>PVLA01000382.1:196410-587524 GCA_004027455.1 Hydrochoerus hydrochaeris | reverse complement strand
TAGAGTCCAATATGAAAAAGAAATTACTGGTACCTTCTCAGGACCAAAAGTTTTATAATAATCTTTAAGAGCATCACCTACTCTTTCCCATCGTTTAGTATCAATGGAGCCCTCCGGAGGGAACCAGGGGCACACCTTATGTATAAATTGAAAATACTGCAATAAATCTTTAGTTTTAACCTTTATCCCTCTCGCTTTGGGGGCCTTACTAAGGCCGGCAACGAACAATTCGTGTTCACTTAACGCTTGACCCATGTCGATTACGTTCACTTACCGTGATGCGGACGAGACGTCAGGCAGTCGTCTGTACAGATCACAGGGAAGGAGTCCCCCCAGGTACCATGGCCACGGCTTTTCCTCTGTGAACGATCCTCGTTGACCTCCTCGTATTGGGGCTCCACGCTGGGCGCCACTTGATCCGGCCTGCGGACCAATGCGTGGGTTTTCCCCTAGAGGAAGGAAAACGGGGCGGGGGCAGGGTGAAGAGAGAGAGACGGAGGCAAGTTGAAGTTTTCCAATCAAACTTCGTTTATTGAACAATGTTCCTGGCTTATAAAGAAGCGGGGGCGGGAAGTTACGGATGGGTCACTGTCATTTCCTGGGTGGGGCGAAAGGATCCTGGGAAATGTAGGCCGACGCACTGGATGCCCACAGGAGGGAGAGATGGAGCGGCAGCCATGAAGCTATCATGCTGCTCCCTACACATAATGATAAAATTAATTTTTAAAAAAGAAGACACATTGAGTTTCTTTAAATTTTGAGTTTTCTAAATAAATGAATCTTGTAATTTTCTTGTCATATAACTTTGATCTTGTGTGGTATGGTTCATAAAAATAATTCATGCTTAGTTGCATAATGCTTAAAGTTCATATTTATAAAGGTGTAAATCCCTTTTATTCAGACTTTTCATAACCCACTGCCTGTATCAGTTTTGAAATTTCAATGATCTACATGTCTCCCATTGCATTTACTTATGTACAGTATCCTTTTCTGATTTCCTTTGTAACTTAGAAAAGTGTAGAGCACTGTAAAAGTCAACTCTGGAAATATCATATTGGTATTTCAGCCCTGCGACTGAAACCATCAAGAAAGAGCTGTGTGGAAAAGATTAAGCAGATACAACAATGTCTCTTTGTCAAGTTCTGCTGCATGCCAGGCATTGTTAGAAGACTGCAAATATCTCACAAGAAACAAGTGAAGGTGAGGACATGGAGGAGCTAGAAACTTTGTGCTAGGGTTAATATAGAGGGTTAATATAGAGAAAATATTTCTATTATTTGTCTTTCACAATCTTTAATTATGGTTTAGTTATGGTTTAAAATTTGAAATAGGAAAACCTAACTTATTTAGGTATTTCCAGCCTTACCACAGTGCTCTTTAATGACAGGAGCAGTGATTGTCAATCAACAGAATGAATCTGTTTGCATTAAAAATTCAAGTCAACCATGCAGAAATTTTGTTGAATGCCTGCACTCCATACTCAGTATTGTCATATTTTAAGCACGTAGTCATAAATTTACAGACCTGTGAGACTGGGTTTGGAGGTAAATCATGCTTTGCCATTGATAAGAAATTGATTGCCATTGTTAAGAAACAGAGACTTCAGACATAATACATTCATAATTACTTGTTAGGCCTCAGACCTAAAGCCATCCCACAGAACACAGTGACATTTTACGCTTAAATATTGTGCATATTCCAAATGATATTCCCAAAACAATGCAAACAGTTTTCTTAGGTACCATTGGCTACATCCAATGATTCTAGATTTTAAAGACTCTCTCTTTGGATTGAGATCTGATTTAGATTCTCATATGATTAAGGCCCCTGAAGAAACATTAGCCATCTAAAAGGAGCAATGCATATATTTCTGTGACATCAGATTTCCACAGAAACCTCTAAGAGAAACACTGATAAGTATATGTACATTGTTTAAATAAAACAGCGATAGTCACCATAGTGCCCCAAACCTCAGGAGTAACTTTCATGTACATAGAATGTATCTAACATCATACTGGGGTAGATGTCTTCATGACACTGCTTTCCTTCTCACCTAAAGTTGTAACTATCTGTATATTTATTTTACTATAAATTTTACCTATATTTTGTACAGCTGCCCATGTGTCTTGACTGAATTATTTCATGAAGAGCACTAGAAGTTAGGACCAATCAATGAGGGATCAGTATGCTAATCAGAAACCAGCTTCCCAGCGACAATATCTCATTCCAGTCTAGAAAACAGAAAAGTCTTACTGTTTTATCAGAGTTTAAATGTGATCTTGTCAGAAAAGCAACATGGGAATAGAATGTCATCATTTACATGAAGAATGTAATATGAAATTTAAATTGAAGGTGAACAGTACATGAATACAATGAATTTTTGCTATTTCTTTTTTCCTCTCAGTGCCCCAAATCATGATTTATGTTTTGCATACAGAAATGGATTACTACAACTATGACTTGTATAAGAGAAGCTAAAAATCTACTGTGTTAACCTTAGTACCATGTAACCATCAGCAGCAAAATGTGACTTTAAAAGTTAGATTTTCCCTTTGACACAAACGGCCTTTCCAATTTTTTTCATGCCTCAGACACCACTACCACTCACTCTTTGCAGCCTAGAAAATGTGCAGATGCTGGTAAAATCCAGTTTGATTTCCAAAGAGGAGGACTGGGTCCAGAAAGGGATGAAACAAATTCGAACATGTCTATTATCTCATTGTATTTCCTCCCATGTTCCTTGCTTCAAAGACCCTAACATACTTGTACAGAGAGATAGTGATTTGGATGATAAGGCCCCTTCATCTCAGAGCTACTTTTCACTAACACACACTTTCTCTCTTTCTCTCTGGTCCAAAATAAATGAGTTCCTTTGCCTTAGTCAGTGGCGAGCAAACAAATCTAAGGATATAAACCTAAGGAGAAAAACTGATAGGTCTTGTATCAATCAAGAAAAGAATAAAAGGAGTAAAGGACACTCTAGAAACCATTTCAGTCTTTTTCTCCAACAGGATCGTCACCCCCTTTGTTTTGTGAAATTGTGCAGTGTGGCTTCCGTGCACATCACCTACCTTCAAGTGCATTTGTAGCTGTTTAAATCTAGGTGTTTGGCCTATTTTGTTACATGTGTGTAAGGACAAAAAC
Source organism: Hydrochoerus hydrochaeris (assembly GCA_004027455.1). Classification (NCBI taxonomy): domain Eukaryota; kingdom Metazoa; phylum Chordata; class Mammalia; order Rodentia; family Hydrochaeridae; genus Hydrochoerus; species Hydrochoerus hydrochaeris. Next base: position 584,380 of record PVLA01000382.1, on the reverse strand, counting down.
ATTGGGTGTGGAAAGTAAATGTCGGGACATCAGTACAGCTGTGACACTGTGCAGGTCAACTATTCTCTCTGAAGGTAATTCGCTATCCATCAAAAAAAGAAAAAACTAATTAAGCCGATTCCTGCCCATCTTGAAAGTTTTCATTGAAACATTGATGTGAAAGGCCTCTGAACTGTAAAGCACTATTAATCACATGCGGAGACGATCTTCGGCAATCACAGCGGTGATAATGTTAACATCTCTAAGCCCTTCTTCCAAAAGAAAAAATAAATAAAAGGCTTTAGCTGCATGAATTCCGGAAAACATTTCTATAGGAATTCATTCGTTCTACAAAGGCCCGAAGGTTTACCTTCGCACAGAGCACAGAGTACCAGTCCCACTAAAGAGCAAACCACTAGTTCCGGCGCATCAGTTTTGGGGTGCTTCCGCCCTGGCATTTGGGCAAACCATGGAAAAGGTCCAGTGGCAGGCAAATTGAAGTGCCACACTTAACATGGCTGTCATGCCTCGCCGCAGTCAGCCACACCCAATATGGAGGTAAGGTGCGGGCCCGGCGCAGCCCCGGATGACAACACTCCGGAATGCCCAAGCGACGGCGGAAGCGGAAGTACATCGGCGGTGGGGGCCTCGGGAAGTGTTTGTGGTGTTTCTCGCTCCTTCTCAGCCACAGTAACAGACGGCGGGCCGGCGTAGGTGAGGCGGCGGATAAGGGGACCGGACCCGGAGGCGTGAGGTAGAAGACTGGGGTGTATGAGCCGGGGCAGCCGCAGCCGGAGGGTAGACCCGGGCTCTCAACAACCTGGGCGCTAGGTCTCTTGCTTCCCACAGGGCCTAGATCTGCGGGGAGAGCTGGGGTCGAATGTGTAGCTCCTCATTTTCTAGGCCTTGCTTTGGGTTTGCACCTGGCCCAAGAGCCCGACGCGCTGAGCCCTCGGGAAGCCGCTATGTGCTTCTGAAATGGGAGGTTCACTTTTGCCCCTCCCCCTCCCGGGGCGTCCCGAATACCACGATGTTAACGTTAAGTCGGTGTTTAGGCCGATAAATGGATTAAGGCATTTGGTCAGCTGTACCAGGGGAATACCCTGAGCAGATGCAGCGAATAACATCTTTGAGAGAAACCACTGCGCTTGAGGATCAGGAGTTTGAGTTCTGGTTGTACTCTGACCTCCGACTCATTATGTGACCTTGTCCAGGTCCATTATCCTCTCTGTGCCACAACTTGCTTATCTATAAATTGCACGTGTTGGGTGTCTCCGATGCTCCTGCCAGCTCTGGCAATTCGTATTCTCAGCTTCCTTTTCATGGAGTCTTAGCGATAGACCTGAAAAGCATGTCCTTCCTGCTCCCTGCTTATCCAGGAATTAACTGATGAGATAGCTACAGTGGTTTTTTTTCCAGATAGGAAGCAGGCCAGCGGCGCCTGGTCATTTAAGGAGATCCCTTCGCCTTGGGAAGCTCTGTCCAGAAAACTATAAATCTAACCCAATAGTGAAATAATTGTAGCGTGAAAAACAGGAACGCCTGAGTTTTGTCCTGACGTTCCCATTTGCTTGATGATTCACTTTGGGCAAGTGCCTGCCTTTTTCTGGGCTTGACGTGTAATTTGTCAAAGGAAGGTAGGTCCCTTCTTAATCTTTATTATTCTCGGCAGACCACTGAAGGACAAACTAATGGCTCTGTAAAGATACGGTTTTCTGGGAGGAGGGAGAAATTGGAGTGTAAAGGGTGGTAATATTTAATTGTAGACTTGAAAAATAGCAGTCCTTGTAAGTTTTAACTTTCATTTTGATAAGTATAGATGATCTGTAAGACTGTACTGTTCTAGTTTAAAGTTTGTGACGGTGCAATTTCTGTTTCCTCTTTGGATAAAGAATATAGGGGAGTGTATATTTAAATGACTGTTGCATGAGATACTAGGTTTAACTTTAGTAAAAAAAAAATGTAATTATAGGAGAAAAAGGAAAGCTAGTTTTCAGTAAAGTTAAGTGGTTAGTGAAATAAAATTGAACTGCTGCTGAAGGCCTGGATCTTTGGTTTGGCATTGGCATATTCGGCCTCTGATTTTGGGCAAGCCAGCTCACTTCTCTGTGCCTCATTCTGTGTATCTATAAAATAGCTTCAACTGCTCGATTTCCTTTTCAGGACTGAACTTGTGTGTGTGTGTGTGTGTGTGTGTGTGTGTGTATGTGTATGTATCTGAACGGTTTGTTGGATGTGATGTGACCTTTCTTTAGTGAAGATACTATGTCCTAGGCAGATCTTTAATACCTTCTGTTAACAGTAATTGGGAAACATCTAAGATTACTTTAATATAACAAGCTGAAGCCAGTAGAAACTAACAAAAGGCATTAAAAACCTGAAAGGTAGGGAAGTCTAACCAGAGAGACTCTGAAGTCTTTGATGGGTTTTAAATGGGAGGGGAGTTCTCTTGGTAAGCGTAATGAAAAGTAATTTGAGTTGTAGTGAACTGAAATGACTGAGGTAAGAAATGTGGTAGAATCTGCCTGTACTCTGAGGCAATAAACTTCAGGCCGAAAAGACTTTGTCAACACCTACTGCCAGATAGACAGTAAATAAATGAGCGAGAAGATGGGTGGATGGTTAGAGTAAACAAGTAAACTACTAGTAAACAAGAAAGAAAGAAGCTTTTTAAGAGAATTGACTTTGATTTGATACAGAATGAGAAACTGATTCTGAATTGTGAAAGTTTTATAAAAGATTATATCCCTGAACTTAGTTGCAAGGTAAGTTGATTTATCTCTCTGGAATGAAATGCTAGTAAGAAACAAACAGGTGCTCCAGAATGCCTAATGCAATCTGAGGAAAGGAGTAATTGGTAAAATATGTTTGCTGTGGAGGAGACTGTTGACAAGATAGAACAGGTATAAGATTTTTAGTTGTGATACTTTTAAAAAGTAAAGGTTTCTATAGATGTCTTTTAGAATTTTGAACCATGATAAAATATAAAAATACTTATGATGGAAACAGAGAATTAAAAGGAGATTTTGCAAGCAAGGAAATGTTGGTGCTTCAATATAAGAAGTAGAGATACCTTTGAATATTATATGTTAAAAAGTATAATTCTGGGAGCAATCCTAATAAATTTATAGGGTGGTATAGTTTCAATTGAAATAAGACAGATATTTGAACTGGCCAGAAGAGAAGAAAAATACTTCCTAGAGCAGTTGTATCCTTGAAGGACTCTGGTTTGAAAACTACTTGATAAGCAAGGCTTAATCATGTGCTTGGAACATGAGGACGAAACTAATGCTTTCTGTGGCTAAGGTCTACCAGACAGGCCACCCTGAAGTATTGCCTGCACTATGGGACATCCAAGTGACTCTAGTCTACTGCGTGGGAGCCTAAATTACATGGACCACAAACCCTAATGTGTGTAGAGGGTGTGGTCAGAAGCTCTTCTTTCAGAGCATCCTAAAGCTCATCTCCAGGCGTTGGGGGCATCACTTTGGAATGCAGGGCAGCAGCTGTTGTGGCAGAAGACTTGACATTGGGGTGTAAAGTGTAGGCAGGAGCGCCTGAATCCCAGCCTGAGCTTTGACATTTATATGTGACCTTGGGCAGGTGATCCTTTTTGGTTCTGTTCATCCATCCATCTGAAAATCCAAGGAGCCAATGTTGAATAGGGATCTCTAGATGTCTGGGAACTCCCTGAAGGAGGATTGCAGCATTCATCATATTCTCAACTAAAAATTAACTGTGACAAGACAGTTTCTGGGGGCCCCTTCAACTTTCAGCATTCTCAGATCAGTTCTACAATTGTACCAGAAAGACATTTCTTTAAGTTTGAGCCTTAAAGGCTCATTTCTGAGCCTTGAAAACTTGCATCAGAGACAACTTGGTGCTGCAAAATAGAAAATTTTAAAAATTAAAGTGTGGGTTGTATACTAGGGCTATGACGTTTGACTCGTATTTTTAGTTGTGTATGGTTTATATTCATCTTTCCTTCACTTTCCATGATTTTCTGTTGGGCCTCCTCTTCATCTTTCTCTACTGCTGGTAACTGAAATTTCCTTTCTTCCCTCTTTTAACCTGCTACTGTGGTAGACTTTCCTTACTTTGCTGAGTTATTCGAGGTGAAGGGCCACCTGGAGGACTCCTTGAATAGAGAGCAGTTACCTCCGTTGTGGCTAAACCTGGCCGTATCGTATCTTATATACTAATATGTACAGAGCTGGCTCGATCTTTATCCCTTGAATTACATTGCTCTAAGCAGTGTAAACAGGGCTGGCTGAGGTGCTGATCCTAATCTTTGAAGCTGCGTGACTCCCACCCTGTGACTCCCAAAAAACAGGCTCGATGGTGAAGAGCCACCACACTCTGCTGCTCACTGTCAACCGTGACCCAGCCTTGCAATAAGAGGCTTTGACTTCCCAGAACAGAAAAGTTTACAAACCAGAACTAAAGCAACAGTCCCAAAACATTAGATACTATCTCAGGCTGTTTTACGCAGATTATTCCTTCCCCATATTTTTCTCTCTGTACATATTCCAGAGGTAATTCCAGGCTAGCTACCTAGTCAGCTCACGTACTTCCCTCCACTCTCACGATCATTTCTGAGCCACTTCCTAGTTGAGAATTAATAAAACCCCCATGTTCAGCCCTACGTTGAGGTTGAGGCCTTCGTTCCAGGTAGCTGTCACCCTAGATGGACTGAGGACCACCTTGACTCCCCACAGTTAGATGCCTCGGTGTCTCGCTGTGGGTTGCCATTCAAAGTGGTAGGTTGGAATTTAACTCATTAGAATTCCAGTAACCTTTCTATGGCATTGCAAATACAAACTTCCTGGATGACAAGGTCTGAGAAGGGCTCTCTATAAAGGTAGAAGGAGATTTTAGAGAATAGGGTAGGAAGAAAGGAAAACAGACAGCTTGTCAAGACCATTTTCTCCTTTTCTTGTTTTATCCCTCTTCCCACTGAGAGACACATTCACTACTTAGAATTTTGCATGAGATGCTTGGTATTTTCTTGTAAAAGGAAACCAAGCCAGTATTCCTTAGTGCTTGGAATGAAATGTGAGCATATCCTAGTTGGGTATTTCACTTAAATGAAGATGATGCCAGCTTTAGTCCAGTTTTGTTGTCTTTTGTCAAGACTGGGAATGAAGGCAAATAAATGATTCCTTTAGCGAGGAAGCTTTATGTCTCCTGACAGTTCCAGAGTTGCCTTCTGGGACTAAAGAGGGCTGGCTGGTGGACATTCTACCTGGTCCTGCAGCTTGTGGTCAACTTGTGCACAGGCATAAGAGCTTGTCTTTTACCCCATTTTTCATCCCCACCAAAGACTTACATAGGTGAGCCCTGCTCTGCCTGCTGAGCAAATAGCTGGAAGGTCAAATCTTCAATTCTAGGCCTGGTAAAAACGAATATCGTCTTAAAATGTTGTTTCCCCTACTAATTTAGGCTTCTTGATAGTTAGCGTTAATTCAGACTGTAAGTAATTAGGTTTTTGTTGGTTTTTCTGGAGATCTGAACTATGTATAGTAACATTTCTGTGAGTAAATATTTTTTAAATGCTGAAAAAGTGAAATTGTGTAAACTTGTTGATACTTGGGGCACCAACAATTTGAAAATCTGAAAAGTAAGGTATATGTTATACACTGGGCTACTAAATGTGACTCACAAAACTAAAACATTGGAAAATAAAGAATAATCAAACATGAAATCATATAAGTAAGATAATAGTTATTAAGTCTTGTGGATTTGGAGAAACAAAAAAAGGAAGAACTAAGAGCATGATCTCTAAAGGTTGTCAGAATTGGTGTCTGTGTGTATTTACTTGAAGACTCCGGGATCTCCCACCTATTTTCTTTAGGTTTTCATATTCCAAGTGGAAGCTAAATACAATTGGTAAGCACTAGTTTTACTCCAAAGGAATAGGACCATTCAGATTGACAGTATTCTTTTTTGGCTTTTTGAGATGGGGGTCGCTATGCAGTACAGGCTAATCTTGAACTCACTTTGTAACCTGAGCTGACCTGGAATTTGCAGGGCAGTCTTCCTGCCATAGCCTCCAAGTGCTGGGATTATAGGTATGCGCATCATACCTGGCTCACTGTATTCTTAAAACTGAAGCATGTACTAAAATGCAATAATTAAAGGTCTGATCCAAACTACCGGTTATTCCTAAGTAGTTTAGTCAATGCTGATGAATAGTTTTGTTGAAGCTTTTGCATGCTAGAAGTAGCCCTTTGTTATTTGTGTTCCTATTGGAATAGAATTGATTGTATTATCATTAACATCCTAAGCTTGTTGCTGAGATCAGTGAGGAAACAGTGCTCACAGAAGTGTGAGATGGTTCAGTGTTAGCCCTATTTACTAGATGTATATGGAAAGTCATATGGGTATACGTCGGACAGTTCAGAATTTATTATGAAAAGAGGCAAGATTGAGGCAAAATTGACATCTTTTTTCATGGCAGAGATGACCAAAACACCACACAAATTGTTGTAGAAAGATGAAATTCTATGGAGCACACTTAAAAGAGATGGTAAAAGTCTTCAGAGATGAACCCTTTAAGCTAGATCTTGAAGGTTAGTAGCTCTTATGCAAAAAGGGGAGGGAAGGGATTCCATCCACAGCCAGTAGCTCATTAGGAAAGAAAGACCACCAGCATTTGTGTGGTGAGGCCGAGGAGAGGGTGGTGCAGCTGGAGTGAGAATATGGAGGAGCCAGTGGTGCGCACTGAAGGATGAGAAGAAGAGGGCTTGGGACTAGTGTGGTAAGGTTTGTCGTCTAGGAACTAGGACTTCTTGTAAGCTGATTTTTTTTTTTGTTTTGCTTATTAGTTTTCTAAAGAAATATAATACTCATGGCTAGTCTAAAAACTTTAAACAATACAGGAGAATATGAAGTGAAAAATCAGGGTTTTTTTCCTCACATTCCTGTCTCCATTCTCACTCCTTAGAGGTAAGCACTGTTAATATTTTGTCATGGTTCTTTTCAAAAATGCTGTGTCCACTAAGTATCTGTGGACATGAATCTACTCACAATTCTAAAATTGCATTTCTTTGGCTTTCCAGACCATAGCTGATTAAAAGCAACAGATTGAGGAGTGGGATGGGGAGAGATAAAGAGGCAGACATCTGTAAGAAATAAGAACATATGCTGGAATCTTTCAGTGAGGGAAGAGACCAGAGTACACATAGACAGGCACAAGAAACGTGAAGTATTCACTTAGTTTAGCAGTTTCCTTCTATTTACTGTTGCAGCAACAAAACACCATGCACCCATGCACTTCAGTAACCTCTATTCAGCTGGTGTGCACCTACCCTTTTGAGGGACTGGAGCTGTTGGAGTGTGGTAATGCCACTCACTTATCCAGTGTTACCAGGGGCTCCCATCATATGGTGGTTTCAGAGCCCTGCAAACAGTTGACTTGTCTTAATCCTTTTCCTTATCATCTGCAGGCTAATACCTTTGGTTTTTCAGTTCCCTATTGGAGCAAAGAGCTCTTTCCAGGAAAGAACACATGCTATTTGCACCTTTAGACATGATTTGCTCTCTTCCCTGATCCTTTTTTGCATTGCTAATTTCTGCTTTTCTTTTAGATACTTGCTCAGTCCTTTCTTCCCTAGGAACCCCAGGCTCAAGCTGCTTTATCATAGGCTACTGTTGACTTTCTGTATAGGATTTATCTCAGTTTGGAAATGCAAGCTTATTTGCGTGATTATTTGATTATCTGTTTTCACTTGCCTCCAGTGTCCTTTGTTCACATTTCTGGGCCCACAGTAGACTTTCAAAATAAGTAACTGGAATGTGAGGGCAATCTGGTGGCAGCTTCTGTCACCCCCAGTGATCACCAGCTGAATTGACTGGCTAGGCTGGTGTCCCTCCCTCACCACTCCTTGTGCATCCCTCCCAAAGCTACGCACTAGGTTGAAGAGGACAACCACACCTGATAGAGAAGGACTGGGCAGGGGTATATAACCCCAACTGCACACCCCTGCTAGAACGTCCAAATAAGCTCTCAAAATGAGTACATGAACCCATGCCTAAATTAATGACAATTTAGATGAACTTCCTTTTAGCTGTCAACCTATGCCTACTTTTCTAGCTATAATGTCCTTATTACTATAAGAAGACCAGTATTATATAAACTGTTTTATCTGGTTCACCATTATTAAGCTATTCCCACTTTAATAATAGAGTGCTTTTTTACTCTCCCCCCACCCCCTCACTGGAAACATAGTCTCACTAAGTAGTTCAGGCTGGCTTTGAAGTCAAGGGTAGCCCAGACTGGCGCTGAGCTTCTGGTGATCCCCTCCTGAGTGCTGGGATTACAGACATGCACCACCACAGCTGAATTGTAAACACTGTTTTACATGGGTTTTAATAGGGATAGTTTTGGAGTTGGGTTTGGCTCACTGCTTTATTCTGTTCTCTGCTTGCTTTTCAGGTGCTTTGAACTCATATAACCAGGAAAGGAGATTTGCTCTTTGATACCAGAGAGAACGCAGCAATGGGGCCACGAAAGAAAAGTGTTAAGACGTGTCTCATAAATACTGAAATCCCAGAGGAAGTGATACCAGATGAAACAAAGGACTATATGAATCAACTTTCACATGAAGTACTTTGCCATATATTTAGGTAAGATTTTGTTTGATTGAATTCCACCTACCTGGACTATAAAAGGAAACGCAAACCCTAGTGCTGTGCTTTTTAATGTGGTAGCCACTAGCTCTGAATGGAGTTTAAATTTCAATTATTTAAAGGGCTGGACAGGAGAAACTCTAGGTCATAGCAAGGTGTGTCTCTTTAAAAAAAAAAGTAAAATGGAAATTCATGCTCTTTTGCATTAGTTGATTTTCAAGTGCTTAGTAAATGTTATAGAAATACCTGTAGGGGCTGGGGAGGGATTTAGCTCAACAGTATAAGCGCTTGCCTTGCAAGTACACAGTCATGAGTTCGATCCCCGGTACCAAAAAAAGAGAAGAAATACCCGTGTATAAACAAAAAGCAGTGCTTCTGACTTTTTTTTAGCTATAACCTGCAATGGGAAACCTGTTTTATTGAATATACACATACATGAAAGTTTAAACGTCTAAAACGTTTTGGAAGGAGGGGCTGTAGCTGAGGAGTACTTTATTAACGTGAGCAAGGCCCTAGCTTCCATTCCTAGTACCACCAAAAAATAAAGATTTGTGGAGTAATACCATTGTACTATATGCAGTGTCTACATTAAAATCATTTTGTTATTAACACATTTTTTTAAAGAAACAAACTTTAAAAATTGTGTTTTTACTTAAACTCCATTATAACAACAGATACGTAAATGGAAATAGAAAAATTGTGCCTGTCTAGATTCTGTTTCTTTCTGTTTGTTGTTTTTACTACACCATTCAAATCAGTAAGGTCCAACATTCTTAATCTCTGAAATTAGAGACCAGTTTAGCATTCTAGGTTTACCACTTAGTGGCTATGATAGCTATAAAGGTGTTATACGAATTATGTGAGATAGTGCTGTTGAAACACTCATTACATTTTGTAACATTTATTTGTTTGCTGTTAGTAATTATTTTCATATTGCTATGTGGTATTCATAATTACTATTATAGTCACTGCTTTCTAGCCCTTTGAATGTATGTACAGTGTGACATACCATTTCCCCTCTTATCTAACCCGGATTTCTGCAGTTTTTCTCTTTACTGTAGTTATAGTTGCAATTAAATTTTCTAAACATTTGAATTTTTCTTTACACTCTTTACCTAGAAAAAGTTTGCATAAATAAGCTGAAATTTGTGCAGTGTATTGAATTTTTATAAAGTGCTGGGCATAGTGATGATAGAGTTAAAGAACTTTGGATACTTTGTGTTTCCTAATATATATTGTATTAGTCTTTCTCTTCTACAATTTGTTATTTTGTGACATATATAGTTTTCATTCAGTTCTGTCTAAGAATAAAAGGCCAATTAAAATAATAGGGTTTTTTTTTAATAGTTTAAAGTTTTGGTGTGAAAAAGTCTGTCAGTTCCAAAACTTTCAGAAAAAGATTAGCCCTTGTGGATGTTTAAATGCATCCTAAAGTACATAATAGTTTGATTTGGTGTTGATGAAAGTAGCTAGACAGGTAGGCAAAACAAAAGAACATAAACTCTCTATATAGATTCAAATACTTGTGATCTAGTTTACGATATAGTTGGTATTCACATAAATAAGGAAAGGTGGGTATAATTAATCAATGGTGGTATGAGCCCTACAAACCACTTGGAGAAAAAAATAAAAGCATGTTTTCATTTTGTACCTTATAACTAAATTGTAAATCAATTGAGTTAAACAATAAAGTGTTATAACTAAAATAAAGATAAAATTGTCTTTAGGGTAGATGTTAGAAATTGTTAAATGATCATTATGTGCTATATACATCTATCGAATACTCCTACCATACCCTATAAATATGTACAAATATGTCTCGTAAAATAATTTTTAAATGTTAGGATGTATTGTGAATAAATTACACTAAGATGAAAGTAGGTCAAATAATATTTTGCACTTGAACAGCATATCTGAATAGAAGGGGTAAAATCAAGTAGAGAGTCTAATCTCAGGTCTAATGAAAACACACAGCAAACTGGCAAAATGTAAGGTAGCCACTGAGGCCACATGACTGTGATCCCAGCAGTCTGGGACAGTAGGGTGAGAGGTTCACAGTTTGAACCCAACTGGTCAACTTCCTGAGACTCAGCCTCAAACACCTTTGTAAAGGGTTGGGGGTGTGCCTCAATGTGAAGGCCCTGGGTTCAGTCACTACTGCCATCCCCCGAAAAGACAGTGAAAGAAGAATCACGAGTCCTTCTGCGATGTTCTAAAAATAAACAGATTAAGTTTTTTTAGGCTTTGAAATTTTTATCTAAATTTTCACTTGTTGTAATGGTATATTAATGTGTGGTCATGAAACAAGAAAAACTTGGGCATTCTTTAAAAGAAACCTAATTTTGCATCTTTTTCTAAAATGTAAAATAAAATATATGCCTTTTGAACTTTTTTAGCTCTCTGTGCATCTTTATAAAATATTTTTTCTTCCCAGGAAAAATATGATATAAAATCATCTTGATTTTTATTTTTCTTATGATCTGTTTTTATTTAAAGGAAGTATAAAGTTGACCCTGGCAGTCTTTTGAATACGCATCAGTTATTTAGAAAAAAATACTGAAATGGCAAAATGATTTAGGATAAAAATGTGTAATCATGTAGTTTCTGAAAATTTCTTTACTTATAGCTAATTTATAGAGATTGTTGATTAAGTTGTAACTAACAAGAATGCTGTTTTGGCAAGAAATTTGACTTGATTCTAGCTAGTTTTAAAGAGAAGGGGAGAATGGCAAGAGGTAAAAAAAATGGAGCACAGAAATATTTAACACACCTAGGTAGACTTTCTAAAATTAGCATAATTTCTGGAAATTAGAGTCTGACCAAACCATTGGCATCTGTGCCCTTTTCCCACTCTACCTAGCCGTGTGACTTTGTGCACACTTAACTTTCTGAGCCGATTTCACTAACTACGAGGGAGTGAGTATATTGTCCCTGTGATCCAGTCTCCTTCCTAAAAGCCCTCTTCTGAACACATGAGACTTTGAGGGGTACATTCTAGATGTAAGCCAGAATACACACTGGTGTTTTTGTCTTCCTTCCTTTGCTTTTTGATTTTATGTTTTCTTCGCCCAGGAAAACTTAAAGGAGGAAAAGTTTTATTAAATTCCCTATGGAGAGAGTTCAACACTTAGGATACTTAAGTATTGCTGACCTAACTTGTTAAACCTATATGATCTAGGCGTGGTAGCCATAAAGCCCTGTGGGTGTTAAAGATGCCATTTCATTTGAAGAGTAGCAGAATGGAGGAAGGAAAAATATGGTGAAGAAGTATGTACTACTTGATAAATACAAGTTTCTTTTTCTCACAAAAGGTACCTCCCTCTGCAGGATATCATGTGTATGGAATGTCTCTCCCGGAAGCTGAAGGAAGCAGTGACCCTGTATCTGAGAGTTGTGCGGGTCGTGGATCTCTGTGCAGGGCGTTGGTGGGAATATATGCCAAGTGGTAAGTACTTCTAGCCTGTAAAGTACTGTAGAGCCCTACTGGAGAGACACAGTGATTCCATAAAACAGGCCAGTTTGTCTTGAGAAAGACAATCTGAGTCACCTTGTTTGTAGGGTGGTTAGATTTTATCCAAATTGCTCACATTGGCTTTAGCTGAGTAAAATGCATTTTGCCTGAAGCTTTACTGTTTTAGTGGTCTCTTGTTTTCATTTCCTAATCTTTAAGTAACTAGACATCCTCAGCCTATCCTACATATATATGATTAGATACTCACTAAACTCTTGATCAGCTAAATAGTTGTGTGTCTTACTAAACAGTGTGTTCTATATTCTTTGGTGTAGGTTTGCTGGTAAATAGCGACATTCTCCATCATAGTTTTCCTCTGTGCTAATGTCACCCTGTAGTTAAATATCTGTCCACTAAAGTTACTTAGATAGAACACAGACATTGTACTTCTGAGGCTTACATTTCTTCACTTGTTTTTAAAAGCCCAAATTAGCTGTGCACGATCATGATAATACACATCTGTATGTAATCTTAAGCACTCAGGAGCCTAAGGCAGTTGGCTTGCAAGTTCACGGCCAGCCTGGGCAACTTAGCAAAACTCATCTCAAAATAACAAGTGAAAAAGAGCTATGGATGTAGCTCAGTAGTAGAGCACTTACCAAGCATGTGTGAGCACCGAAGTCAAGTCTCCAATTAAAAAAAAAGCCTCAAATCTGAGTTCTCCAGATACTCAGAATTAGCAAGCCAACCTGCAGCAAATGACCTGAGAGACAGTCAGGAAACAAAATTGATGACTTCAGCTAAGCAAAACATCTCTAAAAGGGAAGAATTTAAAAAAGGCCAATCAAGTATTCCTTTTGGTTGATGCCACACATTAATTAGTGTATTTTACTGTTTATCAGTTAAGAAACATTTCTGATCATCCTTTTCCTGCATTGTCCAGATCATCAGATTTTGAAGATATGAGCAGGCTGAGAGGGATAACGAACAAAACAAGTCTTTACAAAAAGGAAGGGCTAAAGAGAAAGTTGTCTTATTCTGTAGCACAGAACGGATTACCACTAGGTTACTAGAATATTATGCAATTTGTGATCCTGTACTTTTCAACTCTTAGTCAGAGTGAAGAATATTGCAGATACCTGAGAGTAGAACCTAGCTTGGTGGAGGCATACCATATCTATCTTCAAATACTTAACAAAACATCCTATGGGAAAAGGATTCCTCTCATTCCAGAGAGCAATCATTTAAGTATAAAGAAAAGAATTAAGGCAGTGTCAAAATGATTGTCTTCCTCTGTTGGATTTGCTATTGTAGATGGTTAAGTCAGCAGGAGTTCTGGAAGTGGGATTAATGCTCTTTAGAGACAGAATAACTCTCGGGCAGGTAGTACAATCTTAGTATTGACAGCTTTATCCTTATCAAATTAGAGAAGAATCCGTGTGCATGGTTCTGATACATACCAGTAAACCCAAGAGTTTTCATTTCGGCCAAGAATATCAAAGCGAAGTGGAACCTTCTTTGGCCTACATTAAGATCACACTAACTATCCTTTATTGGTAACACCTTGCCCATTCTCAAGAGTTTACTATTTTATGGTTTACATATGGAATTTCTTTGGAGCCTCATTCATCTGTGTAAAGAAAGTAGAACTTCCCCATTTACCACAAGAGGCAGTTTGTAAGGTATAACAAAAGAAGATAGATGTCGTTAGTGTACTGACAGTAGAACTCTGGAACTGCCACTTGGTAGCTCTTAAACTCTCTCAATTTCTGTATTTACATTTGTAAATGAAGTGATAACTTTTTCATTTATGTATGAGAATAAGTAAGAAAAATGCTTAAAATAGTTCATTTAGTAAATGTTACTTTACAAGAGAGTAATTAAAACTGCTAAAGTTACAAGTATGAAGTAATCTCCAAGGTCACTTTTTACTCTTCACTTTTGTGAGTCTCAATTAGCATATCAGTAGTAGTAACTTTTGAAAATTGTGGTACTTAAGACTTAAGTCATTTGAGTCTTCATTTTATTTTTGAGAGTTACTATTTTTTTTCATTAACAAGCAGACAGTTGGCTTTCAGGCACCTTCCATGGCACCCGTAATAGGTAAAATATCGTCTGTACATCACTTGTTTCCCTGCCTTTTCAACCAGTATCTCCTTCTATGGAAGTCGTTTGCCTTTCTCTGCTCCCATCTTGTTGATTTCCTACAGTGAAAACAGCTTGCTCAGATAAATGGCTTCCTGTCAACTCAATAGCATTTTAGTCTGAATGACTCTTGTTCTTTTATTTAGCCAGCTTTCACCTGTCTTTCAAAAAGAACTATCTGATACAGCAAGGGTAATAAGTAGAAAACAGAGTAATTACTAGTAAGTGGATCCAATAAAAGCAATTGGCTTTATCTGAGAATTAGGCTGAAAGCAGGCTTCCTGACGATGAGAGTTATGCTCCTGAGGGCATTTTGCACCAGAAAACACCTTTGGGAGGGAAACAGGGTAGTGGGGATCAGGTGGGTGGCCCTGTTTTCACTAAGTACGTGTGTCCACATCTTCTGGGTTAAATGTGTGATGTTAAACTTCTGTGCCTTAGAAGTCATAACAATAGGCAATAAGAAGTGAAAAACCTTAGTAATAAAGAGGTAATTCAGAGTATGTGGAGTCTTACACATTTCATATATTACAGAAGGAATGTATCTTCTGTTGTAGCCATTTGTCCAACTCTCGTGTTAATGCTAGCTTCATGAAAAGTTTAAAGAGGAATTTTTAAAAATTTTATTTGATTAAAAATTATAGTGCTTAGTAAATGATCATAGGCAGAAAGATGCGCTTGGCTCTAAATGCTTCTGAACTTCTCAGGTTTCACAGATTCCAGTTTCCTAACACTTTTGAAGAAAATGCCAGATGTTGAACAGCTGTATGGTCTTCACCCTCGATACCTTGAGAGACGAAGAGTAAGGGGCCATGAAGCGTTTAGCATTCCAGGAGTCCTAGAAGCTTTACAGGCATGCCCAAACTTGGTGGTGAGTGCATTGTCCATGGTGATGTCGACTGACCGATGGTGTAATGGATCAGAAAAATAATGGGACCTGTGGATATTAACCCCAGCAAACTTTTAAGTTACATCGCCTTCTTAATATCTAATAATACAGAAATAGAAGTATAGGATGTTAATTAAAAGGTTTTTCTTATGCTTGCTTTGGTGCTATTTTCTAGGGTGTGGAAACATCGCATTTGGAGTTAGTAGAATCCATTTGGACATATATGCCACATGTTCATATTTTGGGGAAATTTCGTAATCGTAACGGAGCCTTTCCAATTCCTCCTGAAAATAAACTGAAAATTCCTATAGGAGCGAAAATTCAAACTTTACATTTAGTTGGTGAGTGTTATTTCCTGGGTCATTTGTAACTCCTTGGAATGCCACATGACTAAAAGTTTACCAAAAAGGAATACTGAAACTTTTAGACATGGCGTGTTGATTGGTGGTGAACAAAACAAAACAAAAAACAGTACTGTTAGATTTTTATAACAGTTCAGTCTTCTCATCAGGATCCCTCAAGAGACAGTAGGACTTCATGAGCATTCTGTTCTTTCTTAAGGATGAGTAATTTTTCATTGTTTCAGTGAGCCAGAATCCTGCTCTCAGTTTTCTAGCATCTGTCCTTCGGTCCTCGCTCAGCCCTCTAGAGGAGGGCTATTTGGTCTATGCTATGGGCTGTGCATTGTGGCTAGTCAAACTGAAGAACCTAATGTTTATTTCATGTTAATTTATTTACATTTAAATAGCTAGATATATGTAGCTGTTACTTTATAACAAAGCTTAATCTAGAACATCACCAGTTACAATTAGTTGTTTACTTATGTGTAGCTTCTCCAGGCGAGACAATTAGCATATGTTCTTCAACCCAGAACCAACAGAAAACTCCTGATACTTAAATTTGTCTCTAAAACATGGAAATAAGGTGGTCTTATTCCAAAAATAATTTTGTTTGCACTAGTCAAAGTGTATTCTCCATCTAAATATTCTTTGAAATTTTCCATAATGTCAACTGAAGTTAAATTAGGGCAGACAGTTTTCTCAAATTTAATTTGGTATCTTTAGCTTAGATTTCTTAAAACAGTTTTTGGGGAGCCCTGTTAATACATATTTTATTTACTATGTTCCAAACATTATTCTTGGTATTAAGATTGTTTCAAAGAACTGGAAATTTCTGAAACTGGATCAGATGGTAAAAGAGAGGCAAGAGGAATGATAAGGATTAGGTCTTAAAATAAGATTTATATACACAACTATTGAAAAAAAAGTAGAGTTCTAGCAGTCCTTCATTTATAAGATAAAATAGTGATTCTAATTAGAGACTGGAATGTCTTTAGTTGATAAGTTTTTTAAAATCAAAGTCCACGTTTATATCTTTATATTTTTCACACTGCCTGTCATAATTCATTGCAAATGTTAAGTACTTAGGTAATTTTATTGAAACATGTTAATTTATATGATTGACTCCAGAGCTTCACACTGTGATGGTGATAAAGTGAGTCAGTAAGCATAAACAGGCAATGGGTAATTGTGTCCTTTGTTTATAGAAAACGTGCGTTAGGCAGAGGCTTAACTGTTGTTGGATATGTCTGACACACGGCTCCCTTAGGGTTCCTAATCAGTACAACAGTAGTACCCTCTTCAGAGAACTTGCTGACTTAAATTTGTGAATTCTGCATCTTGCATTTTAATCTGAACCTCATTTTCTCTACTTTCCTTTCTTTGGTTTCATCACTGCTTTTTCTCATTTTTACAGTTTTGCTTTCAGTAACCTATTTGCATTGCCTGTCTTCTGGGTAATGTGTTCTGAAAGAGTTGCAGCATTATGAGGAAAACTTACATGTATATAATATAAAACTACTTTTTAAATTCTTTTCTAAAAATTTAAAGTAATGAACTGTTCTTTACAAGCCTGTTTTAAATAAACCCAGACTTGATGGGTTATATGTGATTTGTTTTAATAATATTCCCCTTGAGAGGTCAATTGTCAGTTTGAAAAGTAAACTCCTAAACTTGTGCGCAGAGTGCAGAGCAATTTTTTGATTTTCTTGTTATTCTTTTTTTATATATATGTCCTCTAGGGGTGAATGTTCCTGAAATTCCTTGTATCCCAATGCTCAGGCATCTTTATATGAAGTGGGTAAGACTCACTAAACCACAGCCATTTAAAGACTTTCTTTGCATCAGCCTAAGAACTTTCGTCATGAGGAACTGTGCAGGTAATGGTCACAATTATGGTGGAATTAAACATCCTAATCTAAAAATACACTAAAGCAAACTCTGTAGCTACAGTATGTAAAATTATATTATGCTATTACTGTTTATGCTTTATAACTTGTTTTAAAGACATTAGAAACATGATTTGTGTTTGATGTTGGTAAAAAAATACAGCAACAAAAATGGTAGGCTATCTATATATTCCTTAGAAACATGTTTCCAGATTTGAGTCTGCTTTGTCTTTGGTCTCTTAATGATTTCCCCATAAAAATTTGTTTGACCTAATTAACCTTAAACTGCTTTTATGGTATTTCTAAGCCCTTTCCAAGATGCATCTTCTTTTCTATTCGCAGCTGCTATTTACCGCGTGGTACTGTGATACAGCTTTCACGTCAGCGCCTTTCCTTATTACTGTGTGTCGTGAGATACCTGTACACGCACACGCACACACTTCAGGGTCTTCCCTTCCAACTTACTCTTTATCTTCTCTTTCTGCTCTTTTATGGAATATAGCAGATCTTATTTTGATACTTGATAGTGTCTGCTTTCTGACTCTTTTGTAATTATTCACGCTGTTACCATGTCAGTTGCAGGCAGGCCATGATGAACCAGCCGTGTCTTTTCAGATCTTCCATAGTATCTAGTGCAGCACTGGGAGCCTATGAGTTATTTCAGTGGTTGAGCTGTTACTTAAGTAAAAGCTCACATTTTCATCTTTGCTTTCTCTCATTTTTTTTTTTTTTTTAGCTCATAAGTATTGGACTTTATATAAGAAACACCACATATATCCACTGTTACTAAAAAAAATCTTTGTGCTGAATAAGTGCATGGCTAACAACCTAATTCTTTCTTAATGAGAATTACAGATCACAGAGAGCCAAAAGTTTGGCTGTCATTTTAAGAGAGTTTAAAAGTTACTTATTTCAGTTGTTGATTTGGGAATTCATCTTTAAGGCAATTTGCAGTGTTTCATGAAAGATTCTTTTTTTTTTTTTTTTCACTCCCCAGGGCCCACAAATTCCTTGAAATATGTCCCATTAGTAACAGGCTTGTCCTCTGCCCGAAACTTAGAACACTTAGAAATGGTTCGCGTTCCTTTCCTTGGAGGTCTTATCCAGCATGTAGTTGAAGACAGTTGGAGATCAGGTATCTTTATTTTTCTTTAGTTACTAAATATTTTAAAAATCAATTTTAAAAGTTCATTAAGCTTTTGTTTAACTTTTCTTACAAATCTTTTTAGAAAGAAAATACTTGTCAGCAATTGCATTTTGGAGAATAAGTATCCATGAGCATAGGCTAGTATTCATTTCCTTTTTATGCATGCTAAAAATATATTAAAATCAACAATAGTATTAATAAAGCATGTTTTCTGGCTTGCTATTACTTATTGCTTAATATAATACCTTTTATTGTATTGGGAATCACAGAAATAGGAACAGGGATTTCTCATTCTCTTTGTTGATAAGAGATACCATTTGAATACTCTCAGTCTCCAAAAAGAACTCAACCATTAATAGTGTGTGATGCTCAATATTTGTTTAATACTTTATGGTATGTAAAACATTTTTATGCCTATCATTTGGATATTATGTCTGTCCATCAGATGGTGACTTTTTTTAAAAGAAAAATATCATGTATAGCTAAATAATGATAAGTACAGGTTATACTTTGTGCTGCTAGTCATCTTAACTGCAAAAAACAGAGATTTCCTAGATAGAGAGTAGGTGAAAACTAAAAATCTAGCATTGAGTATATGAGATAAAATAGAAAATCTTCCTTAAGTATCATTGGTAATAAACAGACATATAGTTAACACTGATAAAATATAATAAAGAATAGTACATATGTAGAGATTTTGTCAGTTAAGTCTGGAATAAGTGTACTTCATTATATTGAGTCGGGAATAGAACAGGTTCTCTCCAGACCAATAGCATTATTGTCACAATCAACAGAATAAGAGTCAGGAAAAGAAGGTCACAGTGGTCCATGCACTAGAGTGAAGACCTAGAAAGAAGTGTCAGAAGCTAAGCAAGGTCCTCAAAGAGAAATACCCTTTTCTTCTTAGTTCATATGTAAGAACTACTGTGCTTTGTATTTTACTAAGGAATCAGCATTTCTCACACAAAAATCAAGTCCAGGTGGTCCAAATAGGAAAAGTAAAAATTAAAAACATTGATTAAAAATGTTTTACTTTGTCCCTGGGATATAACTCAGCAGTGTAAGTGCCTGCCTGGCAAGTGCAAGGTACTGAATTCGATTCCTGGTACCAAAAAAAAATCTTACCTTGGTAGTCAAAGATTTCCTCTCCTATATTACAGGGTACTACAAAACATACACCATTTAAAAATTTGATCACTTTTAGATTAAAATTTTTTATGTATCAAAAGACATGGTTAAGAGGTGGAAAGGAAAGCTAGAGTAGGAAAAGCTTTTTGAATATACACAACGTATATGGGACTGTGTTGAGAATATGTAAGGAATTACTGAAATTAGTAAGAAAAAAGAATATAACTGAGTAAAAATGAATGAGAAAAGACTTGATTAAAAAAGCTCTCACATAGAAGGTTATCGGTATGTCCAATAAACATGAAAAATGGTGACTTTTACTAAGCATTAGGAAAATGCAAATTAAACCCCAGTGTGACCTGTCAGTGTAGACATTGCTACCAATATGTGACTAATCGGAAAAAGACAAGCAGTAGAGTTGGCTAGAATGTAGAGGAGCCACAGGGCCTTTTTATATATTGCTGGTGAGAGCATAAGTTGATACAGTTTTATTTAAAATGCTGTTGAGCAGTGTCAGCTCACATCAACCATACACATTACAAGTTGCATTCCTGGCTTTTAACCCAACAGGAATACATACATATGTTCACCAGTTGATGTGTTTGAGGTTGTTCATAAAAGCAGTATTCCCAACAGATGCAAAATAGGAATAACCCATGTGTCTGTCCACAGTAGAATGGGCAATCCAAATGTAGCAGTGGAATACTGTGCAGCAATGTGAATGAACAAACTTCAACACTTACTGGCAATGAGATAGATGAATTTTATAAAATCATGTTAAGTACATTGTGGTTTTACTTATAAAAGTACAAAATGGACAAATCAATGCTGGGTGAAAATTCATTGAGCTTTATATTCATAATTTGTGTTCCTCCCTTTGTTTCTTTTTAGAGGTTTTTAAAACATGAAATTATTGAAGTTAAGGTAGTATTGTCATGTTTCAGGATATAACAGATTCAAAGTTTGGCCAGAAAATGTCAGAGAGTTCCTTCTTTATAATTCCCTCATGAACTTGTAACATACTGAAAATTCTTGCTTGGTGTAAATCTCTTGATATTTTCAAATGCCATGAGGTTATCTTCTCTGAATGAGTATCAGTATGAGTTCACTTTTGAGGGGGGCAACTAATAGTGATAATTCATCTTAAGATACTAATTTGAATTATACAAAATAGATTTACTTTTAAAAGAATAACTTATGTAGCAGTGTCTTACTAAATGTGCTATGATCAAAGAAATACTTGTTTTCGTTTATTTTCTTCTATAGGTGGTTTCAGGAATTTGCACACTATTGTTTTGGGAGCTTGCAAAAATGCTCTTGAAGTAGATCTTGGTTACCTCATTATCACTGCTGCCCGTAGGTATGTTTCTTCTTCACCTTACATCTTTTACCTTAGAACTACATTTCTCCTATATTACATAATTTGAGGGAATGTGTGTGTGTATGTTTATGAATAAAATTTGATCTTGTTCTTACTTAAAATGCAAATGAGCTACTTAAGTAGTATGTGGGATATCACTTAGTGGTAGTCTCAGTTATAAACTTGGTGACCATTTGAGCTGCTTCCAAGGCCCAGCTGGCTGTGAATGGGAATGGTCTCATAGAAAAGCAGCTGACTCTGGAAATGCCTGAATCCAACAGAAGTTGGCATTGATGCCCTGGAGTCTAAGGCCCTCTCCAGAGCCATTGCTCAGCTTCTGGATGAGTTTTGAAATTGTGGTAACTGTTGGTAGTACTTGCTATTCAGAAATCAGTGTTTTAAATTGGTTTTTGCAAATCTTCACCTTATAACATCTATTTTTTTGGTACTGGAAGTAGAACTCATGACCTTGTGCTTGCCAGGCAGGCAATATGCTGCTGAACTATATCCCCAGCCCTCTTTTTTAAACTGTTTTTCCAGTCACTTCATGCCACATTTTTTACTTCTTGCCTGTCAAAATTATATGTTGTTTTTATTTTTATATTTAGCTTGAATAAACTAATTTTTTCAATGTATTAAAAACACAGCTTTTAGTTTTTGTCAATAGCATATTAAGACTATAAATGAAATAAAACAGGCTCAGTTTAAGTAGGTATTTGTTACTGCCCTTTAGAACTGTATTTTTTATTAAAATGTTAACAGCTAGTATAAGAAAGATGTTAAAAATAATACCAGGATCAGTTGTGTTATTAGTCATGCTTCCTAGAGTCAGGTGTTGAAGAGTGGAAAGCATCTTTCTGCACACTGAAGACAGGAAGGACTCAGTCAGTGGCTTGGGGCCCATGGCAGTGTCCCATGAAAGTCCTCATCAGGAGGCCAAAGGATCCACAATGGGAGACCAAAGGATCTGCCAGAAAGGCCCCAGGGCTGGTGTTGGAAGCTGAAATGATTGTCCCAAAGGGCTGAAGGATCTGTTCCGGAAGACTCACGAATCTGCACTGGAAGCCAAGAGGTGACAATCCTCATGAAGATGAGGATTGAAGCTCCCCTGAAGAAATAAAACAGCCAAGCTTTTTTTTTAAGGAAACCATCTGAAACTCCTCTGAAGAAATGCAGTCACAACAAAGCTCCTCCAAGGAAGATCAGTTGAAATCCTTCCCTTCTGTTCTCATTTTAATACCATTCCAATAGCAACCTTCCTAAAAGTGGGGCTTCCACACCCAGAACCATGCTGATTCAATTCAACTGGGTGTTCCCACTCCACTTGACAGTTAACCAGTTAACCACCACAATTTTTAAACTCTCTTTGACTTACTAGGTTAATGGAAGTACTTAGAAAAGATACAAGATTCTTACCATTCAAGTACTGCTTAAGATGTGCCTATACTTTGCCAACATTCCTGTAAGAAAACATCTCTGAAAAATGTTAATGGAGAGAGGGAAAAGTTAGTGGCATCTGTAACACTTCAGTAAAATTACAAACTTCTTTTAGAGCCTAACATCAGGGGGAATCTGATTCTGTTGGTTTTTGTTTTATTCTGGCATATTTCTCCTTGTTCATAGGTTGCATGAAGTTCGGATCCAGCCTTCTCTAACCAAAGATGGTGTCTTTTCTGCCCTAAAGATGGCAGAACTGGAATTCCCCCAGTTTGAAACCCTTCATCTGGGATATGTAGATGAGTTTTTGCTGCAGAGTAAGACTTTTATTTTATTCCCTAGAATTGCTAAAGGAGACTGACTTGAAGTTTGAATAAGCATGTGCCATATTTTTCTGATACAAAACAACTTAAAATCTCATTTTCTTCATTAGACAAGAAATTTTTAACTCAAGAATGCCATTGATTTTTTTTCATATTACTCCTGATAGTAGCATATTGAAAACATAATGATTAGAAGATCTAAATTTGATGTTCCTTCCACTTTGTTACCCAGACTTCTTTGCCTTTCTGCTTCATTTTTTTTTCCCTCAGAATATCACCCTTGGTTGCATTTGTTGAATTTAATTTGCCACACACTTTAAAGCTCGTCATGGTCCCTTTCAGATGAGGTCCCATTCCCTGCCCATACTCTTCATTTCCGTAATAAGCCTGCTCAAGTTCTGGATTTTTAGATAGTCTGAGCGTGTGATGGTCGGTATTCATTTAATGATAACTAGTATTCATTTAACAGTAATTGCTTCTGGCTTATTCACAGCATTTTCTAGTATACATATCAATTGGGAACTTGGTCCTTTGGATTGAATGTGTGTTCATGTTCAAACTTTTTCAGCATGACAAAAAAATTCAAGAAAATTTCTACTACCAACATATTTCCATTTTTTTTTTAAGAATTAGTTTCTCATGTAATGTGCAACATTTCTTGAACTCTGTCGTTTCAGATAATATTTTTTCCTTAGCTCTAATTTGCATTATAAAAGACTTAAGGAGGCTTAATTCTTACCAGAGTAGGTCAAAAATCATGGCTATACTTTTCTTTCTAGCCCCTTTCACTTCTAGTATGTGTCACAATAATAGTTATTGTGTGGGGTTTTTGTTATTGTTGCAGTTCTAAGTGTATGCACAGGATTATTATAAAAGTCAAATTATTCTTTCTAACCAATACAGAAATCATTTGAAAATGATCACTTTTTTTCACAATAGTTTTAAAATGCTAAGGTAGTGGGGTTGTTTCATGAAAAAGGCTAATATTGCTATCATGTTTTTCTGGCTATGAATGAGTTGCTAGTATTCAGTATGTTTCTGTAATAACTGTGTAATAACTTGCCATGTTGGCTTGAATATGGTGTCTTTTCCATAATTTTATTTTCTGTGTTTCTCAAAAGCTCAAAATTTGACAAATTATGTATATTCAAGGTAGCTACCTTTAGGTCAGCTGAAGGGTTGTCTCTGCATGGCATATGTTTGAGTTAGAAATCTATTTGAGGAGATAAGTGGACACTGCCTCTATAACCGATTTTTCCTTACAGTGTTTCTCCTCATCACATTTTCAATAGCACAAAAGTGTTTTACTCATACATTTTAATACAATAATAATCTTTGATATTTAGTAGGCTTTTAAAACTTTTGCCTTTTTGTATGACATTCTCTTATTTGAGCAGTTCGACCTTACATATATGCATATATACACTTGTAATTATTCTCTCTTCTGTTCCTCGAAAGACTGCCTAGGGTTCTGTCTTTCAGAAGAGGTGCCAGGTGACTCTAAGAGACCATCTTGAGAGAGATGAAAGGTCACTGCTCACTCACATACTTGCTCTATAATTTAGGTACTGAGATATCTCTCCAGGAGGAGAGGAGTGGCATTTGGTAAAATCTGAGTCACTTTTTTTTTTTTTTTTTTTAATTCAGTGTTTACCTGATGTTTATGGTCAGGTTGGGGAGATGACTGTTAGAGAGCAGTAGCCGTATATGAGACAGAGAGAAGTACCTGGCATGTGTTAGTTATGGACATGAGCTGAAGGCACTGAGGATAGGTGTAATAAAATCAGTGACCCAAAGAGGAATATTTAGAGAAGGGTTCTTTGTTTACATGAGTTTATCTCAGAATTTTATAAGAAAGTCATAGGAATTAGCTGTTTAATCTTTATTCTGGGATCTTTTATAGGGATGGAATTGAGGCCTGCTTGTTTTTAATCATGGGGCCTAAACAAGTTATGTAAGCCTGTATTTTTTCACCTTTAAAATAGGAATTAGACTGTTTTCTTGAGTGACTCTGAGGACTCAGTGAAAAGTGATGTATATATTGAATGTGACACTTAGGCTGTGATAGTGTATTCTTTTAGCTATCCTGTGAATTGAAGGGAAAAGAAGCAAAAGTGAATACAGTAGTGACGGTGATAAGGATTCTAAAGAATTGCAACACACAGGAAGCCTCGAGCAGGAACAGGTCGGTAATCTCAGGACTGATATCTGTACGTGGATCTGTGTTAGGCTGTAGCACTTACATAAAATAAAAAGGAATCAGGATCAGCTCAAGATTTACTGCATTTTAAGGAAAAGGCAAGTGTCATCTCAGGTTCAAGCAGCAAGAAAAAGTCTTTATCTGAAGGTTAAAGCTTAGCTGAGTTGTATAGGATGCATTGAGGTAGAACCTGCAAAAGTGCCCATCAGTACCAGTGCTGGATACTAACGGGAAAGTGTGACCTATGTGAAGAGTGAATTTGGGATCATGGAGTAAATTGACTATTTTTACATGTTTGAAGGTAAAGGTATAAATTTCTGTAATGCTCAGAACAGCTTCACCAGAGCACCCATTTTTTAAATACTGTCAGTTGATTTCAAAGGCTATGAAAGACATTTGTTCAGCTGTTAGGTCCCCAGCACTATGGTGGATACCAAAGATAAAACTGAACTAACTGCAGTCCTGTTTGTCCTTCAAGGACCGGGTACAGCTAGGGGAACTGTCTTGAAGAGTGAAAGACAGGCCAGTTGGAGAAATTACAGTATAAAACAAGGGATAGAGTGTGCCTCCTGAAGGCGTGCTCTCAGACACACCCCCTTCCCTCACTTGGGACCAGGCAGCAGGCACTGGAAGCCAGTGGCTAGTGCTGGAGTGAGAAGTCCACTTCAAGGACTGGACAGATACCTTACTCACTGCAGTATCGGGTCTAAAAAATGAATCTAACTTCCTAGTTCTCCCTTCCTTACATCTGGCCAAACCAGACTTTAGAAACATGATCCTTATACTATAAAGAAGTCGATCTTTTAAAGATTTCATTTTCCTTTTTGCAACATAAAGCCAAAACTTCATGATGGTATAAACCAGTACCATATACTGTATGTGTTACACACTAATATATCTGTTATATTTTAAGAATTTTTACTTTTTTTTTTCTAAATAGTTGGAGATAATTTTTTCATGCTAATTATCTCTTGACTTTAAGTATAAATTCTTTTTTATATAAGAAGTGCTACCATATCTTCAGAATACCTAATTTAAAACACAAGATATGAAATTGTTCATTTTGGTAGCTGAGGTACAAAATTGATAACACTCCATCACATAAGAATTTGACTTTCTTTGAAATTGATTTTTCGTTCTAGGTAGAATGGCGAATGCAGATTTGGTGAAGTATGGTTTGGCTGATGTGGTTGAGAATCCTGGGATCATCACTGATATAGGGATGAAGGCAGTCAATGAAGTTTTTTCCTGTATCAAGTACCTGGCAATTTATAACTGCCCACATCTACATAATCCATACAATTGGATTTCAGGTATTGTAGGCTTAGAGATACAACTACATTTTATTGATAGTGAAATAATGTCTTTATTTTCTCTGTGATATAATTACATTCCTAATGAACAATGTAAATATTGCATATGGATCATTCATTAAAGCCCTGGGAACCTTTGATAAAACCAAGTTAGACATCTGTTCAATGCCTCTTTAAACTCTACAGTTGTCACTGTTCAAGTGCCCTGGTCTATATGTACTCTTTTGGGTGAGGCATACAAATTAAGATTAGAAATTTTTACCTAGCACCTATGGTGTTACAGTTGCTTTCTCCAAATTACATTCAAAGTGGCACATCATCTAACAGTACAAAATACGTACATATATCTAAAAACTTTAGGTGACTTACTGGATCCTTCACCTGACATGAAATTTTCTGTTGACTAGAAAACCTACTTTATTTCTTACCTACCTGGCAGACCTCCTATATGTAGAAGTATAACTTTTACATACTGTATTTTTCCTAAATGGTAGGAGTTCGTCTTTCTTTGTGAAAAGTAACACTGCTTGTTCTTTTAAAGGCCCTTGAGTACCTAAATGCAGAAATCTTTAAATAGATTCAGGACTGAATGAGATCCACTTTAAACAACAAAGCCCCAAGCTGCTACCTGCAGACAAGCTTCTCTGCTGTTAAATCATCTTCCATGGCCTTTGCATCCTCGCAAAGGCACTCTCAGGCCTGCTTTAGGGCCCGGGCCTCTGCCAAGATTCTCACTAGAAACAGCCATGTCTTGCCTACCTAAAGTTAAATTCTGTCAGTGGCCCACCTGAACTAAGAAGTTATTGGGAAATAGGAACTTTAGGGTGTAGCAGATATAGATCACTTTTAAAAAATAACATTTATTGGGTTTTTGGTTTGTTTGTTTTCTTAAATACAGAAGAGTATAAAGAAGAAAACAAAAAAATGGCCTATAATCCCATCACTCAGAACTCCTGTTAACACTTAAAAAAATAAAAGTAATACATGCACTTGATAAATTTCAAACAGTACAGAAAGGTACAAAATGAAAAGTCTCCTCTTCTCAAGGTAACCATTATCAACGGTTTCTTATATATTCTTCTGGACAAATTATTTTGTGCATATTACAGCCTATACATGTTTAGCCTTTAAAAATGATTTATATATACAAAAGGATCTTACTATATGTATACTGTCCTCTATTTTTTGCACTAAGTATATTTTGGAGAGTCTCCATATCAGCAAATATATTCAGCTCTTTTTCCTTCTCTTGAAGTAGCTGCAAGATGTTTTGTTAAGTGAATGTGCCATAATGTTTTCATCCAGTGTCTTGTTATTGAAAGGCACGTAGATTGCTGACTGCATCACATTTAAATCAGGGCTGGCTGACTTTCACGTTAATATTTCCCAGGCCATCTATCTAGTCCTCAAATAGGAATTAGGTGCAGAAACACCGTAATACAATTTTAGAGATCATAAAATAAGGAAAATTTTAAAGAAAAATTTGACTTGTAATGACCAATAATGACTAAGTGTTATTTAAGTTCTCTTCAGTCATGTTATTTCTTCAACAGACCACTCAAGATGGACTCGATTGGTTGATATCAACCTTGTACGGTGTCACGCTTTGAAGCTGGACTCCTTTGGCCAGTTTATAGAATTGCTGCCCAGCCTGGAGTTCGTCTCACTGGACCAGATGTTTCGTGAACCACCAAAGGTAAGTCACATTGGAGAGTTTCTTATTTTGTTTTGATAATCAAGGAAGAAAATGAGACGACCTGTGATTCTTCTGTTTTTACAAATAATGCTCTTACAAATAATGCTCTTACAGTGTTGCACTGTTACGGTGTCAGTGCTAGGCTCAGTGGAGTGAAAGGCTGTTAATAATGCAAGACCTCGTCCCATCCTTGTCATTGCGTAGTTAGGGCATTTCTGGAGAACAAAAAAGACAAGGGGATACTGTTGGCTGCTAAATTAGGTAAGGTAAGGGTGAGGCTGGAAATTGGAGCTAAGACCAAGACTAATACTCAGAATAGTTATTTGTAGAATAAGTTTCTGAAATACAGATTAGAAGTTATTTCAAATGTTTTACTTTGTCTGTTCTATTAATTTTTATGTCCTGGGAAATCTGAGGCTACCCAGTTATACAAAATTTCATTTTAAAACTGCTTACCAGAACTATCCTTTCACAGCAATAAAATCTTCATTAATCCTTCAACTAATTATGTTCTCTCTTGTCAGTTATTAATGGTTACATTCCCCCTGTTGAAGCAGTGCAATATAATGGGGAAAGCTCAGGATCTGAGGTCAGAATACTGGGTTTCAAGTCCCAGCTGTAGCACTTACTGGTCCTGTGCTATTGGACAGATCTCTTCCCATTGTGTACCTCATCAGCTGTAAATCAGGCTAGTAATACTTTATCTTGCTTGAAGTGTTGTGAGCCTTAAATGAGACTTATGCATATGTGAAAACATTTCATAAATTTTAAGTACTGCATAAAAGTAGTTCCTATGTAAAGATGAAGTGATACTAAAAATGAAGTGTTCTATACCAACCAAAAGAAACATATGGTTTGTTTTTACCCTAGGGCTGCGCTCGAGTTGGTCTGAGTGCAGGCACAGGAATTGGGGTTTCCTCAGCCCTTGTTAGCAACCAGAACTCCAACAATGACAATGATAATAATGCTCAGAATAACAACGCCAACATACATGACAACAATCACCATCACCCAGACGACTCAGATGAGGAGAATGACTTCCGGCAAGACCTGCAGCCAGGAGAACAGCAGTTTGCAGCCGACGGTAACCCAGATCTTTTGTGAGCTCCAGATAAAAATGAATTTTTGCTTTGGATCATATTCTCTGGCTCCATCCTACTTTTCCATTTTATCTTGTCCCTTTCCACACTGAGGATACCTAGCTGAGAAAGCTCATGAAATCCTCCTGTTGGCTTGCTTGTTTTCAAAGCTATCCTAGTCCAGAAAATATCTAAGTACTTACAGTTTGGGGAAGGCTAACCGAGGATGCCTTGGGGTTCCCATTAGAGACCTGGAAAACTGAAATTTAATTTTCAAGATCTAGGCCTTTTAGCCTCTGAATATATGCTTGACTAGGTGATAGGGACATTCAGCATGAATGTTGAGAATATTTTTGGATGTTGCAAGAACTGAAAAAAATAAATGTGATCTACATGCTGTTTTACATACCATTTTTATATCTGTATAATCAATAAGTAAATCTTCACAACACCCAGCTAATTAAACACGAGCTAATAAAGACTTACTGGGCATCATTTATGTAATTGTCTATTTCTTTAATGTTTATTGAACAACCTTGTTAATAGGCTCTATCTGAAGATAGAGTGAAGTAGTTTGCCTTCCCAGATTCCAGTTTCCCAGTGGGCCTCTAAGAACTGAAAAAGGAGTGTTTTTTAGCAGTCCTGTTGCTGCTTTGCTCATTCTCTACGCCCAGCAGTTAATGAGAAATAAGGTGTCCTGTTCCATCAGTGCCTCTGTAATGAAGGTATACTGTGAGAGTGCAGGTCCTATCAGAAAGTCACCTGGAGGCCTGTCTTCACATGCTTACCTTGTGTTTGGCTCTTGGCAAGACCCTGCAGTGACTGTCTTACAAAATCTGGTGGTTGTTTTTCTCCTTTATCTCATTTTGCATCTCAACTTCTGCCTTCATGAGATACTTTCTTTTGGCAGCTTGAAGCCATTTTTCTGGTTTCCCCCACTTTGTTTGACTTGTGTTTCCTTTGCTGATGCTACTTCCTGGATTCCACTTTATTCTTTGATATCTCTTTTTCTTTACTCATATTCTTTCAGAATCATTGCTCTGGTACAAACTACATGCTTTTGGATTTCAGTCTTTATTTCTAACCTTGACCTTTCTACTATTTTGATGTAAATGCAACAACATTTAGCTTTATTTCTATGTCAGAATTCACATTTTTCTACTCGAATCTCTTCCCCAAAAGACACCTGCCCCAAAGATACAAAAGGAAAAGTACAGAGCCAGGGATGAGAAGACAGATGTGTGAAGAGAGGTATTGTTCCTTTAACTGAATTTAAATATTATCACACCATGTACAGATCACTGGCATCATAAGGCTGTGGACTTCAGAGCACAGACCATAGACCATCCATGGGAAACTTAGAGCAGCTGCAATGCAGAACTACCCAGATCTTACAAACCCAGCTTTGGTTGGAGTTAGTGAACTGGACAGATTGTAAACTGTACTAAAAAATTATGTGTCCGTTAACATCTCAGTACAGAGCAGAGAGTGCATTTCATTGTGAAATCACGTATTAAACATAAGGATTGGTACAGGTATTGTCCTAACTTGTACTGACATCAGTCAAAGATGCTTCAGAAATAAGAAGGTATCAACTGATTTTCTTTAGTAGTCAGTCAAAGGATTTAGATTTAATTTTGTAAAATGTTGGTAAATCTGAATATTATTTTATTTACTGTTCTGTAGGAAAGTGACTACTTTTTTAAAATACAGTAAGGTGGTACTTAATTGTCTGAAAATTTTCACAACTCTTATCTTCTGAAATAATATGAAAATAATCATACATTTTCATTTGTTAGTAACCATTAAGAGCTATAATGAAAACTTTGAGGCACAGCACATTTAAACGGTATTAAAATGTTTAAAAAGTACTTAGTTTTTTAATCATCTTTGTCGTACATTAGCCAGTAAATAATACCGTAATCTAAGCAGTGAGCCTTGTGGCTCTAGCCAGGTAAACCAGGATACGAGGGGCAGGGTAAGCCCATTAGGAAAAGGAAGGTAGAACAGAGCTCCCCTGCCCCTTGGTGTACCTGGCTGATAGCACGAGTCTTGTTTAGTTGATCACAAGCTACCCTACTAGCTGGTTTTTACCATCTAAGCAAATGGCTCAAAGGACAGTCGTACAGCCATCCTCTGCAGCATCTTCAGGGATGAACGCGGTGATTTTTTTCTCTTAGCTGTGTCCATTTCTCCTTGCTTGCTTCTTGCAGTGATGCTTTCTGTAGCAGTGATCCTTTTGTACCATAATTTCCTTTTCCATAGGATAATTGGAAGCCTCTTGTTAATGTACCTATACTGAAGCAGTTAGGAGCCTCCAGAGTGAGCTTAGTAATCAGTGAGGGTGTTCATTCCTTGGGGCACAGCAGTTTTGCCTACCAGTGTGGCTTCCTCTACTCTCTTGATTTTTACTTGGCTTATTTTTGTTTAAGCCCTGAATGAGATGGAAGACATGGTACAAGAAGATGGAGAGGTGGTGGCCGAGAGTGGAAATGCTACGCCAGCTCACAGCCAGGCCATTATTCCTGTGGATGTTGATGAGGAGCAAGCAGGTGATCACATGACCTCTCCATTTGTCATTCTGAAAACTGGAGCCTGACCATGTTGGAAAACATGAAAGAGAATGTTCATTTTCTGACCTTATTGTTTATGATGGGCTATTTGCTGTTCAGGGCTGTAAAAAGTCCTTGTATTATCCTTGCTGTATATATAGTAATACCCTTCTCTCGCAGTGCAGGGACAGTGGTGAGATTGACCTCGTTTAGTAAACAAATTAATATCTACCCCTGTTGCTGGGTGACTTAGGGCAAACTATGGAGTCCTAGGCTCTTAAAGATTACAAGTAATACAGCCCTTCATTTTACAAAAGGGCAAACTAGTATTCCTTTGAATGGTAGACTTACCACTCATTGGTGTTAAAGGTACACACTGAGTCTAGATATCAGGTTTTCTCACTCCAAATCTGTTGGCATACTACCTATTTTTGAATTGAAAATAGCTTTACCCTTTTTTTAAGAGTGGTATTGATGCAATCACTTACTTGACAAGTATTGAGTGCTGGCTCTGCTGGGCATTGTACAGTAGACAGCCAAGGTTCCTTGGAGCTAACATTTTGTTTAGTTAGTCACTTGTCCAAACTGAATGAGAAGAACTAAAGGTATAAAAGCTGTACTATCAGATACATACTCAAATAACTAGTTTGGAACTTGCATTTAACCTTCCACATAGACCTATAGTCAGTCAGTTAGTGAATGCAGGAGTTGCTCAGTAATCCTGTACCTTTGTGAGGATTATCTTCATTTGCTTTTCCTTGGCTCATATATTTACAAAGTTAGAAAAGTATATTGCCTGCTCTTTAAAATTATTATGATTGTTATTTGGGTTATTTTTAGAATTTTTTAATACTTTTGGGAAAGTGATGCTCCTTGAGGAGGAAGAGAGCCATATGATCTTCTACTTTGGTTTACCTTCAGCAGTGTGTAGGCACATTGATCATACTTAATGTTGGCATAACACTTAGGTTTAAAATGCTATCACAGTATCTTTTCCAAGGCATATTCCATTAAAGTGATGGAGAAAGGAGGCTACACAGAGCAAAAATCATTCCTGTGACTCCACATCTCTGGAAATAGTACTTCATGTGAGGAGTTTTCTTGGGCAAAGAATAACTATTAGGCCTGTGCTTCTTATTTTAGGACCCAGTGGTCTTCAGCGTGTAGTAAAACCAACCCCAATTACTGTCCATGATTCAGAGAGTGATGATGAGGAAGACAGTCTAGAACTCCAAGAAGTCTGGATTCCTAAGAGTGGTGCTCGGCGTTACTCTGAACGCGAATCAAAACCCGGAGAGTCTGTACAGTCCAGGGAACTGTCAGGTGAGACCTGTTAGTGAGAGACACTATCAGAACTGAAACCCTTGGCCTTTCTCTTATGCTTGTACTGTAGTCAGTGCTACAGTTAACAGATCCCTTATGAAATGTGATAGGAAACAAGAAGCCAGTAGCTTGGAGGAGGAACCTGGCCGGTACTGCTGGGGGCAAGTGCAGCACAACAAATACGTGGGCTAAAGCTGAGAGGAGAGGAGTAGTAAGTGAGAATCACAGATCCCACAGTGCAGGTTTAGGTAGTCGTGACCTCAGGGGTTGGTGAGAGGCTTGTGCCACATGGAAGGGATGACTCCTAAGTCATCCGGGCCAATTAAGAAACAACTGTTTCCCAGCTGACCCTGTCCAGTTGTATTCATTGAACACTAGTGGCAAGTTTGGTGCTTGAGGGAATTCTAAAATACATTATTATGCCCTCTTGCCTCTCTTTAAATGTAGACAACAGTTTTTCCCATTTACTCAGAACCTGTAATCCTTTTAATTATTAGGTTCATGCTTCTTCCTT
This sequence comes from Hydrochoerus hydrochaeris, assembly GCA_004027455.1. Classification (NCBI taxonomy): domain Eukaryota; kingdom Metazoa; phylum Chordata; class Mammalia; order Rodentia; family Hydrochaeridae; genus Hydrochoerus; species Hydrochoerus hydrochaeris. The sequence continues at coordinate 550,986 of PVLA01000382.1, read as the reverse complement.
GGCCTCCCTTTTGTTTTCTTAGAACCATATTTTTGCCACTTTTAGCAAAAGATGGTTTGTTTTTAAACATTATTCACTCAGTTTTCCTTGGGTACTTTCCTTATACCTTATGTGGTTGAATGTTCAGTGTATACTTAACACTAGGCTGAAAAAAAAATACACATCCACATACACTTCTGTGTATGGGAAATTGGGCTGTTTTCAATTTAGAGTATCTTGCTAACCATTTACTGAGAATTCAATTTTCAGTTATTTCTTTTTAGAAATTCAGAAAAGTAAAACTGGTTGAAAAGAGCATTTATGGAAAAGTAATGTGACCAAATGTTGCCTGAAAGGTTCAGAACCTTATTTGTTTATTCCTTTCTGAATTCATTGAGCCTCACTGTGCCCCGTACCGTGTTAGGTGCGGCGAGGGCTACTGAGATGAGGAAGCCAGTTTCTCTCTTTCTAGAACCTCCCGTCTAGGTGAAGAGTTGGGTCAGAACCGTGGTTACAGGGCACACATGACAGCGGCTTTGGACGGGCGTGCAGAGATAAGCAGGGGCACAGGCTGATGAACTGGTCAGAGAGCAGATGCCTTGACAGTGAAGCAGAGGCAGGTTGAGATAAAAGCTGGGGCTGAGGTATGGATTGTAGGTAGAGGGACTAAGTAGAAAGTTAGCTTGGAACCACGGTGAGCCTCGAAGGCCAAGCTGAGGAGTATAAACCAGGTAGGAATCCTAGAGAATTTTGTACCAATGCTGTGATAACCATTGTAGTCATACGTGAGTAAACTTAGTTTATATTGTTTCCCATTCCAAACTGACTCTTGCCTTTTTTTTCAAAATGTGTACTGAGATGTTTTCCTTGGGCTGTTCTTTTTCTGTGAGCAGTAAGCGGAAAAGGCAAGACTCCACTCCGAAAGAGGTACAACTCCCACCAGATGGGCCAGTCGAAGCAGTTTCCCCTCGAGGAGAGCAGCTGTGAGAAAGGCTGTCAGGTCACCAGCGAGCAGATCAAAGCTGATATGAAAGCAGCTAGGGACGTTCCTGAAAAGAAGAGAAACAAGGACGTTTACCCCAGCTGCAGCAGCACTGCGGCCAGCTCTGAGGAAAACGCCAGCTCACACAGCACTGCTTCTCAGAGCCCCGACTTCGCGAGGGCGGTGAACTGCAGCGGCCCTTCCGAGCCTAGCCCTCCGGAAGAGGATGTGCCCAGGCAGTGTGTCTGCTCCCCCGTGGGGCCAGAGGACCCTGAGGCCACGGAGGAGGGAGGTGCAGAGAGTTCTGTCTGCCCCCGATGCTGCTGTCACAGGTCCCAAAGGAGAACTGGCAGGTGTTCTGAGGAGGACCGTCCTACCACCAGCCGAGCCTGTGTTGTGAATGGCCCGGATGGTACGAGATCCGCCTTTTCTTTTAGGACTCTGCCCCAAGGGGGGTCTTCAGGCCCAGCACCTGATGAGAGGACTCATGGGAGTGGCTCTGGGGCTACAGGTGAGGACAGGAGGGGGAGCTCCCAGCCTGAGAGTTGTGACGTGCAGTCTAATGAAGACTACCCTCGGAGGCCCCTAACCAGGGCCAGGAGCAGACTGTCCCATGTACCGCTGGTATCTGAGTCAGGTATGACAATGCTCCCAGGGTCAGCATCTACTGTAGGGCAGGGCTGGAGAAAGGGCTGAGCTTGTTCACGAGTTCTCTTACAAAAAGCCAGTTGGGCAGATTACATTTTGTTGTGTGGTTCTTCAGATTATACAGATTTTGAACTAATTTTCTGGAATGTTTTGGTGGGGGAGGGTGCCATAGAACAAGTTTTAAAACATTAGACCCAAATAACTCAAAATAGTTCAGCTTTTAAGAAAAATGTAACTATGTTTTTACTCTAAATCCAGTACTGATTTTGATGACTAAGCCCCAGTAGGTGAGCTTTGGCCCCATTCCCCACTTAGGAAATCCTTAAACCCTAACCAAAAGGTAAAGACATAGTTTCTAGGACCAGGGAAATAGCAAGCTCAGTGCCACTTGTGGGGACTCTCTGTGTCTACCGCTGCAATACCCAGTAGCTCGCTTTGAATCCTAGTGTTGTTTCCAGTTAGGTTTGCCCAGGGTATCAGCAGGTAAGTAGTTTTACTGCAGATCATGTGGGTGAAGTTACAGTTTAAAGAAAAAAATACATGGATGCATAAAACGTGACTAATACTGTGTATGCTGAGGCATTGGGTCAGGCATTTACATTTCTTATCATAATTCTGTATTTCTGGCTTTATTTTTGAGTACTCTGTTCTGTCAGTGAATAATAGTAGGTTTTAATTTTCTCTAAATATCCCTCAATTTTACTGTTCCCTCAATTTTAGAAACTTAAAATGAACCCCAGAACAGTGAATGCTTTTTTTATGTACTAACTAGAATTGAGTGACTCCTGTAGAATTACACTAACAAAAACAACTTCTATAAGATAAATGTGAGACCTTGCCTGTGTACTAATCATCATAGTAACATAAACATGTATTGAAATACTGGATTTCATAAAGATTCCATTATGCTTTGCAAGCATTAGTTCTGGTGAAAATACTTTTCCCAGCTTAAAGTTTAAATTTTATACCATTTGTAAATTTAAATTGTGGCAAAATGTATACAGAACATAAATTTATCATTTTGAAGTGTACACTTCTGTGACATTAAGAACATTCACATTGTCATACAACTGTCATAACCACCCACCTAAACTTTTTCATCTAAAACTCTTCCCTTTAAACAGTGACTTCCCTCTGTGAGACCTTAATTGCTTGCTTTTTCATATTTATAAAGTCAGGTCTACATTTTTCCCTTTTTTATTTTTACTCTGTACAAGGCCTTTCCTATACTCAGTTATGGTAAATGTTTGCATGCCCTCATTGTTTTATTCATCTGTTTATTCTGTTTTACATCTTTAGTTCACTTGGGAATTTCATTATGTCGGTAGCTAAGAAAAATGTCATTCTCATAGCAGTGTCTCTGTTTAGGAAATGTGTGTCTTACCTGTCTTAGGTCTCTTGGTAAAGCTTTACAGTTTCTTGTTTGTGTTTTGTTTTGTTTTGTTTTGTTTTGTTTTGAGACAAGTTCTTTCTGAGTCATTAAATTTTCCAGTCTGGACTCAGATTTGTAACCCTCTGTCTCATCCTTTAGAGGTCTGGGAATTCAGGCTTGTGCCACCATAGTCAGCTTGTTTGGTTTTTAATATAGATCTTTCATATAACCATTGGTGTTCTGATGTTTTAATTTTTTGCTTTGTGTGCTACTTACCCCTTTATCATTTTATTCTGACCTATTTCACGACGAGAATGTCTTCTCAGCTTGAGTAATCCTTTGGTTTAAAAAGAAAGTAAATCTCCTGTATGTAGAGCTTTTTACTGCTCTATTTATTGCCTTAGTTTTGTTTTTCAATTTGAGATTTCTAATGTCTACAGTGTGACTTAGTAAGTAAATTTTGTGTATTGTTTTTAAACATAAATGTCCATTTACTTTCAATAACAGTTTTTCTGCGGAAATATCAAAGTACTGATTTTAACATTACCAGGACTCATTTGGGAAAAACAAGTCATTTGAGTGACTTACAAGTTATTTGTAACCTGCATGTTCTTTATATCAAAGCCATTCTGCTTTAAAAGTTTTAAACCAAATAATAAAGGGTGGAAATTTGATTGTTATGGATTTTTGTAATCAGTTCGAGATTAACATTTTAATTTTTAGATTTTTTACTTTTTTTTTTTTTTTGGCCTTGTGGAGTATAGCAGCCATCTTAGAAGTCGATGTAATTATTTTGTATTTGAAATAAATGCTTTTATAAATTGTTCTTTTTATCCTTTAGTGTATAATAGTTTAAAAGCAAATACTAAAATCTGATTTGATTGTCAAAAAAGTAGGACTTAAGATTAGTTCTCATAAATGGTAAACTTTCCCTAGCACCCCAAGTCGAGGTTTGTCTGCTGTCCTTGTTTTTCTGTAGCATCTATAACACTGATGTGAACCTGCTGCATTGTAATTCTGTGTTTTATTTCCTGTCTTTCCAGCGAACTAATGAGCATCATAAGGCCAGGGCCATCGCGTCTTGTTTACTGTTATATTCCCAACTCAGAGGCACTGTGTTTCACATATAGTATGGGGCTGAATGAAGAGTTGTGAACTTAGGAAGTGTAGAAACCATCATGTGCGGTGTATTTATGTTAGAAGATGTAAGAATCACTAGAAATTGTCTCCAGACAAAATCAGTTGTCCCTAGATGGAGAGGAGGGCATAAAAGAATAGTAACAAACCAACAGACTCTTCCTTTTTCTTTGGGAAGCCATACATAGTTTTTTAAGGTCATCTACTAGTAAAAGGTGACTATTTTATCGAAAAAATAGCTTTCATTTTGTAGGAAATATAAACCACTAATTGGGGCATTGCAGAGTGGGAAGCATAACTTTGAACCCATATTCTGAGCATTTAATGGGGAGGGTGAGAGTTTGAAAATTAGATCATAAAAGGAGGATACAAATAGAAGCCCTGTATTAAAACACTGTCTTGAAGGATTGGAGACAGACCTGTTTTTTGGTTTTGTTTTTGTGCTAAGAAAGAGGGAACAGCACTTTTATATGGGGGTTGTAGCAATTGTACAGATTTTGGCAGTTCAGTGAAATGCGTGGCCTGTAGAAGGTTACTTAGGACTGTGTATGCAGTTCCTCCAGGTACGGTAGAAGAAGGTGATCGTTGTGTTGCCTGTGTCAGTAGTTTTGGAGTTTTGTTTTTGTTTTAAGAACCCCAGTATTTTGCTTGATTTTTTTTTTCCCCCCCAGGGTCCTTGGAAGAATTTTGGTATAGAACTTTCTTTTTATACATAGAGCTTTTCCTTTGCCTTCAATCAAAGCAGCCATTTTTGTTGTACATAGTAGAATTTCACAATAGATTCCAGATGGTGAAAGAAGGATTCTGGGGTATAAGAAATTACCTGCGCTAGATCTCTAGACTGTGTCTAGTCCTAATCTTTGAAAACTAGCAGTATTTACATATAATTTTTCTATCTTTTTTTATTTTGGTTTTTTGGGGGGCAAGGGATTTTTTTGAGACAGCCTTTCACTAGGTAGTTCAGGCTGGCCATGAACTCACCATGTAGCCCTGGCTGGCCTTGAACTCAGAGTGATTCTCCTGCCTCGGCCTCCCCAGTGCTGGGATTACAGGCATGTGACCACTCCCAGCTTCCCTATTTTTTTTTTTTTTGTAATCTTTGGTTTGCGATTATAGAACTACAAAGTGAAGTGTTTGCAGTCTAGTAGAGAGAACAGTATGGTGGGGATTATATGCATTAATAAAGTGAAGTCTTTAGGACAGTGCCTGACACACAGTAAGTGCTCAGTAAATATTTGTTATTTTGTTTATGTACCTGCAATGTATTCATTCATTCTGCCAATGTCACGTGACAATCATTGACTTAAGTGTGCATTGTATTAGCCCATGTTTAGTGGCTGACGTTGAAATATAAGTGAAATTAGACAGTGTGATTACCTTCTAGGAACTTCTAGTTTAAATTTGGAGACAAAATAAGTACACAGGGAACTATAGAACAATATATAATTATTGGAGCTCCACAATGATTTGTCAGAAACAGGAAACAGTTGAGCTGGGTATGTTGGTGCATGCCTGTAATCCCAGCTTTCTGAGAGGCTGAGGCAGGATTGCCACAAATTTGAGGGTGGAATGGACTACATGGTAAGTTCAAGGCCGGCCTGGACTACAAAGTGAAGCACTGTCTCAAAAAACACAACAAAACAGGAACAAGTAACAGTTAATTTGACCAGAGACTAATATGATAGTATTTCAGAAGGTGATCTGAGCTATAGTGATTAATGGCTTGAGTCATTAGCCACGTGTAATGACCAAGATACGGTAGCGAGTAAAATTTTGAACTAGTGGGGCTAAAGCATATCTCCCCAGTGTGAGACCTGGAACATATTCACTAAGCAACAGTCAATAATTTAATGTTTTTTAAGCAGGAGAGTCACAAGTTTAATCTACTAGCAGTACTTACGACGGGGTGAGTCAGGCTAAAAACCAGAAATGATAGTACCAACATTGTTGGAATGGCCTAAGTGTGGAAAGGATATTGGGTGTGATGTGCTAGAGATTGAACCTGATTTGGAACTGTCCATTAGAAATACTGATTCCAACTGTATTTCCTGGAAATCAAATTGAGATTTGGGAGTTGGCTTGGTGGATTTCATACATATGTGATTGATTACATAAGTCTGTAAAGAAAATAAAGCAAGGATAAAATTTGGACTTTTTTTTTTTTTTTGCCTTTTCCAGAGGTTGCCAAAACAAAACCACGGCATGCCGTGAAACGGAAACGGACAGCAGATAAGTCCACCAGTACCAGTGATCCTGTGATTGAGGATGACCATGTACAGGTAAAAGGTCATTTTTCAGTTCAGCCCAGTTCTTGAGCAGTGCAAAGAAATTGAAGTTTCTTTTTTTATATAGTTTCTATATCCCAGAGGGAAAAAAACAATAACTGCTTGTCAGTCATACCAATGTAACATTTAAGCTTTTTTAAAAACATAGTTACATGTCAAATTTTTCTCCTTGTAGGTTCTCGTATTAAAATCCAAAAATCTTGTTGGAGTCACTATGACCAATTGTGGAATCACAGATTTAGTGCTGAAAGACTGCCCCAAGATGATGTTCATTCATGGTATGTTTTGCACCCATGTTGTATAATAGCATCATGAGTGACTATAAAGAATTAAGAAATCAGAAATACAGCAGTAGCATTACTGTATGTATGTGTCCTGTTGGAAGACTGAGTTGATCGTCCTTAATTCTGTCCTGTTGTACAGTTCTCTGACAATGACTCCATAGTAAGGGTCCATGTGCCCAAACGGCTTCATTTTGTAAGCAGCCTCTCCTCCAAAAACTAAGTGCTCCCTGACCTGACACTGGATTAGCGGCATGAGTGGGCTCTGGAGTCGGATGCTCCTCAGCTTGAGTGCTTGCTCAGCCATTGACTGTATGACTGGAACATGTTTTGTGTGTAAATATTCTTGAGGGGAGCTTAGCAGCTTTGTGTTTGGGAGAGGTGATCAGCTACATCTTGAGTCTTACTGCATGGCACATTATCATTAATCTAGACCCATTTGTGGCTCCAGATGCCATAGACTCCCCCCTGCTGTACTGGTGCACCCTGCCAGTACAACTTTCCTTCCTGACCTACATGCCTATTGCATCTCTGTGGTATTTTGTGTGAGCTTTTAAAAATTTAGATGTACATGTCCAAAGTCTATTTATCCTTCCCTTTTTTTACTCAGAATTATAGTCTTGATGCCCATCCACATAAAATTATGAAGCTCACTTATTCTTTGACTTGAATAAGTTATGTATTTCAGTGTGCCTACTTAAGCTTATTAGTGAAAATTAAATTGCAGTGATTGATAGATCTTTGTATATATGCAGAATCTGCCAAAATACACATCAGGGAAAGAAAAACTTGTATAAATATTTTAATACTAAACTTAATGGGACACCATGAGATTATGCAAGTTACGTTTGGCCTGAACAATTACGAGAGGTGCTCAAAATGGTGGCCATAAGCTTCCAGACATTTTGTAGCACAGTGGACTGCTGAAGTGTATACACATTTTTTTAGTGGACTCTGCATACACATATGTGCATACACACTTATAGGCACACACATATACACAGGCTCTGACCTTTAGTGAATGCCTAATAAAGAGTAGTTTGTATTGTATTAGTACTACAAAAAATATTAACAGAGTTTATTTTTCTGGCACATCTCCCATGACACTGATAGAAAACAAAACAAATCCCATTAACGTTTTCCTGTCAGGGCTGTAGTTCATGTCTTGTTGCTGTCTGGCTCTGATTTGAATTGACTGTCCAGTCAGGCAGCTTGTCCCACTTCTCAAGTATCTTTTATTACAGTAATGCAAGAAAGGTGGTTTTTTAGCAGGCTAGATATCACTACATTACAGTTCCTAGAGGAAAACATTAAAATGCTATAAAATAATTAATGTAGCGAATTTGTGGCACAGTACTTGTAAATGCAAATTATGTATACCAGCAAAAGGGTATTTGTAAGTTTTCCATGTTAAAATTTAAAGAATTAATTACTAACCCATGAAGAAATGCCACGGGCACAATTTACTCAAAAAATACTTTATAGAAGCTTATTTAGGATTGGCAAGAAGCACAAGCAATGTAGAGAAAGTTAATTGAAAAGTATCTGAAAAAAGATGTGGTTAGTGTTGATTTGTTTATGTTTCATTCCATTGAAATTTAAATCCTACCAGGTGACTAGTGGCTGGCTACCGTATTGTAATGTACTGTTTTAGATGAGAGAATCTAAATATTTCTTGGTTTTTGTTTGTTTGTTTGGTTTGGTTTTAAAGATTTTGGGTTTTTTTTTTAAATATGTAATAAGAATTAAAGTCAACTTTGCCTTTATCCTGTAAGTGAATATAAGATAATATATGAGTTAACTGGATTTATGTGACCACTAACCATAAAGTTGTACAGTTTAATAGTTATTTATTCTATCCACTAAATATTTCCTGAATAATTCTTGATCAAGTGAGTCACTTTGTGGCACTTGGTTTCCTTAACAGTATTGCAAAAGGAAAAGACACCTCAACATCCCTTCTATTATGATTAAACACATTTTGAAATTCTCTTATAACTGTTATTTGTACTCTGGTAATACATGACCTGTATTAAAGATATTTACAGTAGTAATATCTTGTACTAATAAAAGTTGAGACAATCCTCCAATGTGCTTTCAAATGGATTTCATGTTGCTCTTATATATAATTATACAGTTTACCATTGTTTCTATTTTTAGCTACCAGGTGCAGAGTGCTGAAACATTTAAAAGTAGAGAATGCCCCAATTGTAAATCGCTTTGATTATGCTCAGTGTAAGAAGCTGAACATGGATCAGGTACTAGACCAGATACTGAGGATGCCTCCAGAGAGAAACCGCATCATATACCTTCGCCCCATGCAGCAGGTAACAGCCCCTCTCTGATGATCCATGTGTGTCTGCTGATGTAGTCTTCAACATTTTAGACTTGGCATGGATTCATTGCTCAGTCCTTAATAGTGATTCCGTATATCTCCATACATAGTTTTTTTTAATCCAGCTAGACTCTCTTAACAATTTTTTTATTAAAGCTTCTCTTCTAGATTTTTGTAAGTTTTTAGTTTTTGTCCTGATTTCTTCATCTGCAAAATTAAAGTAATATACCTAAGATTATTGCAATGTTTCAGCTAATGTATATGATATGCTGGAACCATTTTTGTTACAGTTATAGCATAATACAATGTTGCATCATTATGGCCAAGCTTTGTATGTGAAACTGCTCAGAGTCCAGAAGAGAGTTTAGAGAAATTACTAACAAATCCTGGTTCACTGTGTGAGCCAGGCCACAAAAGGATCAGTTAAGCCACCGAGATGGCAGAGTAGAATCTTTATAACTACAGATAGGGGAGACGAGTGTTCCTAAGAAGAAAGCGGTGCCCACTAAGGAAGGTTACAAAGAGTTAAGAGCTGTGCTCTGTCCTTAAGAACGGGCAGTGAGCCAGTGAAGGACTTCAAATTCTGTGCATTCACACTTCTTCAGTGCAGTCAGTCTTGGGACCTAGAATCCTCAGAAATGGATTCTGAATTGATTGAAATCAGCTACTTGAATCAGGGTTCTCTGGCTTACCAGGTACGTCCTAAGCCCAGCAGGGTAAGGCTCAGTATGACTATACAATTTTCAAACCAGCCAGATTGCAAAACTGATGGGCCCCAGGAAAGATTCAGGCTATATAAGATAGGTTTTTAAGATTTGCTTTCCTTTTCCAGAGACCTCTTTATGATGTCTTTCCACAGGTGGACACACTAACTCTGGAGCAGAAACTATTTAGCGGTCCCTATCCCTACCACATCTGTATCATCCATGAGTTTAGTAACCCTCCCAACGTGAGGAATAAGGTGCGCATTCGCAGCTGGATGGACACCATAGCAAACATCAACCAGTAAGTAGCCATGTGGCCCTCTGACTAAGTAAGGTCTTGTCAGCTGTTTAGGTGATGGTGGCTGCCAGAAGCACATGCCATTTATTTCTTGTCTTAAATGATTCTATCCAAGCCTTTCAGGCATGCTTGAAATTATATATAGTGAAAACTGAGTGAAATAACAACTAAAGAGCATAACTGTATGTATATATGTAACTTTTTATTTCCAAACTAGAGAAACTAAGAACAGACTGTTCATGTACATTTGACTATACATTATAGAGTATGAGAGATTAAGTTAAAGATCTTAAGACAATGATGTTTTACATCATCTAAAACTGAACTATGTATTTGTTACATAAACACTGCATTAAGCTCCCTCTGTACACAAGACAGAGGATGGCTTTGTTTCCAGATTTTGAAGATGGTAAAGAAACTTTGATCTGAGTAGACAAATTTTGAGTAAATGGAGGCCATTAAATTTAGTATTTTTTCTGAAGCGTTTTATAGAATCTGGGCCTGAAACAGTCTTGACAGTTTCTTTGTACCACATTTCCTCTTAAAACCTTATTTTCCCTGTTGCCTATAGAGAGCTCATCAAGTATGAATTCTTCCCTGAAGCCACTCGAAGTGAAGAAGACTTGAAGAAGTACCCCAAGTACCCCTGGGGCCGAGACATCTACACTTTAGAGGGTGAGTGTTACCGCCGATTGGAACGCTAAGTGGCTATGACTGGATGGAGAGACATATCTCAGAGAAAACACGAATGGTAACCTTAGAGTTCATCAGAGTAAATGGGGAATGTGGGCACCTGTAAGAGACGGGGGCCTGACAAACGTTGGTCTGCCTCTGTCTTTTTCATCCAGAGAATACACTCGTATCTTGGTTCATGAACTGAATTGGACAAGAACCAAATCAACTTTCCCCATAAGGTCAACATTGAACCTAACCGTCGAATTGATTCAGTTCTTCTCCAACTCAGTTTGTGATCACAATTACAGAACTAAGTTCGTGAACCAAGCTGTCTCTGTAATCAGAAACTAGCAGATGGAAATTGCAGTTGTGGTTTGAGATTTGGAAGAGACTTGAGAGCAGCTGAGGCGGCATCTCTTTCACATTGCGTGTTTGGGTTAGGAAGAACTGCAGGGTGTGGTCCATTCAGCGCCTCCTCAGGAGGAGCACGTTTTCATCTGTCTTTTTATTTTAGGTGTTGTTGATGGAGCTCCATATTCAATGATTTCTGACTTCCCTTGGCTGAGGTCACTGCGGGCAGCAGAGCCCAACAGCTTCGCCCGATACGATTTTGAAGATGACGAAGAAAGTAATTATGAACTGACCTGACTTTTCTCCAGTTTGAGTATATTCTACTGTGTTAATTACTGATACTTTGAAAATTCAGAGCAGTGCAGATTTTAAATGACGTCCAGGGGCCGGGGATCTAGCTCAGTGAACAACCCCTGGCTGGCAAGCACAGGGTTGTGAGTTCAATCCTGGTACCAAAAAGATAAAAGTAAAAATAAAAAAGAAATGATTGCCATATAATCTGTATTCCTCCCCTCAGCCCCTAAAAGCTCTGAATTTATACTGGGAATATATGCTGGGAAAGATTCCTTCCAAACATATTTTTTGTATTTATTATCTTTCGTCTTTTTTTAACTGGTGCTGAAGATTGAACTCAGGCCTCATACATTCATTCTACCACTGACCTGCATCTGAAGCCAGTGCAGCCAAATATTTAAAATCTTGTAACTTTGTTGGAGAATTTAGAATTTATCAACAGTATTATTTCAGAATTTAGAATTTATCAGCAGTGTTGCTCAGAAGTGTTTTACAAATTATTTTCCTGTTATGCAGAAGTTTCATAAGAAAATGAATCTTAGGGACTACATGCATATGACATCCCACTCTGGCGTATCATTTTTACCTAGGGTTTTAGTCATGCCTGCTGTCTCAGGCATCGGATATGGTATAAAATTATAAAATGGCGAGGACCCATTCCATGAGCTATTCATGCATCAGCTGCATCGTGTTAAAATGTGTAGGAATATTTCATGAGTCAGCTTATCCGATTGATTTTTCCAATTGATTCTGATTATCACACATCTCCCCTTCTCATTTCCAAGGTACCATCTATGCTCCTCGAAGAAAAGGACAGCTGTCTGCAGATATCTGTATGGAAACAATTGGAGAGGAAATCTCAGAGATGCGTCAGATGAAGAAGGGTGTGTTTCAGCGAGTCGTGGCAATTTTCATTCACTATTGTGATGTCAACGGAGAGCCAGTTGAAGATGACTACATTTGATTGGTCCCAGCTCCTTTCCAGGTATTGCAGCAGGAAGCAGCTGCACGCACTCAGCTGCTGGAGTACCCCACAGGGACTTGGGACCTAGAGTTGGGAGGCCCTGGCTCAGTTTGGAATATAGGAAATGTCGAGGAATATGGAAATTGTAAACAAAGATTTGTACATAACAGAATATGCAAAGACACTTCCTAAAGTACAGACTTTATATCATATGTTTATACAATTTAATTTAAAAATCTCATTAATGAAGGCATATAATTTGAGTTCATTTTGTTGCATTTTTCCTTAGTTCATACAGTATCATTTTTTGACTTGAATTCCCATTTACTTTATTCTTAATAATTACTATCACCCCCTTAAACCTGTGCCTTTTTCTTCTCAAGCAAAGCTGTTTTAAGTAAATCTGATGAAAATTGTGTTTTGTGTACTTTTTTTGTTGTTAAAAAATACCAACTAAACTGTATAGTCGGAACAGGCTATCTGTTTCTGTACAAAGAATGTAGTTCTTTTTTTCCCTTGGTATTATAGTTGCCATGTTTCTTTAAATAAAAAGACTCATGAATTTGAGGGGGAAATGGAAAAATTTCCACAGCATTTGTAGTTATTTATTTCCACATTCAATTGTGTATATGCTTTACCTTGAATATAAAAATAAAAGTTTAGTAAAAACTTTCTTGCCTTGGATCTAAATCCTTCCTTTTAAGGAACAGTTACAAATACTGTGCAGAAAAGCTGTACTTTGTCTGTAAGATTCCAGTGTTGTCCAATTTCTGGTCTCTAAAATTCTGTGGCTGTAAAGTGTGGGACTGGAGCCGAATGCTGGAATCCACAGATCCGCGGTGTCAGATGGCCGTTCTCCTTTCTGAAGAGGGGATGCCGACCTGATCCGATATGGTGTACATTCTGTTACCACCTCACATCAACAGCCTTAGAGCATTGTCTGCATTTGTCATGGCTTTGCCACTTGGAAACTGAGGGACCTTAGCAAATTAAACTAAAGGTCTTTAAATTCTGTAAGAGGTGCCAAATGGACCTAATTACCATCTATATAAGGTGTACAGGTTCTTCAGTATGTGGTCAGCCCCTTCACTTAGAGGAAATTAATAGAGGCCCACATTGTCTATGTAAGTTCTGTGTGCTGGGCAGGATAGGACTCCTTCCCACTACACTGCCTCTGTCATTAATGGTGGAAATAAATGCAAAAGCACCAACACAGAAGTATGCTGATGATAATCAGTGTCTTTCTTTAAAAACTCTTCTGGGACTTTTACAATTTTTTTTCCTATTGCATTAGGAGGTATAAGTCAATTGATAAATTATTACATTGTTTCTAACTCAGCTAACTTTTCTACTTAGAGTAAGTTCCACTATTAAAGTTATAAGTAGTAGAAGGCAGAAAATACAGAATATTCTAGATACTCCATCTGGAGTCCCCAACCTTAAAAAATCCAGTCTAACCCTAGATTAGACTGGATCATACAATCATCCAAACAGTATGTTAGCCACAAAAGCCCACTGCTTTTTAACTGAATTTTTTATTTAACTGGCTCACCTTCTCATCCAAGCTCTTAGGTAACTACCACAGGAAGCCCAACAATGATCATAAAGATGGCAACACTGGACAGTAAAACTTAAATGCACACTTGGATACGCATTTTTCTGGGTGCCTGCGTTATCTGATCCCATGATTTTAGCATTCCTTATGAATTAGCTTGTTCATCATGATGTCTCATCTCCTTTCAGAATACTTTTGACAAAGACATGGGCATCCAAGAGGCCAGAGGGTATCTTATTTTGAGGTATTTTCCTTGTGCGCAGCATTCAAAACCTTCAGACATACCTTGGGTAAAAGTGTAATGAATGGATGGCTGAGTAAGTAGTGAGTGCCTTAGGGCAGGGTCAGAACTTCCTGTGTAGGGCCAGACAGTGTTTTGTGCTGAATGGCCCCAGCTTTTCTCTCGGACAGCCGCTCTATGTGAAAACCGTAGACAATATAGATGAATGAACACGGCAGTGTTAAAGTAAATTTTATCTGTGAACATAAGTTTGAATTTCACAAGATTTTCACATGCCACAAAATATTTCTCTTGACTTTTCCCAGGCATTATATAGTAGAAATCACTGTGAAGGCTGAATACAGCAGATCTGGCCCCTAGGCCACAGTTTCCCATACCTGACTTGTCCATTCTGTGAGGCCACATGCTTGTCTGCCATGTATTCAAAAGGCCATTAGAAACATTTCATGGGTAGTATGTGACTGCATTAGCATTGCTATTAGAGTGAATCTTGTATATCACACTGCTAGGCGTGGGACTTAAGCGTTTCCCAGATAACAGCTGGCACTGTAGTTGTTGGATTGGCTTCATACGTTGAATCAAAAGACCTGGGTGCAGATCCTGACATCCTCATACAATTGCTGGGTGGCCAAGAGATGGTCACTACCCTATCCCAGAACCTCAGTTTCCTCATCTAAATGATGGTAACAACTAATATCATAAGCTATAGTGAACTGCCCAGTGCAATGCAGTGGAGGTTCAAGGTATGAATGGAAAACACTGAGTATATTTTTTAAAATGTATTAGAGTGAACGATGCACTGCCATTTAACTCCCTCAAAATACTACACTTTGAACATACTTAGCATCATTCCTGCCACCTTCTGAAGCAGTTCTGGAAGTCCTCTCCTGTGAATGTCTTTACTCACACTGCTGTGGCAGTCCCAGACCCTGAACCAAATGGTTTACCTTTCCCTGTTACGTCCAGAGTCACACAGTGCTGGATGTGCCTATGTGGACAAGTTCGCACTGCGGTGTTTAAAAGGCCGGTCCTTCTGTTGATGGCACCTGACAGCAGCACTTTCCGTGTGTTCTACCACACCTCGTAAGACGATGGAAGAGAACTTCCAGAACTGCTTCAGAAGACAGCAAGCATAAGGAGCTGTGTGTTCCATGCAAAGGGAGATAGCTCGAGAATTAGTGGCAGTGTGTGTTTGGCTGTAAAGTTTCTCAATTTTAAATTCATTTTTCTAGCATTTCATCTGTGATTTTCCTTACAATAAAAGCAGGGAATTTGTGAGCTAATCTTTCCATAGTTTGTCCCTTAGATCAAATCCCAGGTTGGATGAAAGGAAGCAGAGAGAACTGTGTGGCAATGCAAAGGCAATGATAATGTGAAAGCAGACTTACTCCGTGACTCAGGCTGACCTTAAACTCACTATGGAGCCCAGGCTGGCTTGGAATTCCTGGTAATGTTCCTACCTCAGTTCCCAAGTGCCGGATGGCAAGCGTGCACCACCACCCTCCCCAGCCAAAAGCTGGCTGCTTTGAAAATCAGTGCTGAATGCTTTCTGTAGCTCCCCATAGTGAGGCTTTCAAGCATGTGTGACCAGTATGTCCCCCACTTTTCTGCAGGAGAAACTAGGGTGTAGCAGACTAAGTCAGAAGCATAAATCTATAAATTATGGGAAGCAGGGTATCATTAGTCTG
This sequence comes from Hydrochoerus hydrochaeris, assembly GCA_004027455.1. Taxonomy (NCBI): domain Eukaryota; kingdom Metazoa; phylum Chordata; class Mammalia; order Rodentia; family Hydrochaeridae; genus Hydrochoerus; species Hydrochoerus hydrochaeris. Next base: position 535,197 of record PVLA01000382.1, on the reverse strand, counting down.
ACTTCAAAGCCTAGGCAACTTGGGCAATTTCTCAGTCCCTCACCACACGTGTGAGGCCCATTTAAGGGTGGACTTTTCCCCAACAGGGGAGCTGCCCCTGAAACCTGAAATCACTGTGACTGACCTTCATTTCATGTGGTTAGCCCATTCCTGACTTTCTGTGAGGCCTCAGCTGCCCCACTAGGAAATAAGATGTGCTTAGAATATTAAAAAATAACAATTTAAATTTAAAATAATTTTTAAAATAATTTAAATTTTAAAATAATTTAAAAATTGCAAAGTACACAATGCATACTGTGTAACAAAAGAAATTCATACAGTGTAACAAAAGAAAGAATGACTTGTGTTCCTGAGGAATGATGTTTGGGTAATTTGAAAAGGCAGGGTGCAGATTATATAAAGCATCATTTATTATGCGAATAAAACAAGACCATATGTTTTTACACATACATTTATACATAATACCTAGAAAAAAAATCTTGAGTATAAGTCAAGCGATAAGAGCAATTATTTCTGGAGAAAGAAGAAACATTGACCATAGAGTCAAGGGGTATTTTGTAATTGAAAATTATACTGGGAATGGTTCACATATCATTTGTGTCAATTCTACATAGTCTAAAATCATATAATTTCTATATTTTGAAATAAGTTTAGAGACGAGGAGGAAGAAGAGCTCTGTTAGAGTGAAAGGACCGAAGTGTTTTCACCCTGTCTTCTGCCCCATCGAGTAAGCTCTATACGGTTGGACACATGGCTTTCCCTGACAGTCTTTTCCTTCTATAAAATGAAATCAACAATCTCTCCCCACAAGCTGTTGTGAGAAGCTCAGGGATCTTGTGAAAGCATAGAGGAACTGCAGTGGTTCCATACTTACCGGGCCCATTGAAATCACGTCCAAACATGCTTCCACCAGGAGACACCTGGAAGTCAAAGCATCTTGTGCAGGGGCCACTTCTGGCACGAGCAGCCTTCCACATGGGGCACGTGGCCAGTGCTTTCCTTGGCTCGCACATCTGGATCTCACAGCCTGCTGCTGGGCAGTGTCAGTGCCAGGTGCCTTCCCTGCTGATCAGTCATCAACCTGAATGCTTCCTTATTTAAACATGGAGGTTGAGGCTCAGAAAAGAAAACAATACAGCAAGAAGGTAGCAGAGTTTGGATTGGAACAGGCATATCCGGAGTTCCTCTCCAGCTCCAAAGCAGTGGGAAGGGAGAACACTTGAATAATACCTGGGCAACGTGAGCAAAGGCAACCTGTGTAATGTGTCTCAGCTGAGCAGTTTTCTCATCTGTAAACTGGGGGTCATTTTGGTGCCTATCTTATTATAGAATTGTATGAGACTAATGATTATCTTGTTATAGGATTTTATGAGACTAGTTACAGAATTAAATGAGATAATCCATGTAAATCTCTTGACCACAGCACCTAGCAAAAAGAAGCTCATTAACTGGGAGCTTCCTTTATCATTATTAACTAAGTTACCTTCTGGGAAGAGCTGACCGAACAAGTACAGGGAAGGAGATAGATAATCAGGTTGATTACAGCAGTAGTTCAGAATTTAAGCAGTCTCAGTTTCCTTCTCTCTCTGATTCCAAAAGTGTGAAATGCTCTTTGTACTTAAATCCTATAGACTTCTAGAGTTTGGTCATTTATTTCTCCTGTAAATTTAACTCTTCTAATTAGTTTCAGAGTCCTGCAGGGGCAGCAGGTGCCTCTAACAGTTCTTGATATTCCACAAAGCCCAGGATAAGGTCTAAGTGCTGAGTTACAACTCGGTAGCCTTGTTTGGTTTTTATTTGTTTATCTCTGTAGTTTCTTTCTATTTATGGTGATAAAAATTGATTTTCTATTTTGGACAACAATATAATGTTTCCTCTTATAAAACTGTGTTCAGTGAAAACTTGCATTGACTTAAAGATTTTAACTAACACTGTAGTCCACACATATTTGACAAAACTAATGGTGACCCATGTGAAACACTCAACAATGAATGACTCTGCCGTCTCTGTGATGGTCCCTATTCTAAAAATGAGACGAGTGATGCAAATGCGGGTTGAAGCCCAACACAACATTCCGTCTCATCATGCCGAGACCTTCAAATCCATCCCTGCATCATTTCATTTCATAGAGAATACTCTGCCTCAGTGGTGGAAGACAGATAGAGAGAGGTAAACCTATTTGTCTGTTTTCCTCCTCTCGATGGGGTGTTACAAGAAAGATTTATACCACAGCAAAGCAGAGGCATAGAGCAAAAGAGAAAAGCAACTCTGATCTCGTACCAAAGAGAATGGCAGAACCAAAGAGATAAATGGGTAGACAATGCAGCACCGAGAAGACATTATTATTTTGTTCTCACTTGAAGACAATAGTAAAAGCAATGTAGTTTCCCACCCCTGGTCTTTCCCTAGGCCCCCTCCCTCACCCATCCTCATGCCCACCCCTATCCCCAGCTGGACAGCAATTTGCTTCAGGACAGAGCAAGTTAGCAGCATGAAGTGGAGATGTTGGTGAGTTGGCAAAATCCTAGAAAGCAAGCCATATCCTTGGCTGTCCATGGGAGGAGTGGGTTTATTTCTTTAGCTTCCTAGGTGCAATGCTGAGGGTTGGGATGGGAGTTTTAGGGCTGGATCAGGTGAAGAAGCACAGTGAACCCCCTCTTTACCAGGTTTGGAGAGTCTGGCTGTGGCATCCATCACCCCAGTGACTGCCGTGGCCAATCTGCAGGTGTCTCTGGGGCCATGTCGTCCTCTGTCCCAGGAACAACGCTTCTCAGTAGAGCTGCCTTGGTGCCAAAGATTTTCTCCAGCCTTGGAAAGCTAAGAATCTCTTCTGAGTCTTCCATATACAGGCTGGATTCAAGGAAGACACAGTTTAAACTACTGCCAGGCTAGCAGCTGCATAAACAGCACAAGTCTGATCCTGTCCCGTGAATCTCCAGTGAGGCTATTTGATGTATCACAGTGTCATTCCAGCCCTGGTACAAAGAGATGGCAAAGTACACCTATGAAGCTCTCTTCCAAAAGAGAGGCTGCTCTCTCAACAGTGAAGAATGTTGGTATTTCTGCAGTTCAATGTGTCTGTGAGCTCTGCAGACAATGATCATAATCCAGTTCCCAGAAGCACATCCGCCAAGTCAGGAAGAGTCCTGGGAGAAGGTGAGATGTCATTTTGCTGCCTATGTTTTAATCATTGAATGCAAGTTGCCATTCAGTACAGGAGATTTGCCACTGAGAAATAAAATGTCCCATACACAGATACGCTCACTAAGCTCTGGGAGAGAAGGGTTTTGTAGGTTGAAATCCTGCTGTATACCTGCATGTGTGTGTGCACACCTAGATTAAAATGTGTAGCCTCTCAACATGGGGTGCTGAATAAAGTTTTCCAGCTGCCTCAGAGCACTAAACACATTCCTATGGACTGTAATCTGGTTTTGATCTATCTCAGTCCTGCCCTAAGAAGTGCTGGAGGAGCTCAGAGACCACATTCGGGTGGCATGTGGAGAACTGGGGACCTCCAAAGTCCTTATCCTCTGCCTTCTGCATGAAGAACTGAAGAGGAGTGAGCTCTAAGGAGGGGTAAGAGTTCTCAACACACAGAGGTCTACCAGTGTGGGACAGGCCACCTGCAGTGCGCCCAGGGCAGTACATATCCTAGGGAATGGCTCTCTGCACTCACACCAGACACTGAGGCACTGTCCTCAGTGAGACCTCTCTATCCCTTCACACTGCATTTGAGGACAGAGGAAGAAGGGTGGCCGTAAATTGACTCTTGACCTCGTGGATGAAATGGGGATTAAGGAGGCAACTGTGGCTTCTGAGGTCACTGAGAAAGAGAGACCAACAGATTAAGAAAAAGCGCAAGGGCAGAGGTGAGATCAGAGCTCCCGGTCCATCTTTATCTCGTGCTGTGCACTACCCCTGCACCCAAGCCCGCTTATGTTCCTGCTGCCTCTACTTCACTCCAAGGAGGAGCAAGCCGTCTGTTCTACTGGGTTTTTATCAAAAAGAAAAAGTGCCCCCAGAGTCACAACTTGGGGGGATAATTTATACAACATAAATAAATTTGGGGGATAATAGCTTTGCTATTGAAAGGGAAGCATCTTAGGAGTTCAGAGGGAACGAGATGCTAGAAAGAGGAGCTGCCCAGGAAGGGGCCAATGACATTTCTGCAAAAAGAAAGTTAATCTATGGTTATGTCTTTGCCCAGAGCAGAAACAGTCCCGCCTGGCAAGAGTCCTGCTCAGTACAGGCTCTGAATACCCCAACAGGCATCGCATGACAGAAACTCAGTTTCCATCCCAGACTCCGCACTGTGACGCCATTCTCGGTCAGCATTCTCAGGAAAGGGTCCTTTCCCCATGTCGCAGGGAGAGGGCAGTGAATCAGTATTCATTCCAAATGATCCTCCTGCCAGTAGGCTACTAAGGAAGATTCAGCTTCAACTTTACACACACACACACACACACACACACGCTCGCACACACGCACGCACACGGCTGTAAACATGGTTTCTGGCAATTGACCTAAAGCAAAACATAGTCAGAATCTCCAGTCTGAAAAAAGAGAAAAGTGCTCATGGCTATAAACCAAGACTCTCCGTATCTCCCTTTGCAGGACTACATTCGTTCTTGGCACTGACATCATCCTACTTCATCAAGAGAGCTCATGCATGTGAAGATGGCCAGAACGGAGAGGAGATTGGAGATGTTTAGGCTAGAGAAAAGGAAGAGAGAGGTGGGTGGTGGCAGGTCATTGTCTGGCAGTACCTGAGGGTTGGCAGGGGAAAGGGAGCCAAGTGCCTGGGCCTGGAGAGAAGCCGTAGCAGCAACAGACCTGTGTTCCAGCAAAGAACAAAACTGCCTCACAGTGAGAGCTTCCTGTGCTCCCACAGGAAGGGTGTGCATGTGAAGTAGTGACCTGTCTTTGGGCATAGTCAAGCAGAAATTGACCAGTTCTCAAGGATGCAATGAAAGGTGCTCTGCTGCTTTGGATAAGAGGCTGGATTTGAAGATGTTTGATGTCCCTTCTTGACTGTGAGGTCCTTGGCACAGGTCCAGCCCACTCTGTCCTCCATGTACCTTGCTAGGCCCCTGGGCCCAAGTGCCTCAAGCCTCACTGGTGGCGATGCCAGGAGTGGTGCCAGGGTGTCCTGTTCATGCAAACATGAGTGGGAATGAATGGCTGAGGTGGGGAGCCACGGCCTCAATCAGAAACACGACTCTAGGGACTCTGGGTCATTGTGTATGGGCAGTTTCTCAAGTTCCTGGTGATGTCCACTGTGCAGAACTGTGTACCTAGGAAGGAAGGAAAGAAGGCATTAAAATTCTGCAGGCACCAAGGCAACCTCTCCGTCCACTCCTGACTTCCTTCCGAGGGCTTGGTGAAGCAGAGGCGGGATCAGTTTGAATTTCATAAAAAACTCACCTGGACTGCGTATGTTAAAGGTGAGGAAACTGAGTCCCAAAGGAAACCGACCTAAGGTTACGCTGAGACTGAGTGACAGAATTGGGACAAGGACCCAGGTTTCTTTCCTCCCACCCAAGCCTGAGGTTCTGCGCCACTTAGCATGAGCCTGTGCTCTGTCCGCCTCCACTGTACCTGGACAAGCCAAGTCTCCTCTACCAGTGCTGGCATCCAGCAACATGAAAGTGTTGTCTGAGATGAAAACACCATTCAGAACCTGAAATACAATGTAACTGTATTTATTACTTTGTGCATGGTGCTATTTGCAACAGTTTAAATCAATTAGATGAATGGAGCAACAAGTTGAGGCTAAGCATCATAGTGAAACTGACCACTTGACAAGAGTTTCTTATGCCACAGGGCTGCACTCAGTGTTAATTCTCCTGAAATCTCTATCATTTGCAGGCATTTCTCATCAGTCACCCATACACCAGCATCTGGCAGTCATTTGAATAAAATTTCTGTAACATTTAAGGGCATGATCACCACTCACCTACTGAGGCCAGCATTAGGCCCAATCAGAGAGATAAGCAAAATTCACTAGTCAGTTAAATGGCATCGTATGTTGACAAAACAATGCATTAGTGGCTTCTCAAGACTCACCTTGAAACTTCGCTTTCAATTACAATAACTTATTACTGATTTTCTGTGATTGGTTGGTTTGTGCTAATCCGACTACAGATTTAATGCTGACAGTATCCTCATGGGATATTATTATTTTCATTTTATAGCTGGGAAAATGATGGATGGTCAAGGTTAGTAACTTGCAAAGGGGACATTGGTAATACATGAATATACGTCCATCAGACGCCAAGGCCAGGTACTAAACTGGTTCTCACACAGCCAAGGCTCATACGAAAGACAGTGAGCATCTTGTCCTCCAAGGCCATTTCTGGTTGTCACTGACAGGGTAGTGCTGCTGGCTTCTAAGGGGTAGAGACCAGAGATGCTGCTAAGTACTGTACAATACACAGCATAGTCTCCCACCGAAAAATAGGGCCCCAAATATCAAGAGTTCTGAGATCAAGAAACCCTAACTCAAAATAAGTAGTTTTCTTAACTAGAGAGAAGCAGGTGTTAATCGAGGAACAAAGCGTGAATCTGCGTTCCCATGGGACAGCCCACTGTGGCTGCCATTAAGACAGAGGAGAGTCAAGACACAGCTAGCTGCTCAAGTGACCATTGGGGGGAAGTGAAAACAGGAAAGGGGGAGCAAGGGGCAGGTCATGTGCTCTTAGCTGGGGGGCCGGGGGTCAGGAATGTTCCCTGACAGATGCAAGACCTTTGGGAAGTTAGTGTAGCACCTGAGTCAAACTCTGAGTCTCAGAACCACCCTCTGTGCGGGGCTTCGTCATTCTGCAAACCCAGTGTGTGATTTTCCAACCTCCTTGAATAGCGGGTGCTGCAGGGAGCATGGTGGCTGGAAGGATGCAAAGCCTCCCCAGCCCACCCCAGAGCTTCCTCTCCACCACAGTGGCTGTCAGCATCTCTGCTGCTGCAGCATGGGAGAGGCTTCCCAGGCCAGCAGCGGCCCCAGAGCAGGCACCAGCCCTCAGTGACCAGCCTGATGGCGACCCCTCAGAGGCTAGGATTCTGTCCAGTGGGGTGCTGAACCTTAGTTCCTACATCATGCTGATATCTCCCTTTATTCCCCAAGTCCTGGAACAAGTAGCTGTTCTTCACTATTGCTACCTTCACAATACCTAAGAGCAGTTTTAATAGCTCTTTCAGTAGTTAACAACTATACACTTAGTTGACACCTTTTGTATTAAAATACTGTTTAACTGTGTGGTTTCTGTCTCTGAGAAGAACCCCATGATATATAGTGAGGGAGGGACATGTAGATATAAAGAAAGAAAGAAAGAAAGAAAGAAAGAAAGAAAGAAAGAAAGAAAGAAAGAGAGAGAGAGAGAAAGAAAGAGAAAAGAAAAAAGAAAGAAAGAAAGAAAGAAAGAAAGAAAGAAAGAAAAGAAAGAAAGAAAGAAAGAAAGAAAGAAAGAAAGAAAGAAAGCATTCCAAGTGAGGGATTGGAAGGTGCAAAGGTCCTGAGGCTATATCCTGCCTGGTATTGTTTGAAGCAATACAAGAATGAGGCAGCTGAAGGAGAAGGAGTACAAAGAATTAAGGTCAATAAGGCAGCCAGGGCCAGATAGCCTTGGTGATTCCTGTAAAGCTTTGGCTCTTACTATTTGTGAAGGGTCCAAATGACCTTTCAGGAGGCTGCCTCTGGCTATACTGAAATCACAGTTATCCTTTCTTTAATGTAAAAATACATGCCGAGAAATGTGTCATCAGTGATGTCATCACTGTGTGGACATCAGAGTGTGTGCAAACCTGGATGGTATCACCTACCGTCTACCTAGGCTCTAGGGCAGAAAGATTGCTCCTAGCATGTACTACGTGAAGTGTGTACTAAACACTGTGGGCAGCTGTGTAATGGGAATTTGTGAGCTCCATTATAACCTTCAGGACATGTGTGACCCATCATAAACTGGAAAGCAGTGTGTGGCCCGTGACCAGATAGAACAGAAGTGACAGTGAGCTCATTTAAGAATTCACAGCAAGAGTTCAGAAGAGAGAAGATGGCACCCTGAAGGTAGCTGTGAAGATGAGGAGAAACATAATCCTCAGTAGTGGGGGGATACTTAATTCCAGCAGGTTATATAGCTTTAAACTTCTGTGGGTTTCTCGTACCTTCTCTGATGAGCAAGAGGGTTGGGTTATTTTACATGGTGGCCAAGACTAGGACTGAAGTCTAACAGACCTGACTGCCAACCTGAGCTCTTCCAGCTACCAGCTTTGTGATATTTGCCAAGATACTTTGGTTCTCTGTTCCTCCCCATCTTCCTCTGTAACTTGAGGAAGCAGTATCTACCTTACCATATTCCCGTATGAATTAAACAGGAATATAAGGAACACTAGCGCAGAGTCTGACACACAGTCAAAGCCCAATGCATGGTAAAGCCAAAATTCTCCTATCTACGTATTTCCCTCCTACCTCCTTTAGTTAAAAGTACGTAGCAGTGGTGTTAATAATGATATGTGCGCAGCTCTTGACTACTGAGAAATGTCTTCTTTCTTTCTTTTCCCAGTGTGTAAAACCTAAAAAGGCCTCAAGCTATAGAAGGCCTTCATTGAATCACGAACCTTCTTCCCAAGTAGGGAAGCTACAGACCAAGGCAGCATCAATGTTTCCATTTCCTGACGCCTTTTAATAACCGTATGATTCATAGCCCAGGCCAAGAAGCTGAAAAGACCAAATTATACAGAGGAGGCAAGTGAGACTCAGGCAAGCTGAGGATCCTGAGTGCCTTGGTAAGTGCCAAGGCCTGGCCGGGACCTCAGCCTGACACCTGTGCCCTGGCTTTGCCCGAGCAGCAGTGCTTAATGAGTATGACTATTCTTAAGGTAGATGTTTGCGCAGGAAAAGTCTGCATAAGAATAAAAGAATAATCATAAGGAGAAATGATACACAGCTAAATTTACTGAGGGATGAAGACGTGTTACTGGTACTGTTTTTAATAATCACAAACACTATTTCATTTTCTTCACTTACATTTCACAATGTTAAGTGGCAGCTACTCTATAGGGACCCATTTCATGGATGAGAAAACCTGAGGCTCAGAGTAGCTAAGTGCTTTATCCAAGGTCACAGTGCACACTAGATGCACACTCTTAACCTCAGCCTCCACTCTGCGTTGCTTCCCCTTTTGATGGCTGATGGGCTGCTCTCAGTGGCCATCAAAGACATGCTTTCCTGCAGCAGCTCACAGGAAGAAGGCAAACTTGTATTTGTGATCGTGTTAAGAAACTCGCTGTCACAGAACACAGGCAACCAGGACAGTGCTTCTCACTCTTTCTAGCACCTTTGCACACAGCGTTCCTGAGCTGGCTTTGCATGTGCTAGCCAGTCACCTCTGAAGACATCTAAACTGAAGAGGTTATTCCAAGCAGAAATTCTCTGTCTCCAGGGGACAACAGAAGTGAGAGTCTTCTGGGCTTCCCGTCTGGGTGGGGCTTCTCACTGGCTAAGGTGGGTGACCCCCACAGAAAGGAGGAATTAGTCTGAGCTTTTCTTGGCAGGGGGCAGCTAGAGGGCAGCGTCTTACGTGCCGACTGGCCTTCAGAGGTCCTGCCTGGGCTTGAATATTCCCAAGTCTCCCTGAGTAACATACTTTTAATTTTCATATATTTACTTTGATAGTGAGTAAATCTCGGGAGAAGACTTGGGGTCATCCGGGTGACTACCCTGTGACTTCGCACTGCCTGAATTCAGGCTGTGCATTTCATGCAAATCTGTCCCTATGTTACAGGGACCATGGAGAGTTTCTCCCCCCAACCAGCCTCTGGCACGTTCCCAGCTTTCTACACATCCTCAACCTGAGCCATGTTGAAAGGAAAGGAAGCAAGCAGCCCTGTGGGCAAACAAGACAGAGTTCGGATTCTAAATCTACTGTCTACCTCCTTGGTCCAGTTAGTTAGCTCACCTGCCTGAAGTTTAAAAAATAAAAGAAAAAGAAAACACATGAGCTCTTGATGTGAAATGCTGGGATTTGAATCCTGGCTCCACCACTTGATAGTTCTGTGAATTATTCCAAACATTATGAGTTGTCCTGGGATTAAATGAGGTAATGCATTAAAAAGTGTATTTGAGGATGATATTAGTCAAAAAGTAATAAATGTGACAGTAAATGCTTTTTTGTCATCTGATGATGAAGGTGGGATTTATCCCCAGGACTTAATCTGGATTCAGTAAGAAACCCACTCCTTAGTAATTGATCAAATGTTTCTCCACTGTTAATTGACCACACTGCTGAAACAAACCTTTGAGATGGTTTCGCTGATAAGGAAACACCATAAAAGAGAGACCAAAGACAGACCATCATGCCAGCGTGATGGAATTCTCCCTGCTCTGCTTGGTGTGAAATCTGACTTACAAGCTGGCAGCTGCCTTGGTGAGTGAGTGGGTGTCCCTGGATGGTTTCATGTCCTGAGGACAAATCACTGATGTTTCCCAAGCAACAGCAATGCAGGAAGCAGCTCGCTTCAGGCCAGTTTGCTTCTCCCCTTCACATTAATATACTCAATCATGACAGGAGTTACATTAGGTTTAGTGATTATCTGAGCCTACAATTCATTCACTGAGCAATTAGTAACACACGTACAGCAGCCTGGACGCAGTACTTAGCAGTGTAACAGCACTGCCCTCTGTCTGCCCAGCCTGGTGTTGTCAGGAAATGACTGACCATGTCGTACATTGTGCCAGCCCTCCCCTGCATAGGGACAATGGCTCGCACTGGGGGCCCTTATGCAAAAGTGGTTTTGTTAGTAAAATAGAAGGTGCCTCTATTTAAAGAGAATTAATCCTCAGACAGAATCTCACAGAAGCTGGAGCTCTGTAACCTGGAAACAAAGATTTCACAGAAGGTAGTTTTTTCAGTGCTCGGGAATGAATGAGATTTTCAAATTCTAGACCTTTATTCATTCAGTAATTTACTTACTTAGAGATGTTATTTTGAGGTCCACTGTGTTTCAGGCACTGTACGATGCCTTGGAGTAGATGATGGGCCATAGTCACTGTCCCCATGGAGCTCACAGTACAGTGAGGGACCCACAGTCAGGAGTAAAATTACAGGCACCAGAAATGCTGGGAGCCAGAGGTATTTTGTGGTGCCGTGAGAACATCTTAGGAGGCTGTGACCTGGGTTAGTGGGTCAAGGTAGTGTGACTGACAGGAGATGACACTGAAAGATAGATAGGTCACAGTAAACAGGGCAAAGAGAGGAGATTGCAGATAAAAGGACCAGCAAGTTCAAGGTGCATGGTTCAGGGGGTGCGCATCAGTCCAAGATGAGATGCAGGGTCAGAATAGGCTCACCATGCTAGCAACTGCTGCCCATACTCTAACAGCATGAGAAAGTCAGCTTAGGTTCTAAGCAGAGTAAGTTCAGGAACGCTTTGCATGTTGTAGGATTATTAGGCTATGGTGTGCAGATTGGACTGGAGTGATTGAGATTTAGAGTCCAAGGCAAATTCGGTGTGGTAGTTCCCTGTTGCTGGTGCAACAAATTAACACAAACTTAATGTCTGAAGTAGAACAATGCCCTGTCTTACAGCTCTTGCACTTAGAACTTTAAACTGGGTCTTAAATGGCTAGAATCAAAGAACTGGCATTCTTTCTGGAGCTGTAAGGGAGAATTCATTTCCTGCCTTTTCCAGCTTGTGAAGCTGCCCACATCATCCAAGTCTCCCTGACTCTTCTTATCCCACCTCCAGCTTCTCAGCCTACTTGAGATTACGGTGAGTCCACCCATATAATGCAGGAGGATCTCCCCATCTCGAGATGCATAAATTAGTCACATCTACAGTTCCTGTTGCCATATAAGATCACTTATTCACAGATACTAGGGATTAGGAGCTAGACTTTCCTGGTTGGCTATTGTTTTGCAGGTCATAGGTGATTCTGGGGGTGTCCAGAGATATTTGTAGCTCAGATATGTACAGTGGTAATGGTGGGAAGCAGCTGGGTTCAGGATGTGTTTTGAAGGTAGAGTTAACAAGACCTAATGGTGCCTGGGACACAGAGGCAGTGGAGTGAGGACACTCCAGCCACGGGCACGGGCTGTGCAAAGGCACAGGCGGGAAAAAGGATGGAGTGGCTATTTTATGTGAGGACTGGTGAGTGCTGAACAGTGCATCCTACATGGTGCCCCTGGAGTGCTGGGAGATAAGGCTCAAAGGAGGCGCTGCATCGTCATCAAGGGGCTTAGAAGCTAGGCTATGTGGCTGGGCTGACTCCAAAGGTGATGGAGAATGAAATGAACAGTGGTTGCATGGTGGGGGAAGCGAATGACAGACCATCAAGGCACTGAGACGAGACTGCACTGTGGAAAAGACAGGGTCAAGAGCAGAAAAAGCAGCAAGGAAAGAGCAGAAGCCTGTACAGTGGGTGAAGGGCAAGATGCCATTGCTGATTCTAGATCGGGGTTAACTGAAAAGGGTCCTGTGAGATGAATGGACTCTCATGCCATCAGTGAGGGAACCCCAACCACGCTGACTCTCCCCTCCCTCGGGTCAAATGCCTCAGCGCCTCAGCACTCTTCAGGGACCAAGGTTGCTAATCTCCCCCAGGTCCCTCATTGTTCGGTTTTCAAACTGGCTTGTCTTGGTCACTAGAAAATCGATAATCTGAATGGTAAAGCGATACTGGCCACGGATCTTCTCAGTCATTATCACAGACTTTATGGAAATACCTGACGAATAGATAACAGAATGAAATGCTCCTCCTCTGATCTCACCTGTCCTTCTACCCGGTTACAAAACAGGTCAGCAACTGGTATTCACTGTGGCCGTTTGTGTCTCATCACCCAGGAAATCTCTGTGGGTAACGCCTCTTGCCATTCCCCTAGGCCCAATGCTGTGTCTTCTCAGGTAGCTGTCAGGAGATGCAAAGTGATCTCCTCATAGCCATTTTTTTCAGACATAGTCCTTCTATAGACATGTCTGGTTTTGGTTTCCCTTTGTGAAAGAGAAGGGGAAAATCTTTCTAGCACCAAAAATCATGAGTGGAGTATTCCCATGGAAACCTTTTGGCAGAGAAGCTAAGAGTGGGTTGTGTATATTTCTGTGGCCCTTTCCTACAATACTTCATGTCTTCGAAGGTCAGTTATTCAGGGATTTTCTTGGTCCAGAAATCTGCAGTGAGAAACCTGCACTTTTTTCTTTTTATTACTCCAAGTCGTCCAAATATGTGTCACAAAGGAGTGTACTTTTCTGTGCTCACTGACAGGTGGTTTTTTTTTCTGTTTTGAAATTATTCAAGTTTAGTTTGCATATTACTCTAGAAATTCTTCTTCCACACTTGGCAGAGTACAGACTAGAGATTAGAGAGGGAAGCAAAATATGTAATGCTAGTTCTCAGTGAACCAGCGGCAGGAAAAGAAAGCTGATATGTGCTCGAAAAAAAAAAAAATAACTAAGTCAAAAAAATCGACACAACCAAACCAACTGGGACCATTTATTGCATTTCAGAAAATATATAAAACAGCTTCCAAGGCAATTACTTTGCTATAGGATAACTTAATGGGAAACCAAAATATTTTTGAACAAATTTGTTCCAAAATTGATTTGATGCTGAGAAAACCCAAGTAAAGTCTATAGTTGATTTAATATATTAGACCTTTGCTAATTTTCTAGTTTGATAAATATACCATATTTATATGAACTATTAGCATTAGGGAAGCTGGTGAAAAGCATGCAAGATTTTCAGCACTTTTTTATTCTCTACAGTTACAAATTCATTTCAAAACACAAAATTTTCATAAAACTAAAAAAACAAAAGTGAATTTTGCAGTCTTGTTTGAAAATCACGGCCGTATCCTAACAAGCAAAATTTAGCTGAATAAGCTGAAAAATCACCACTTTTTAGATACATAAGAGAAGTGAGAACACAGGGCCAAGTGCTGGCTCCGAAACTGGGGGCATAGCAGGGCAAATACAGACAGGCAGAACTGACAAGGGTCGGAGGGGTCACTCTGGGAAGCAGAAGCAAAGTAGAAACTGAACTGTAATTGACAAACAGCTGGAGGTTTAGTGGGTTCGGTTTTCAACCTGGCTTGTCTTGGTCATTAGAAAATCGTTAAGTCTGAGAGATTAAGAACTCTACCAGGATTCACTAATAGGGACCGCATCTTTCAGAGTTTTTACCCTCAACTAAATTCTCATAGTGAATTGAGGGGGGAAAATAAATCCCCCCATGCTTCTTGGTAGAGAAGTGGGCAAGTAACTATTTTGAAATACTTTAGACAGAGCAAGAGCAAACAAGATCTACCAAGAGAAGCTACTTAACATTGCCTGAGACACTGAGGTTTTGTCACTCAGCTGATGTAGGGGATGGAAATGCACAGCTCCAGCACCTTCTAGCCCTTCTGTTCCACCTAGACTGGGGAGGGAGGGAGGGAGGGAGGGAGGGGGGCGGAGGGACGGAGGGAGGGGGAAGCCCCTACTTTCTAGAGCCACAGTCTCACTAAAAGACCAAGACTGAACCCTAGCGCTGTGGTAGACTATCCTCCTCCCCACATCTCTCTATGACATCGCTACAGCCTCGTTTGCTACAGTCCTTTGTGCTCACTCGTCACGTCCAGTTACCAAAATAAAAAGGCAATACTTTAAAACTGCCATATAAGCCAATCTATAGATACAATATAATCTCTAGGAAAACATCAATGGGATTTTTTTTTACAGAACTAAAAAAAAATCCTAAATTTATATGGATGCACAAAAGACTTTGAAAACCTAAAGTAATTGTGAGAAAACAGCAAAGCTGAAGACACCATGAAACCTAATTCCAAAACATATTACGGAAATACAGTCTTGAAAAAAGTAGCATTGTACTGTTATGAAAATAAGCAGATTGAACAAAATACAGGACTGAAAAATAAAGTCTTACATCTTAAGCCAACTAATTTCAACAAAGGTATCAAAAACATGCCTTAGGAAAAGGATATCCTCTTCAACAAATGGCCCTGGGAAAACTGTGTATCTATGTGTGGGACAGTGACACTTGATCCATGTCCCTTACCCAGTACAGAAACAACTTAAAATGGATCAATGACCTCAATATAAGACTTAAAGCTTTAAAACTAATATGGAGGAAACAATTTTAAAATGTTGTCACAG
The DNA here is from genome assembly GCA_004027455.1 of Hydrochoerus hydrochaeris. Taxonomy (NCBI): domain Eukaryota; kingdom Metazoa; phylum Chordata; class Mammalia; order Rodentia; family Hydrochaeridae; genus Hydrochoerus; species Hydrochoerus hydrochaeris. The sequence goes on along the minus strand of PVLA01000382.1, from coordinate 520,056 downwards.
GCAATGATTTTCTGGATAGGATTTCAAAATACAGGAAACAAAAGCAATAGTTAGTAGATGGAATTACATCAAACCGAGACACTTCTACATGGCAAAAGAACCATAAGAATGAAAAGACAACCTGTCAAATAGGATAAAATATCTAGAAATTATTCACCTGAAAGAGGGTTAATATCCAGAATATATCAAGAACTGAAAAATCTTGACAGTCCCCCTGCAAAGTAATGCAATTTAAAAACAGGCAAATTATTTAAATAGACATTTCTCAAAAGAAGACATATAAGTAACTGATAAATATATTAAAATGCTTAATATTATTAACTGTCAGGGAAATGTAAACCATCTCATCCTAGTTAGTAAAAATGATTATTATAAAACAAATAATAAAATAATAAAATAACAGATATTAGAGAAGATATAGAGAAAAAAAATTTATCTATTTTTGGTGGAATTGTAAATTAGCCACTATAGAGAACAGAATGGAGATTCCTCAAAAAAATTGAAAAAATGATTATATGATTCAGCTAAGCCCACTCCTGAGTATGCAGCCAAGAAATAAAAATAGAGGGGATATTTTATGAATCAAGGAAATACAAAAGGCTGAACTTAAAAAAACGATATTGTCTGAACACTCATTTTTATTGTGACGCTATTCACAATTAGTAAAATATAGAATTATTCAAGTTAGGTGCTCACAAACAGATGAATTGACAAAGAAAATCTTATATGTGTGTGTACACGCGCGCATGTGCGTACACACACACACACACACACACCAGAGTGCTATTCCATCACAGTGAAGAGTGAAACCCTATAATTTGCTATCAAATGGGTAGAACTGAAGGACATCGTGTTAGGCAAAGTAAGTCAAACACAGAAAGACAAATGTTCTCTTCCATATGTGGAAAATACAGATTGAAAGCCTAAATTAATTTTACATACCAACCTGAAAGTGCAAGAGGGATTAGTAGGAAAGGTGCAGGGGTTAAAAACAGGTAGAAAGGTAGATGGACAAGATCAGTTCACAGTGTATTATACATGGAAATATTACAGTGCAGCACATAACTGTGTGCAAAAAAAATTGAAGGCATAATAAAGGGTGAAAACCCAGTATACAGTCAGTCAGTTAAACTATCAGAACTGGACTCACGTGTGGAAGAGATACGGGAATTATTAGACTGGGAATTTAAAACAACTATGTTTACAATACTAAGGGTTCTGGTGAGTAAGGTAGACAACATGCAAGACAGAGAGGAACCGGAAGCAGAAAGGCGTAAATGCTAAGAACCAAACAGAAAGTTTAGAAATAAAAACTGCAACAAACATGAAGAATAAACTAGATGGACTTATTACTAGACTGGACACCATTGAGAAAAGCATCTCTGGACTTGAGAATATTTCAATTAAAATATTGAAAGCTGAACAACAAAGAGGATAAAAAGACTTTAAAAAGTAACAGGATGTCCAAGAACTATGCCCCAACCAAAAAGGTATAGATTTCTACAATAGGAATACTTAAAAGTGAAAGAGAGATAGAAAAAATATTTGAAGTAATAATTTTCTTTCAAATTAATATTAGATGCCAAACACCAGATCCAGGAAATTCAAAGAATAGTAAGCAGGATAAAATCTAACACAATTACACTGAGATGTATAATATTTAAACTAAAAGGAACTCTAATATAAAGACAATTTCTGAAAGTCAAAGGGGAAAATTCTTTTATTTATGGAAGAACAAAGGTAAGAATTACATTCAGCTTCTCAAAAACCAGACAAGCAAGAGAGTAGAATGAAATAAATATTTAAAATGTTAAGATGAAAAAAGAAACTTCACCAACTTAGAATTCTGACTCTGTGAACTTATATTTCAAAAATGAAGACCCAGGCATAGCAGCACATACTTCACATACTCAGTTGGCTGAGGCAGGAGGGTTGAGCACACGTGAGAGCATCATGTGCTATTCAGTGAATTCAAGGCCATGTGAACTATCTAACAAGACTCTGCTCAAACAAGACAAGACAAAACAAAACAAAACAACAAAAGTGAAGTAGCAAAAAGGCAATTCTCAAACAAATTAAAACAGGCCATTTGTTGACAATATACTTATTTTGCCAAAAATGTCGGTAGAGACAGGAGAAATTACATAGACCAGAATCTCAGACTGTACACACAAAAAGGAGGAGAATCAGAGAAAAAAAATTAAAATAAAAATTTTTATTTTTCTTAAACTTAATTCATCTAACAGATAAGAGTTTGTTCTAAATAATAGCAGCCATGTATTATATTATGTTTGCCTCTATGTGTGTGCATGTGTGTCATGTGTGTGCATGTGTGTCATGTGTGTGCACACACACGTGTGAAGAAAGTCTAGATGAGTCTTTGGTGATGATTTTTCAAAAGAGATAATTGATAACTGGACTTTACTAAACCTAAGGGTAACTGTTCTGCAAAAGAAAATGCCAAGAGAATGAAAATATGACATAAATAAGGAGGAAGTATTTGCAAGACATACATTTATAAAGGGCTATTGTCCAAAACATACAAAGAGATCTTAAAACTCAATCATCAGAATATGAACAACCTGATGTAAAAAAATGAGCCGAACTCATAGAAGACATCTCATTAGATAAGAAACAGAGTGTAAAACAGCTTATAGAAAGATGCTCCACACATCAATAGGGAAATGAAAGTTAGATCAACAGTAAGATAGCCCCACACGCTCAGAGAGAGGCCAGAGCCATGAAAACTGATAACATCAAATGCTAATAAGGATGTAGAATAACAGGAACCCTTTGTGGCTGGGTGGAATGTAAAATGGCACAGCCACTGGGGAAGACGCATTGGTAGTTACTTAACAAAAACTAAACGTACCTTCACCGTATAACATAGCAATTGAACTTCTGGGTATTTACTCCAAGGAACTGAAAGCTTAATGTCAAAATGAAACTCAGCATGTAGGTGTTTACATCAGCTTTATTCATCACTGCCAAAATTTGAAAGCAACCAAAATATTCTCCAGTAGGAAAATGGATAAACTGCAGTGTAGGTGTCACTGGAATGTTTTTCAGTGCTTAAAAGAAATGAGCTATCAACCCATGAAAAAAAAATATGGAGGATACTTAAATGCATATTGCTAAGTATAAAAAGCCAATCTATAAATGCTACACACTGTATTATTCTAACTATACAAAACTCGAAGAAAGAAGAACTATGGGGACGACACAAAGATCAGTTGTTGCCAAGGTCAGGAGATAAAGGAGATGAATGGGCAGAGCACACAGAACTTGTAGGACAAGGAAATTATCTTATAAAATGCTACAATGTCCTTAGACATTTTTCACAATATACAGAGAACACACAATTAGTGAGCCCTAATGTACGTTAACAACACTGGGCAATCGCGGTGTGTCAAAGTCACCTCGTCAGGTGAAATAAATGTATCACCCTTGTGAAAGATGTGGATAAGGGAGGAAGCTAAGCACACTGCAGGCAGAAAGGATGTGAGAAATATTTTACTTTCTTTTCAATTTTTTTTATAACCCTATAACTGTTCTAGAAAATAAAAGCCCACCATTTCTTTAAACTTTTTCTTGATTTAGTGATAAATGTTTGTTGAAGAAATATGAAGACTTCCTGCAACTCAAGTGTGTTGAGTTTTTGTATGGGGATGGGATTATGCCTAGGATAGGATTATCACCAACTGCTACCTGGCATATATATGTGTTGCTTTATTAGAGCTTAATAATAATTTAATTAAATTTTTAATTATGCTTATATGCTTATTAATTTATATCCTTTTAAACTAATACTGTTGTTGTCCTTGGATATAACCTTAAAGAATCAAATGGCTGGACTTTTCAGCATTGAATAAATTCTAGCAAAAAAAAGTTATTTTGTGAAAACTTTAGAAGAGCATATAATGCTGCTAAACACATTGTTTGCAATGTCCTTTAAAAGGCATTACAGGGTTAGGCAATAAATAAATGTTAAGATGAAATTTAAGCATTGCTGTAATATAAAAATTTAGATATTCAGAAACTGTTTTATAACATATCTTATCCACTCCTAATGTCAATATTTCCGAATTAGCAGCAAAGCTTCTCATGATCTTTGGCTATGTGCATGTTCACTGGCTGAAGCGATCATATAAAACCAAGCCAAGCCGAACCTGTATTTTCACATATGGTGACTGCCACTATACCTGCACTGCAGGCCTGATCCTACAAAGACATCGCTACTCATTGTTTGATTTTTCTCCTCACCGCACACCATGAGGTGGATGTTTTTAAGGTTTGAATAGAAAAGAAGTATCACATCTCCTCCCCCACCTTGCCCTGTCAACATAGAAAAATTTACATGACTGCGCCAGCCCATGCCGACCCATCAGCTTTACCTTTCTTAAGTTCAGACACAGACACGTTTGTCACAGGCAGGAGCCTAGCCTCCCAACCCATGACAGAGCTGAGGTGGGTCATGGACCCAGAAGTGGCACAAGTGGCAGCTGGCTTGACTGTTTGGATGGTGATGTGACATGCTCTGGGGTTGGCTGGTGGTCCGCCAACTGCCTGGCAGCAGGTTTAGGGAAACTCAAAGCCAAGAGGATGAGGGCTGCGTGACACAGAGGGAAGACACCAAACAGAGAGCAGGAATCCTAATCTATTAGCTCACCGTGAGATAGCTCCTGGACCTGCTTTGACATTCTAAGAACTCTTTTCTTATTAATTCTATGCCATTTACCCTTAAAAGAACTCTTTTCTACTTTAAAGGCCCTTATATACAAATGTTGAATGAATATCTTAAATTTGTTTGCCATAACATGAAACGAGAGAAATATACCTGATCACCAAATAGGGGTATTGTCTGTGGAGGGAGACCATTACCTCCTCTCCTCTTAGACAGAGAGCTCTTTCTCCTGGACAACATTTGCAGAGTAAGTCTCAGAGCTTTTTCTAAGCAGAATTTATTGCCATCATTAGAAGAACATGCTATTCTCTTATACTAGCACAAGAGCCCCTTTCTACAAGGTGTACTTAATTTATGATGTCCTGTACGTGAAGGATAATTCTGCAGTTTCTTAAGAGTGATTTTCATCATTTTTGCAGCAATCTAATCATAAAACACAAATAGACATACAGCCTAGCAATAGAGCTTGTTTGAATTCACTGCCTAAAAAAACAACCCTGAGCTAAAGATGGTTTCAGTGAAATGGCAGGGTAACATGTAGATACAATGACTCTTTATAAACGAACGGAAATGTTACCTAATTTTTTTTTAGTCATCAACTCACTTTAATGCTGTACCATTGTGCTCTTATCAATTTATAAACATTTCTTTGAGTGCACTTTGCTTAAAGGACACGACATTGCCTTTAGCTCAAACCAAATAGCCACAAAAAAAGTTTGGATCTGAGCACACCAGCTCAACCATCAAATATATATCAAATATATCCTGACTCTTCACCCAAACACAACCCTACTCAGGTTCCGCTGCTTGCCCCTTGCGGCAGGCTGAGATTGACATGTTCTGGAGGCAGCTCTGCTATGAGGAGGGACCATTAGAAGCCTATTGGCTGCTTTTGATGAATCTCTCGCTGCAGCATGAACAATGAGTTCCTGTGGAGGGGGGCTGTTTGTTTGGTCAGGGCTTTTTTCCATAAGGCTTGGTCATTGTTGGCTGGTTACAAATGCAATCCTAAGACCAAATGGCTGGAATCCAATTATCCCAGCTTCCTGTCTGCAGAGCCCTGCCAGGGAGGAACACGGTCCTGTTTGCCTGCCTACTCAGGCTTTCAGGACTCAAACTATATCATTTGAAGAAAATTAACAAACAACAGATCCTGGCATTTTGGATGGAGAGGCAATGTGGTGTGGAAAGCGGACTCACTGGCCCAGAATGCAAAAATCTCTGCTGTGAGTCCACATTCTGACTCTTTGTGGCTCAGTCGCCATCTCTTTACTTTTTCGAGCTTCTGTTTCTCATTCTTTAGAGGGAGATGATACCAAGCACCAGGCTAATGAGATAATGCATGTAAAAGAGCCTAGACAACTATAGCTTTGATGATGGTGATAGTAATGTTAATAACGATGACTGCTGACATTTGTCGAGTGTCTACTACGACAAGCACACTGTACTGGGAGTTTGATATGCACTACCTCATTTAATACTCACAAATATTTTTTGAAGATTTGATGATCATGGTAATGATCATACGAATAAGGACAGCTAATACTGTTCAAATATTTATCATATGGCACCCTCCATTCCCAGAATTTTATGCATAAAAATGTATGTAAACTTTAAATATATGAAGCAAGCACTATTACTCTGTCTACTAGATGTACAAAGAAAATTATATATAGAAGTTAGATAATTTGCTCAAGACCATGCTACCAGTAAAATGCCACAAAGATTCACACACAAGCATTCTGACCCTAGAGCTGGAGGAGTTGCCAAACTTTTTCTAGCATCAGTAGACTTTTCTTATGAATGCCTGGATGTAAATATTTTAGGCTGTGGGACTACATGCAGTTACTGTTGCATTTATCTGGTGCTTTTTCTTCTGTTTCTTTGCTTTGTTTTGTTTGACATTATCATTGTTATTTGTTTTCAAAACTCTTTCAAATGTAAAAATTATCCATAACTCAAAGTTCCTCCCAAAACCAAAACCAGCTTATGGCTAAACTTGGCCCACAGCTGTGTAGTCTCTCAGAATAATTTCAGTTTTTATAGATGAGGAAACCAAAGATCAAGGCCATTTAGGAAGTGCCAAAATCAAGATTCTAATTGCATTCACTGGCTTTCAGAAAGTGCATGAATGCACACTGTGCTATCTCCATGCATGCTGCTAAAAGGTTGAGGTTACCATTGATTCAGAGATGTACTTTCCACAGTGAATTTCCAACACAATATGCTTATTCCTCTAGAAATAGATGGGGGGGGGGGCCAAAAAGCAGGCTGAGAGTCAGCTGCCCCAATACTTAGTACAGTGCCTGACACAAAGCAGGCATATAATAAGTATATCTCCATTTGGTAAAATCATTCTGAATTCTGAATGGATTAAGTCATTCTCTAAGATCTCAGTAGTTTTCTGACTCTCCTGGACTTAGTATTTAAGTTAGTGAATGAAGAAGACAATAACAAATTTCTTATCTAGCTCATAGGGAATATATAGCATATCAAGATATGAGTTCTATAGAGCCTTTTGGAGGGAAGAAGCATTTTATTTGATGAATTATCTTTACAATGAAAATCTCTGTGGACAAAAAGACACTGGAAGAATGCACTTAACGAGTTTGTGGTGACTACATCACTAATCAAAGGCAGGACAATAGGAATACATTATAATTTCATCAAATATTAACATTTTTGCATCCATCAACATAGTATCATGTTAAAACAGAAATTTAATTCTTTTAACTTTGAAGTTTTACTTCAGATAATAAATGAAATTCTTGGAAATGTATTAAATGTATTGTGCATCCATCCAGACTTTAAGGGAAAAGAATATATCTATATCTCTATCTATCTATCTCCAATCATCAGGCTCCCAAAGATTTTTTGAGGCCTTAAATGGTAGCACTATCATAATATCCTTTTAGTGTGGTTTACATCTGATTTGGAAAAGGGAAATGTATAAGTTGCTGGTGTTCAGTGATCAGTACTATGTTTCCACGTGCCTCTGTCAGTGTGCTGTGCTGTTATACCTCAAGATACCCACACAGAGACCCACAGGAACTCACCACTTTCCTGCTGGCATGACTATCAGAGTCTGCACACCCATCTGGACAATTCCTTGCCAGTCTAAATTGGCTGCAGTGACCAACACTTGGCGAAGGCAGGAGTACAAGCAGTCACACAATGCAAAAATGCTGTCTTTCAAATTATCTTTAGTTCTAAAATCAGGCCCACAGCAGCTGTCATAACAAGCCCTGAGTCTATTATCTTGTATCATCATCATCTAGCATAATGCCTGGCACACAGGGGTATTTATAAAATTCTATGTAGTCAAGATAAACTTAGTGATTATAATGATAACAATGATTTCTTACCTTTTAGAGATGGATAATATGGTTATTTCATTTATATTACTCCCTGAAATAGTCTACCTGTATGGAATCAAGTGCCAGACAGCAGATTTTACCTGGTTTTTCCTGCTGTACGTTTTGCTGGTGTTAATTTATGTCAAGCTTGCTAATCTGAAGGTTTCTCTTTGGCATGCAGGCTTGGGAGCATCTGTGGAGATTATAGTTGTCACCCCAGGAAACCAGGTCATATAGAATATTTATTAAACAGCTCAAAGTCAGCTAGATTTAGTTTCATGGACATTTCAGTCCAGGCACTAGGCCTTGGTATTTCCTGGCAGGTGGTGGGAGAAGTGCATGGTTAGTGGGCTGCAGCAGAGCCGGAAGTCACAGGTAACCCCTTTGAGCTGAGAAGGAACTTGGACATGGTCTATTTTATTATTCTCCTGAACCTGGCATTGCGCTGTAGGTACAGGTGATCTAATCAATGAGCAGCCGGAATCACTTGAAGTTTTTGAGTAGAGTTACTGAAAAATGGAAAATTTCAAAGGGGAATATTACTTTATTGTTTTCATTATCTATTACAGTGTACATATATGTGATTTTAAAAATTAACTTGAGGGTTGGGGGGGACAGAAGGGAAAATAAGCAGAAGAAAGATATGCTACTTACAGGAACCTAATAACCTCAATGGGTGTACATAGTAGATTCCATAAACATGAGTTAAGATTAATAATATCAACCAGAAAGAAAATGGGGAAAGGGAAACTAAAGGAGAAAGATAGCAGTGGAGAATTTTAATAATATTTTTAAAAATTTGATTAAATTTATTGGTGCAGTTTAGGTATATACAATGACCACGTTCATCACAGGGAATTTGTGCCTGTACGTGATACACCTTGATTTGTCTTTCTCTTTTTTTTTTCTCTCCTATTCCTCTTTAATGTCTTCAACGCTTCTTCAGCAAGAGGATTTTGAAAAGAAAGAAATTGTCTTATGAGCATTTATTCACTACCCAAGATGACCGTAAACCGTGTGTTCTCCAGATTATACTAATTAAATAAACAAAAATTAAAAAATGAGACAAACAACAACAGTAATAAAAATAATATTTTGAATTTGTTATTCAGTCTTACACATTTTAGATCAGAGCGTCTTAACTAACTTCACTGGCCTTACCGCTTTTTGCATACCTTTTCCATTTTTGTGACCACATCCCTCTCCTCTATTGAAATGGAAACCATCAAAGGTCATTGACCAAAATACATTTATGAGTCTCTCCTCTAACAGCACAAAATCATTTATAAAATGAATGAATATAATTTGGTTTGGTAGTCTAGGGTACCTGTTTCATGGGAAATTTGAGACCAAAATGATCAAGCCAGTTACCAGAAGCTACTAAGTAGGAAACTGGCAAAATGCAAGGTGAAATCAGAATCCATAGTTTTCATGTTTCAGAACACCACAGTGAAACTATCAGCTGTTCTAGGGAGATTTTAACAAGGAAATGTCAGGAAATTAGAGAATAAGTAGAGACTACTCAGTATGGAGAGGGCAACTGTTAGATGAGACAGAATTCCAGAATGATTTTGATCATATAGCTTTACAAGCTCAACGTTTCCAGAAGGTTCTGTGTTGAGGAAAGCAGATGCAGTGATAGGCTAACCTTGACAAGACTGCTCTTTCTCAGTACTGACTCATACTCCCTTGACCAACTGCCCACTCTCCAGCAAACTGGGACAAGAGGTCCTGATAGAATTGTTGCTTCATATCAGCCAGCCAGCCAGCAGCTTTTCACTAGAAATGTTGAAATCCTGGCTGGGTTCCCTTTCATAAAGCCTTAGTAATTGATGAATCACAGTTTCCCCATGGCAAGTTCCTGCAGCCGGTGAAGTGAGATTGCTACAAGGCTTTGAAAAAGAATGTGTAGTGGAAGGGGGTGGTGGTCTGGTTTATGGCCAAGAATTCCATCACTAAGCAGTGGCATATGGACCTTATTTGGTCTCTCTTGACAAGAAGATCATATACTGATGACTGTCATGATAATTCAGGGGACCGAAAGTGGAGTGAAATGACATGACTGCTAATGGCATTCAATATTAGGAAAGAGCCTACTGAAATTAAATTAACTGATCTCGATCAAGTATTTAAAAATATAGATATGCCTTACCTTTTATTCAAAGCTCTAGATTAATTTAAATGACTATACATCCAAGGTACTGGAATAGTCACAAATGATAAAATGTTTTGAAATTTCAGGAGTGAGTATGTTTTCACAGTTTGATGCTGTTGCTTCTGTCTCTTATCTCTTAGGCAGGTGGAAAAGTATAGTATAGATTCTCAAAATAGGCAAATCTTAGTTTATTTCCTGTTTGTGCTTATTATTATTTATATTGCCTTGAGTTAGAAGCTTGGTCTCCTTAAATCTCATTTTCACTTTTCCACAAAAGAGGAATTATGTGAAACAATAAAAATACTAATAAAAACTTATCAGTTATCTGCCTAGAAGTATTCTAATTGCTAAGAACTAAGTAATTTTATTTGAATTATATAGCATCAGAAGTAATGATACCCCCTCTACTTTTATCAGTTTTATCAAGAAATTGAAGCTCAGAGAAATTAACCTGCCCAACAAAACCCAGCTAACAGGTTGAGAAATGGAGATTCAATCCAGAGGATAATTTATTGAGAATTATATGTTACACTGCTTCAGTGCTCAATAAAGTCATATCTTTTTACCTTGTTCTAAGGAGGGAGGGGACGGATCTTAATGAGACACAGGAATTGAAGATTAAAACTTTTTTTAGTTTTCCATAACAAGACACCTAATGACTGCTAAACTCCATTTCCCACCCATGCTCATGATGTGTCTTTCTTCTGTGACTCCATAGCCAAATCCTGTACCTTTTCTATCTTCTCCTAAGTGGATTTCTCTACTTGCACCTTGTCCAATAGACACCTGGCATAGGAATGCTGCTATAAGTCCCATCACTTTCCTGTTCCTGGTTTCTCAACACCCCCTCCATATGACTCTACATGCTGCTTATGAATTTCAAATGTCACGGAATCTAAAGTAATAATAGTAACAGCTACACTTCAGTGAAAGCTTGCTGTATGCCAAGGACTGAGTGGCACTATTTATCTGCATTCACCCACTGAAATCTCATAGCAACAGTCTGGGAATGTGCTGCCAGTACCCTGTCTGCAGTTACCCTTAACTCAAAGAGTTAAGCAACTTGCCTACAGTAACTGACACAGCCCAGACCTCTGCTCATGTCTGTCCAATGCTGATGTCCATGTCTTTAACTATAGAAAGTTTCTCAATATATGAATTCTAAAACTTAAGGCAGAATAAGGTAGGGGAAGGTATGCCCAGTCATGTAGCAAATTAATAAGGATGCTAGGGGAAAATTAGATATTTCCTGGCATCGTTTGAACATGCTCAGTTTTATCCCACCCCGATCATTCACTGCCTTTATTCTGTGTCCATGGCCTGGTCCCTCTTTGGTCCACTAAAACAAATGCCATTATTGGTGAGACAGTGGACAGTGTCCGCTAGAATTATTGTCAAGTAATCTGCACAACTTTAGTTTGATTCATCTTTGCATTATATAAATGCAAAAATTGAAACAATTTATTTTTTTCAGTAGACAGACATGAACCAAAAAAGGAAATAAACTTGTAATAAACCAGGAAAATAATGGTATTTTAAAAACTCTAATCCTTAGGCCGCTTGCAAGAAATATGATAAACATCTTGATTTGATTCAAAACTGCACCAGAAAGATTTTACTCTTATCAGAAAGCTCCAGCTTTTGCAGTGGGTGGAGTATTAAACAGCAGAGCAGCAGCGAGCTTTGGGGTTAGACAAAGGACGTGGGATAGTGCAGTGCAGACACAATAAATAAACAGTGAAGAGCTCGGAATTCTTGTAAAGAAGTAAATTGAGTGAATCCACTGGATAGCTTCAGTGCTCAAAAACCTGTGTTAGACACTAGAAAACAAAATACAAGCCATATGAAGGTGCCATTGTCCTCAAGGAGCTCAGAATCTGGTAGGGGAGCTCAGAAAGGGCATCTTTAATGAACCACACTGGAAATCATATCAAAATGTCAGATAAGAACCAATGAGATACATGGTGATTGGAATAGGTCAAAAGCCTCATGCTGTCCTGGAGGCTATAAAAGGCTTCAAGGAGAAAGTGGCATTTGAGATGTACATGTAAGAGATGCCAGGCAAGTGTCTCTAATGAAAAAAAAAAAAACAGTTGGACCAATAACCTGAGTATAAAAAAGTAAAGATAAATTCAATGAAACAGAGAGCATAGATGCATCTTGTTTGCCTTGCAGAGATAACGAGGGATAACTGAATGCAAGTCTATAAACAGTGGACCTGGGAAAACACTCAGAGAGTGTCAAATTTGGTTACCAGTGAGGAATCCTTGAGGGTTTTGTTGGGACAGTTGCGACACACAGTTGCATGTTAGAACCTAGTGCCCAATCCAGAAAAAACATGTCAGTTGTAGAAGGATCACACCAGTATGGCTAGAGATAAGGAAATGCTAAAGAAAAAAGTGACTGATTACATAACCAGATGGATTTTCCCTTATTATGATAAATAATTTTAATAGGAAACCATATCTTGTTTGGCTGAGAATTTGGTTTTTTTAATTGCTTCTCAATCTTATGATATTTGGAATTAACTAATATAAAATCAGAGAAGAACCACGGTATGACTATATCTGTATTTGTTGATAGAAAGCAGATACTACATGGAGACAGAAGGGGGGCAAAGAGGAGAGCACCATTTCAAGGATGGCACTTTCTGCTTAAAGTCGAGGAGCCAGGGCTGGTCAAGACCCTCAGAAATGATGGAAGAAAGCAAGGGTTGACCAAGCAAGACTGAGTTCCATTTCCAGCATCAGTGTCTGCACCCTTGGACAAATGCCAGAGTAACTTCCATGACTTTCAGCTCACAGTTCTTGTGCACGTGAAGGGAGAATGACACTTATCTTATAGGGTTAGGTGATGGTGCCTGTAAAATGCTTCCCATGGACTGACATACGGTGAGCAGCAGGTGAAAATCATCTCATGCCACCTTTACCTACTTCTCTGATCTTGGCTCCTGCCCCTCCTCTCATGTCCACCCATGTCAACCTCATTCCCAGAGAACTAGCATTTGCTATTCTTTTTGTCCTGTACAATATCTCTAGGTCAGTGGTGATGAGCCTATAGCACACATGCCCCAGCGGGCTGCTTTTATTATTGAATGTTCTAAAAGGTTCTTCATCACTGCTCTAGGTCAAACATACAACCAACCCCTTGTTCCCAGTTCCCAGTTTGGCGTTTCCTTAGGCCTTCCTGAATGATTCCAAGTAGCAGTGCATTGCTGCCTCCTCACTAATCTCCACTGTCAATTTATGTTCTTCACAGCACACGCCAGTATCTAGACTGCCCAGTCCACATTTGCATGTTTCTTTGCTTTCTTTTCGATTTTTAGAACCATCAGAAACCTTATCATCCACAGGCTTCCAGCAACAAATCTTGGCACATAGTATATTCAAAAGTACATGTTTCTCTGAACACTATTGTGCTGTTGAGAGAATTAAATAATAAAACCAGTATAAATACAAAACCTAGTTTCTCCTCACTGAATGAAGCTGGAGATGGCTGCCCCAAAGGTAGACATTCAGAAAGAAAGTAGGACAAAAGGCAGTGTTCCAAGGTAGGTCAATCTAAAGATTGCAGGAGGTTTCTGGGGCACAGCCCTCTTCCTGGACATAGCAGGCGCTTCACCAGTGGGGAAAGTTCGGGTTTTAGGGACTGTAGGAGATAGGTGTTTTCTATATAGAAGAAGAGGTTTTGTAAGTGAGGAGTGTGAAGAAAGACTTGTCACCAGGAAAAATAGCTCATGGCAGTATTGTGGACACTGAGAAACACTCAGGACGAGGGTAGGGAAAACAGAAGTACCACCAACATTCAGGGAGACTCCTTAGCTCAGCTGCTTAGCGCTTTAGGATTGCAGGAGAGTCCTTCCAGGGCATGGGTTGTAATAGGCAAAGTGAGAGATGCAGACCTGCTTTTTCTCTATCGTATTTCAACCTGCTATTTAACGGGGTTTTGAAAATTTGTATATGAAGAAAGGATTCTAATTTGGAAACATAATTGTCACCTACTTCCTGAATTTATACGTAAAAAGAAAGAGGCCTCAGGAGTTGATGAAGAGCTCTGACTCGTTATTTGGCCCTCTGGCCGCTGGCAGCAAGCTTTCCTCTGTTGCACGCTCAGAAGAGAGCCTTGAATCTCACTGGGGGCCAGAGCTGGTTCTCCAGGGGCTGTACTCCAAGCTCCCAAATCATGAGTGACAGTAAAGAAAACAAAAGAAAGAAGAAAAGAAAAAGAGAAAAGAAAAGAAGAGAGAGAAGAGAAGAGAGCAGAGGAGAGGAGAGAAGAGAAAAGGAGAAGAGAAGGGGCAGGTAAAGGAGAGGAGCAGAGAAAAGAAAAAAATGTTAGTGTATGGCAAGAAGGGACCTACGTGATATCCTCAGTCGAATTATCCTGGATACATGTTCCAGGGTAATCCAGGGCAACCTATGGTTTTATGCCCTGAAGTTGTTGGACAGGATCACGATCCTCTTCTTGGGGAATCATCAAGTCAGAGAGGTCTGTCCTGGTCCCTGAATCCTTGACACAGACAGACAGCTAGCCAGACAGGTAGAAGTACATCATTGAGGACCCTGGGCTTCTGGCTTTATTCTGAGGAGCTCTTAACAATGAGAGTGAACTTTACTGCTCCAAATGACAGTAGCTTCTGGGGGGACATGTGAGGTTCCTGGGGTGACAGAGGGGTTCCACAGGACTGAGGCTTAGGGGTCAACTTTGGCATTTTGTTGCTTATTTATAAATGAGTTATTAGTTTCAGGACTGAAGATTTATTTCAATATATAATTTATGTAAACATGAACAGAATGCATTGATATAAACATGTTTATCAATGTTTATCAATAAATATAATTTTTTAATAAAAAACCTGTGTAGGCTTCTGTTTTTCTAATAATACATTCCTGGAAACTGCATCAAAAAGCAGATAATCTTAAAGCCAAGGGTGCTTTCACCAGAAATAAATGTAGAACCAGGAATCCTAATACTTTCAAAGCCTTAACTTCAAATAAATCATAGCTATACCAAACAATCCCATAAAACCAAAGATACAGCCATCATCAAACTTTGTAATCCTTTTAGATGATAGAATTAATGTCTATGCTCTTGTAATGAACACATAGGTGATACAAACATTGAATACACAAGGGGAGATCATTGCTCCAAAACTGTATAGATAGCCCCATTTGTAATTCTACTTTGTCAAAACTGTAAACAAAGGGAAGGTATTAGCTAAGATAATCTTAATTATAATCAACCATAATTACACAGACTACCATGTCAGGAAAAACATCAAAAATTATTTGGTTCAATACCTCAGGAGACACTATGTAACTTTCTGGTCGATGTTTGATTTTTTTCATAGGATTCATATACACACAGATTGAATGTACAAGATGGAGATGGCTTTGGTGGCTGTTTTTGTTCTCCAAGCATGTTTTTACTGGGCAAATGGGCATTTGAATTTGGTTCATCTGGCTTTGAAGTTACTGAAAACATAGGCTAGTCCTTAACAAAATTAGCCTGTAGTCTCCATCTCTTTCCATCTACTACTTAACCTTAAGAACAACACAATCATTTTAAGTGAATGTTTTTGATAAATGAATTCAAGTGCTGGGCAGCCTCAAGTGGTCAGATGAAAGGAGCAGATATGGAAGAACCAGAGGCTGCTCCTCAGGGATCATTTCAACACAGAAAGCTTATTCTCTAAATCCCTTCTTCTCCTGGTGAATACATTAGCCCTTAGGAGCTCAGGCACGTCCACAATAATTCAAAACACCCAGGGTAATAAACATACGCAACATCATTTTATGATTTACAGAATGTTTCCCAAAAAACACGTTCCCATGACACCTTTGTGAGGTCGGCAGACACTATCTTGGAGCCAGCTATTACTAGTTTAGTTTAGTCAGTCAGTCGGTGCATGTAAATCTATGCTGGACCCTCCTCACCAACATGCTCATGGGGGTGGTGAGTGGGCTGGACCCGCAGCCGTCTCAGGTTACTTGAGTCTTGTCACTGGGTCCACAGCTGTGGGTCTTAGAAGCTTGTAGCTCCTCTGTTTGTATTAGAAAAGACCCACCCTCAAAATAGTGCTTGCTCCTAATGGTGATTGACGAAGTGGGATGGCAGGGAAACAGTGATTTAAAAAACCAAGGGGGCCTGGTCTAGCCACAGTCGGCATGCATGGTAGAACTTAAAAAAGCTTCTTCACGTCTGACAAGAATAGATTCCCAGCTGAAGCTGCTCCAGCGATCAGCCAGAGCCCCAGCCTCTGTGAGAAGCCTTTCAGGTGGGGTGGGATTTCTCCACAGCAGTCAGGAGTTTTAAATAATATTTCTCTTTCAGAGTCTCTTTCTTATCCCTAAGGCATAGCTTCCTCTCAACAAAGTCAGTCTCTCACAAGACAAAGAATTCTTTCTAGCAGTCTTCCTCATTCCAAAGTCTCTTTCCTGTCAAGTTTCATTGCAGAACTAGAGTAAACATAACGGAAATGATAAATGACACTACTTGAGCAGTAAGAGGAAAGACAGTATGATAAATAATCCTGAGACACTTGCTAGTCACAGTCTAGATGAGCATTTAAACCTCGAGCAACCCTAGGAAGTGGCATTTTCCTCCCCAGAACCTTTGCTCTACAGGAGCTGAAAAGAGCTATGGGAACTCAGCTTTGAGGGAAGGACTGCCTGGATTCAACTGGAAGAACAAAGCTCACAAGGTCAGGAGTCTGGAAGGCCCAGAGGAGGCGACAGTTCCTTGGAAACAAAGCCAAATGGCAGGTCGGCCATGGCTTTTCGAGGTAGCAGATGGCTGTAGCAGCATCCTGTTATCCTTGAAACAGAAAGAAATCTTAGAGACTCCTCAGTCCAAACTTCAGTTGGCAGAGTTGGAAAGTAAGGTCCAGAGATGGAAGGACATTGTCCAAGATCTCACAGCAAATCAGAAGTAGAGCCAGGATTAGAATCTCAGTCCTCTAAGTTCAAGTCACCGCTTGCTGCTCCCAGCACTGCTGGGCTCTGTGATCCCCAACTTGGGGGACTGGAGAGATGCTGAGGTCACACAGTGTGAAAGTCAATAGTCCTCTCCTGTGGGAGCGAGAAGGCCAGATTCAGGGGTTTTCAGATTCACCATAAGTTCATGGAAAAGATTCCAAAGCCTTTTAATGAACCCCTGCAAAGCTGCCAGCCCTGCTTGAGGCTCCTTATAAGATGTCCCGTTCCAGCCACACAGGGAAGTGAGCATCTCAGAGCAGACACACCTGTGCATCCCCACTACAGGAAGCTGTCTGTCTTCCTTCAGAGTCCCTTCGGCTTTGCTGTGGAGACATTTCCATGGCCAGGTCTCTGCTGCTGTGTCCTTTGTGGGAAATAAATGGAGCATGTCCTGAGGAAAAGGACTGACAGTAGGTGTCAGAGAGAGCAAGCGCCAAGTCTGCGGCTGACACAGGGTCTAGTCAAGAGGAGGATGGATGTTGGGGCCCACATACAGAGAAGGAAGTGTGTTAGTGTCTGGCACAGAACAGGATTAAGAAGCGACAGTATTTCTGAGTACGGCTGTGATGCACATTACCAAGCCAAAAACAAAATGTGAGCTCTTGGAGCACAACTGTGACCAAGACAGGCACAAAGAGGATGTGTTTGGGCAACATCATTGAGCAGGCACAGCAAAGGCATATTTGGAAACATCCATGACTGAGATAGGACACAGTGAACAACTGTGTTGAGAACACAGTGAGACAGACCAGGCATAGCAAGGAGAGCATGTCAGGGACATCACAGACTACCAAGCAAGAGCGGAGGCTCCAGGAAGAAGGAGCAGTAGGAAATACAGGAGAAAGTGAACAAGGAAGCCATCCTGTCCCTGACTCCCTCAAAGGCCACCTGCTGGAATCTCGAGGAAAAGGCTGGTGTGTCTAGGGCACCTGCACCAGTCGATGGAAGCCTTGGTGGAGGGAATGCCAGGTGCAGTCATGCGCAAGCAGCCGCTTAGGACCTGGCCCTCTCTCAGAGCCACAGCTGTCTTCCGGGTCATTGTCCCAGGGACCTAAGTGTCACTGGACTGAGCAGCCACCAAAGGAGAACTTGCTGCAGGGTGGCACTGACTCTCCCATTGGCCACCACACTCCACTGCATCCCTGGAGGGGGAAAAGATTAGAAAACCTCAGCATTGACCATCAAGGAGTCTCATAAAGAGCCCACCCAGTTCAGGAACCCCTTGCACTATGCGGCTGGGTGGTGATTTAGCTAGAGATCCCAGTGACTGCAGCTTGTAAAAATTCTTGAGCAATTTTAGCTACTAGAATAACTAATGTAGCCTATTCAGGGACAGCCAAAATCTGCCTTTCTACACCTTTGATCCAGTGGGATCACTGTGCCCTCCAAACACACTCAAAATTCTTCCCTTTGCTGATTACATCCTTCAAATTTTCTCCTTTTGAGCCTATAGTTTCCCATTTTCTAAATGGTTCACTATATATATTATAGTTTTTAGATCATGTCCCACGATGGATACTGTCCTCTGAACACAGGGAATGGGGAAAAAAGGGGGAAAAGAAGGGTAAATAAAAAGAACTAAGGTGCATTGTGTACAGATACCAACTCTCTATGATGAATGCAATCATTACATAATATAAGCAGGTAACAATAAAAAGAAAAAATGATAAGTAGCATAAATGTTCATAATGAGCCTGGCATTTTATGTGCTTTTCATCATCAGCTTAGTTTACTTATATGAAGGTAGTCAAGTTCTGTTTATTTCTAACAACCATAATTTATACTATTGGCTGATACAGAGCTTGTTGCCAACTTTTACCTTTTTGACACAATAACTGTCCATTCTTGTCATTCTTTACCATGTCATTACAGTTGGTTTTATTTAATTGAGTCAAAATGTATGGAGAACATTACATTTGTCTCAGTTAGACAGGCTTGGTAGCATTTTGATTGGTTGAGATTATTCTAAATAGAGTGATTGCAACATTGAAGAGGATGATTTAGTAGCTACTCAAACTAAGTTTTAAAGATTTTGCAAGAACATTGGTAGATCTGATAACTTTTAATGCTACCTAGATCCTTCTGCTTAGTATCGCTTGCCTTTTATTTTTTTAAATTTTTTCACTTGCTTTTAAAATTTTCATTCAACTCAAAATTGTTGATCAAGGACAATGATAGAAAAAGAGGATCATGATACACCACCCCAGATATCCTTGCTACATATATCAGGCATACAACATTCAGTGTGTCTGAGAATGGACCTGTCAATGGCAGGCTCTGTCTAATGCCTTTCTGAAATGACTCTGCCAAGCAGTAAGTCTAAGACATTTATTTGGAATGAATTATTTTTAATGAAACACTAATTCTTGTTCACCAATCATTTGTGTAATAGATGCCTTAAGACTGTAGTGTCTATGTGAAATGATGAGTCTAGTTTCTGCAATCTAGTTTAGTCTTTCTCAAAAATTTGGGGTGCTATTTACTTGTCTCGAGGCTTCCACTATTTCCCCAGTCCTAGAAGACCATTATTCAGAAGTTTTACCAATGACACATTAAGCCCCTGAAATACAAAACATCTTGGCTCAGAAGCAGTTAAATGTTTTCCATCAATTCTACACAGGAACTTTCTCCCTATAATGCTCTCTTCTTTCCAGTTAGAAGTCTATTCTTATTGTGCAGAATATGCAAGATTTCTTCCTTAAATAATGAGATCTGACTATTTCTGGGTTTGCAACTTGCTCTGCACATAGCTTTTGATTCATCGTTAGTTATGCATCCTTTCTTCCAGATTTTCCACAGGCCATTTTAAAGAGAATGCTTTCTGGATAACTCAGACTGTGCCCTCCCATCTTTATTTGCTTTCCTCCATTCTTATCTGCCTCATTTCTTGAATATATCTGCTAAGAGAAAAAAAAATGAATGGAAGGGAGGAAGGAAAAGTAGAAAGAAGGATTGCTCAGCTCTTATTAACTAAATTTGTATCCTATTGGTTATCATGATACTTATCAGTAATAAAGGCTCACATTCATTAGACCAGCATGCACGTGCCAGACACTAGGCCAAGGGCATCAGACGCATTAATTTATGTATTTTATGTTCACTTACTAGACAAGAAAATTGAATTTCAGAGAGTTTAAATAGTTTGCCCAAGTCAAAAGAGTTAGTGGCAGGGTCTGAGTTTACATTTGGGCCACTTTTTACTAGACTGTAAGGACTCTGTGAGCAGATAGGAAGATCGGATAATATATACTGCTACCTAGAAATCATAGATTGCTGTGTTTTTAATTGTTCTGCTCTATTGTTCCTCATCTTGAGAACTGCTCTTTCTAAGTCAATTGCTCAGGTTCTGCTGTGTCTAGACTTTCTAGTCCCAATATGGCAAACTCCAGGAGGAGATGCATATGCATGGGATGCAGGTTGTATTTGCTCCACCCATGGGACACCAACAGTATGGCATGGCTTCCCATTTTTTACAACACAAGTGTGGCTGAGATGTTAAGACAGATGTGATAACCCCTCCTGCTCACTGAAGTAAAGCCCAGATGGGTTATATCCAACTGGGGAAACCAAGTGGAAAGAAAAAACAACTTATAAAATCAGAAGGAGAGAGGGAGTATGCAGGGAGTAAACATTATGAGAAGTAAGAAGGATGGATAAAAGACCAAGGCTAAGGAAAACCAGGCAACTGGCTGTGTGGAAGGTTCCAGAGAACTGTAAAGAAAGCCTGGGGTTTTTTGAGAAAGGTCCTGTATATTATGTTTGCTCTCCTTTACAATTCTTCTCAGGAGCCAAAGATTGAAAATACTCTGTAATTGCCATTTGATACCTGGTGCCATTCCTTTTTATTCAGAATACACGAGCATAGCTAAATAAAGGAGCTGTGAGAAAGACCGACCCACCTTCCTCTCAGCAGGACCAACGAGAGCTTGAGAATGAGAGGGTGATTTTATGTCCCGGTTGGCCCATAATTGTATAGGTTTACATGATCATAATTATTAACAGTTAAGAGTTTGGGATCATTTGCCTTCTAGCTCTACATGCAAGATTTTTAAAAGTAGGATGCATTGTACTACAGCACGAAAGACTGCCTTCCAGGGCAATGGATCTCACTCGAGGTGCATGGCTTTCACATGCACGGTGCCTCTTTCACTCCCAGCTCAAGGTCACCCCACTGGTTCAGGCAGTGAAGCAGCAGAGTCCAGCAATGTAAGCAGTAAATGGGAAAACAGGGACCTGCGTTTTATAGTCATTTTAGCCTCCAGTTGAGTGACTCTGATGACATTCCCATTTCTGTGCCTCACTTTCCTCTTTTGTTAAGTGAGGGGGAGAATAATCTACAATACTTTTTGTGGCTGTGACATTCGGAATCTGTGAGTACCAGGGATGGTGGGTGACAGATATAGACATTCTGATTGGGTGGCAGCTGTGTGTGGGACTGTTCTCCAAAGCTGTGGGTAATTGCTGCAAATATGGCTTTTAATATTCTATTGTTAGGATCTGATACTTTATATTCCAGGTGGAGGGAAGAGACTTTGATGAAACACAAGGAAGCTAATTTTTACATTTGTATTGAAGAATTAAAGAAAGACCTCAATTTCTGAATCTGTGAAATTCCACTGCAAAGCTGTTAAATGTATCTGAGGAGAGAGGATGGGTGGGGCTGAGATTTAAAATGCAGCGAGATCACAACTGACTCTCCTCAAACATATGCTTGATCAAAAACATTGGCAGACCTGCTCAAAATCCCTGATGCAAAACATCATTGAAATTTTTTCTCCAACATTTCAACAGCTAAGTTTTATGATGCAGTTTCTAGTTTTATTAGTTTCAGTAAAACTCTTTGTAATTTACAATCTTACATTTTCATATATAGATTCTACATTAAATTTTCAACACAAGTCTCTAAGAAAGAATATACAGACGGTTATTGCCATTTCAGGGGAAGAAGAAAGTACAATTTTGAAGCACAGATTTGTTGATGGCTAACTACAGATCCAGTGTTATAAATTGAGATTTCTGTCCTTCTGCCTCCCAAAAAAAGGAATTTCATCCATCGGAAAATATGGAAACCATTTGTGTGATGTAAAGAATTATGCTAATATTATAGTTTATGAAATAGAATTATCTGTGTTTCGTATAGAGAAGGACAAAGCAGAGGAGGGGAATCTGTAGCTTTCACATCTCTCAAAGGTCCAGAGAGCTGACTCTAATACCAGTGTACCTATTTCTCAATATAAGCACATAGCTGAGAAGTCAAACCATTTGTATGTAAAATTTTTGCCCCAATATCTATGACAATTCCAAAAGACTAGAATGGAATAGAACAGAGTAAAATAGAATAGAATAGAATAGAACAGAGCTTTTAGTCCTTGTGTAGGTCAGATTGTCCATCTATCTTTTTGCTAAACTATTACAATATGAGAAAACATACCCAGGAGAAAACACTTTTGAAGTACATATTCACAGCAAAAACAGTAAACCTTGCTGAGTGCTTATTATATGCTGATTACTATGCTAAGCGAATCATGAATTACCACATGTAATCTTCATAAAAGTTGCAATTGCATAGTATTTATTATTTGCAGAGTATCACTGAGTGGAATGAGGAAGAAAGAAAGGAAGAAAAAGTACAGAGCAGTAGAGTTAGGATCTGAAGCACAACCTCAATGAATCGGTGCCATTAAATATGCACTGACAGCAAACAGGCACCTTCAGCCGCTAGATACTGCATCTGAGAAGGTGTCCATGTGAATGAGGGTGTGTCAGGTGCATAGAACGTTTAACATCTGGGGAAATGAGCTGCATTTTCCAGAGAAAGAGAAATAGGTCGTAAGAGAGCTCAGGGCGGGAAGCAATTAATTACTGCTCAGAGATTGAGGAGGTTGATATCAAGAAGCTTTAGAGGGCTCATATTGGAAGTGTGGCTGGAAGAAGTATCAGGCTTGTGCTGGGCACAGGAAAGTAAAAATAGAGCATTCAAGGCAGCTGAAATGGTCCAGTGATGGAGAGTTCACTATCTAGTTGGAAAAAGTGAACCAGTCTTGTATGTTTATTGCATGAAAAGGTAGGTCAGGGAAGCAAAGCTGCAGAGGGGAGAACTGAGAGAAACAAGCAGGAAAACCAGACTTTGTCAGGCAAAGCATTTACACATTCTTCGCGATCAGCCTCCTGTGAGTCACACTATGTTCTATTAATGATCCACTCCCACTGGCAGTTTAAGTTCCACACATCCGCATGGCTTTTCCATCTTCCTGAACCACAGCATGTGAAACAGGTATGTCTCTCCACAGTCAGTTATATGTAGTCCCAAAAGAAAAGTGAAGCAGAAAAAAATAAATTATAATTTACCACCCTGTCCAAGAAAGAGCTCTTTAGAATTGCTAAAATATGTGAATAGATGAATTCAATTATAGAGCCCATCCTTTTGAAAAGTCATAGAAAAAGGGAACTGAAAAGAGATGTCCAGGATGATCTGGTTAGTTTTTGCATTATAGGTGTGCAGGGACCGGAGCATTAAAAAAGTGAGAGGGTGAAAGCCTGATTCCGTCTTCCTTAATGGCACCCATCTTTCCTGTCTAGACCTCTGTTGTAGCACACCATCGAGAACAGTGTATTAACCCCATGAGAAATATAATAATAAACAATGGATGAAGGGATGAACTCATGAGTAAATGAGAAAATAGCTTAATAATTGAGTTGTGGGCTCTGGTCATTGTCTCTCTGCTTATTGGCTCTATTACCTTAAGCAAACTAATATCCTCTGAGCTTCAGTTTCTTTGTTTATACAATCTTGGCTGTGACGGTTGATTTTGAGTTATTGTATGTAAGATTTTACCTCAAAACTGGTCACTCACACTGGAGGGATGGGGCAATGGCCATGTTATATGCAGGCCTATCTCCCCATCAACACATATTTTGAACAAAACAATCATATTTTCATCCTTGATGTTTCCAAATGAGATTTGAATAAAAGCTTTCTACATATGAAAAAAAAATATTTGGAAACCCCTGGATTGCTCACCACCTGTTATCATTTCCTTCCTTTGTGATACAGGAAAGTAAAATCTGACCAACCTTTACAGCAACTAGTGTCTCCTCAAAGAGTAGGATTCCTTGCCTTGGATAATAATGAGCTATTCCTTATTGAGAATGGTGATGCCCTGTAACATACCAGACCTACCAGCCATAGTTTGAATGTTAAGTTCTCCCAAAGGTGCATGTGTTGATGGATCAGTCCCCAGAGTGGCACTAGTGGGAGGAGAGGGCTAGTGGAAGATCCTTATGTTGCTGGGAGCATGCCCACAAAGAGGATTATGCCACCTTGTCTCTTTCCATTCCCTATGCTTCCTGGCTGGTGAAGTGAGCACTTTGACCTCACCACTTGCTCCAGTCACAAGGGACAGCTTTGCTGCAGGCCTAGAGCAATTGAGTCAACTGATCATGTGCTAGAACCTTTAAGCTGCAAGACAAAGTAAACTTTTTCTCAGTAATTATTTTAGAGAGCCTGTAATAGTGCTGGAAACTTAACACAGTAGAGATATTTGACCAGATCGTTCCTGAAACTATCTTTGTATGTAAGAATCGACAAGACTTTTGAGTCAACTGTCAAGAAGCGTAATGACTGTTAGTAAGGGCTTTAAATTAAATGGTCATATGTTAGAATCAGGTTGCTACTTAGCAGCTCTTGGGACATGGCCAAGTTACTTAATCTCTTGGAATCTCAATTTATCAATAAAGTGGGGATAAAAACACCTGCTCCCCAGAGTTAATTAAGGCTTCCATGAGATGACATTTGTAATCCATTCAGCTCAATGCTTTGCATATAAACTAGTAAATATTAACTGGTAAGATGATGACTATGAAGATGAATGTGACACTTGATATCCGGACCAGGAAAATAAATTATTCTTAAAGCAACTAACTACTTTATATAATAATCCTTCACACACATAGCCATTATTTTATGTAAGTACATGTAGGTCCATAAACACAAGCACACATACATTCTTTTTGTGAACTTCAGACATTCAAAGAAAGCAGTGTCAATTTATCAGTACAGGAGAGGGGATGAAATTGTACCAGTCAGCAAAAGAAAGTCTCCTCATAAAAAGAACATGAGCAGACACCAAATACATTTGTTTGTCAGGTTTATCAAAATATGGATTCATTCATTTCTTAGAGAATAAAAATTCTCCAAAAGCAATTCTAACTGTAAAATTTTTCTAAGAATTTTAAAAATAACCTGAAGCAGGCAGGGAAATGAGAAAAGGCGATTCAGAAATCATCTGGTGAAAAATAAGTTCTTGACTCTTTGGTTGAACATAACCAAAGATATATTCAGTTGTTTGTTTATATAAACAGAAACCATGCAATGGATCTCCTTGCTCAGGACTGGTGGATGACTTTATAGTATTCTGCCCATAGGCCACCAGCTAGGACTCTGCATCAGACATGTTTCTCTTTCCAGAAATTACTGCTCAGGGACTATTCTGTTCCTTATCAGGAGGAGTTTACAGAGATTTTGACACTGAGCCATTTTTCTTCAAGATCTTATTCTGATATGAACCAGAGTTCTCAGAAATAGGAGTCTTATCCCACTAACCAGTGTTCCTGCCTTTCTGTTGAATAGATGATGACAATGTTGAGAATATAACACATCAACAATTTACTGTGTCCCAGACTCCAAGTGAACAGTATCTTGCACAAGACTTAAATGTCCTGTGAGGGAGGCAAGGACTACCTTTGCTCTCAATCTACTCAGCAACTGGGCTGCTAAAACCTTGTCCCAAATCACACAGCTTCAAAGTGACAGGACCAGAAGCAAACTGAGATCCACCAAGTACCAACACCTATGCTTTAATCATAACTCTGAACTACTTCATGCATTGACAAACAGTTCTTCCAAGCTGAGATTCTGCCATGTCCTTTCTATATGCATTTTTTTCCTGAAGTTTGGGTCCTGTGTCTATGTGAGAAAGGAAACACCATAAAAACCAGATTGAGGGAGGTCTCTCCTTAACCCATACTTGGAGATTCTTTTCCTTAAAATTTTAAGAAATAGCTGCATTCACATTACAGCTCCAAACAACAGAAACTTATCCCACCTGATAGGTATGCCCAATATTTTCTTCAGGATCAGTCTCAGACATCAAATCATCTGTACACAACTGAGCATTTGTAGAGCTCAGGGAAGAATTACTCTCCTAGAAATATCTGAATTTTCTACCTGGTATTGATTTCCAGAATACATAAGCAAAATGGAGTGACCCCTGAAAATGACAACATATCTATATTCACCAGTAATCTTTCCAGATGCTCTTTAGCTTCATCCAAACAAGACAGATGAATTAGGTTTTGCTCTGTCCTTATATTTTAACTGCATTGTGGGAAGATGCTGATGACTCTGGATCTCACAGAATCACAACGGCAAGGTCTGAGAACATCTAATTCAACATTTTATCCTTCCCTTAAAATGCTAAGGACCAGTCAGTTCTTCCAGGTTAGAGTCAATCAACACTTAGGTGATCATCTAATGCTCCCTTTCTATTTCCCTAAGAACTTTCCAAGTAAGAAAATCAATTCCATTTTGTGCTGAAATATTTGTTCTTACAAAGCTTTGCCTTTTGTATCCTTTTTCTATTATTTCAAGCCATGCAGAACAAGTCAAATTCCTTTTCCTCTTAGTAGCCCTTTAAATACACAACAGTGCTTCTGACCTGAATTTTCTTTACTCTAAGGTTAGCATCCCTGCTTTCTTCCAGTGTTTTGCATATATCATAAATTCAACAGGGAAAATAATCATATTTACCCTCTTCTGAGCACACTCCAGCTTGCCAATAGCCAATATAAGATAAAATGTGTGCCACTTCTGAGGGACAAGGGCCAGTGGCATTCCACTTTGAGCTAAACACACATTTATAGGGAACACGGGTTTCTGCTGGGTCTCTTAGTGTGCTTTCAGGCAATTCCTCCCTGACAAGCTGCTCTGACTAAACTGAGAGAGAGGGCTGCATCCTTGCCAAGTACACACTGTCAGAGAACAAGTCATAAAGCTTGTCTGTGGAAAGGGCTTATCTGCAAGGTTACTGTAGCTCTCTAACCACCTGATCGCAGGTCCTCTGGCTCCCAGAAACAACTCTGATCACTTTGTATGAGAAATTTGTTATTCTTTTTCTTGTTGTTTCAATTTTTGTCTTCTAGAGAATGATATGGGTTGAAAAACAAAAGTGCCAAATAGTTCATTTCTTAGTTTTATAAGAGACTTCTCTTGCTTTCCCCTGGCAGAGGTGACATCATTCTGTTTTAAAGACGAAGGACTAAAGTAGAATGTTTCAGCCTCAGCACAATCTTGAGATTTTCTTGGATTGCTGCTCTGTGTACCGTCAGGTGTGTGGCAGGATCCTCAGTCTCTGAACGGTGGCTGCTTGCTCATCAATAGGGGATGAGAAGATAGACCTCCTGACTTTCCAGTACACTAGTGGTTCTAATGCTGCTGCATATTACAGCTCTTAAAAATCTAAAAATTCCTAGACTTCTAACCAGGGCAATTAAAACAGCATCTCTATAGGATGATGTTGGAGACCACAGGTGGCTCCAATGTGCAGGCAGGGTGGAGGCTCAGGGCATTACACCATGTCACCTCCATTCTTGACCTCATATAAACCATGTTGAGCATTCCAAGCTCTAGGCATGATTTGGGCGCTTGCAAGGGTAATGTTCATAACCCCTCTTATTGTGGACACCAACCTCGGAGAGCTGCTACACAGAATCTGGGCACCCTGAGGGTAGGTGACCTACACAGAAAAAGAGGGGAAAACAAATATACATAGAACATACTCACATTGGTTGACATGGTCAGCATGTATTCTATTCAGTCAAAGTAATGCCTACAGGTAATCTAAAAATCAAAAAGGCATATTGGAAATAACAGCCCCAACTGTTCAGCACAGGACATGATGTACCCAGGAAACAAGTCTTGTCTCATGTTAATTAAACAATTATTTATAAACAGCATTATTAATTTAATTCTTTTCTGGCTTCTCTTTTAGCAGAGTGAGCTCTACATTCTGTGATTAAGGAGAAATATTTAGAAAATAGAGATTGTTATTGACTCAAGGCTTAAGAGGTACTTAGCAGGATGCTGAGAAAACTGGAGAAGTGGAGAAGGGTGTTTCATCAAGATGTGAATGATTTTATATATATAGTATATACATATATAATATATAACGATTCTATAGCAGTTTCCATTCACTGAGTCTTTTCAGTGCTACAGGGTCTGGGCTTCCCTCTGTACATGTATCATCACAATTAACCTTAATAAAAGACCTCTGAGGTGGGTTCTAATAATATCCCCATTTTATGGGTACCCAGGACATTTAGCCATATCTCAAGGCTGTACTGTTACTAAATGGTGTATTTCAGATAGGACTGAACCCAGGTCTGCTACATTTGAGGATACGTGGCTATTACACTGCTTTAGGTAAGATGTGCTCTGGTTACATAACAAAGTTCACTTTCCAATATCCTAAAGACATGAAATTGTTCCAACAAACCATCTCAGTGGAAGGGATGGCTCAGCTTCAGCACTTTGGTCCTAAAACGTTTATCTTAGAAAGCATTTTAGGCTATCCACTTGGTGGATTTCTTAAGGACAGGTACATTTTGCAGAGAGTACAGTGGAACCTCGGTGCATGCACATCATTTTTTTCCATGATTCTCGTTACAACTAAATTGCAAACATATGCAGCCACAGTCCCAGAAAGAATTAAGTCCACAAACTGAGGTGTCACTATACTAACTTTTCTAGCCCTGGGTACTGGTAAAGCAAGCAGTGATCTTTTGAAATTGCTATTCTTATTGTTTTCCTGGTGTGAGCTCAATAAGATCCATGTTTTTTGAGCAGTTCCAACTATTTCATGTTGGAACTGGGGCAAAGCTGGGTACAGGTCCAGTTATGCGGATTTATGACTAGTGCAGTCACACAGGTACCTAGAACTAGGTTTACTGTTCTTCTGTCACCATCTTGATATTCTTACTAATCTCATCCTTGAACTTGTGAAAGTCAGTGGAATGCACATATACCAAAAAGGGGAATAAACACAGTCAAATTGATTTATGTGCTAGTCTGGTAAAAATAAAATACATAGACATGTATAAATCACAAAATCTGATTTGTGTAATTTAGGTAATTCTGGATACAAGTTAAATGGTTTTGTATTTGCATTTAACATTAGCATTTTGAGAATGAACTGTAAATTTTATAGTAATGATTTTTTTTCCAATAAACCGAGGTGATTAAGAGATAAAAAATACATACTAAGAAAGAGAGACACAGCAGATGAAAGGAACAGGCTTGCTCTCCCTAGTGTGCTGCAACCAGGCTTTGTCACTGGGTGCCTTTGGTCTGTGCTGCTCCTCCCACTGGGGCTTGGTTGCACCTGACCACGGGCCATCGAGGCACAGGTGAGCACCACACAGCTTGGTGTGGGGCCCAGGCTGCAGGTGGCCGTTGGCCTTCACAGCAGCTATTTCTACCTGCAGGGGTTCGGTGTGTAGACCCAGAGCTGCCCTTGCTCGCTGGACTCCCAGGTCAAACTCTATTCAAAGTAGCAGTCAAAACTCTTTCACCTGAAGGAGTAGCCTGGATTCACGTCCCTAAACCTCTGGACAGGAATGACAGGACATTCTTGGTGTGATATAGAATGTATGACACCATCAACAAAGGGCCGAAGATAGAGGTCCTTGTGGCCATCTCCCGATATTCTGAAAGGACCTGTGTACCGTGAGCACGACCACTGTCCAGCAGAGCATCCTCAGGTCTGGCCAAGAACTCTTTCTTGTCCAACCAACAAGCCACAGATGGAAGAAGACTTTGATTTCTTCCCCACCAACAATCTCCAGCAGATGCTAAATGAAGTTCCCAAAAGATCTGGGGATGAGAGGGGCGCTGTTGTTCATTACATGATTCCGATAACCACATTTACCTGAGATCTGTAGGGAAACACACGGCCTTCAGGATGTTCTCTGATGAGACTTTGCTGTCACTGGCAAGAAAGGTTCAGCTCCCAGATTTGAAATTTTATATCAATCTTGGAGATTGGCCCTCAGAGCCTTGAAAAGTCAGTGAAACCCCAGACACCATACCTATCCCTTTCTTGTGTGGCTTGATGGATTCAAGAGATGTTATCCTTCCAACATACGGCATCACCCACTCCAGGCCTGAAGCAATGAGCGGTGTTATACATGATCTCCTCTCCACTCAGGGAAACACAGGGCCTCCCCAGATTAACAAATCTCAGAATGCTTTCTTCTCAGGTAGATAGGAAGAAAGGCTGCAGTTGGTACAGCTGTCCAAGAAAACCCACAGCTACTAGGTTCCAGAATTACAGCAGATTTTTTATTTTTTTTCACAAGAGAAACGAAAAAAGCTTGGAAAACCCAAATGGATGGGCTTGTTTTATTTAAGTACAAGCACCAGGTGAATGCGGATGGGCCAGTGGCTTCATGTAGGTTTCTGTATCTCATGCTGGGGAACAGCTTGGTTCTCAAGTAGGATTCTCCATATTATGAACATTTTTACATGGCACTCAAGCCTTGGAAACGCTATGCTCCAATGAAAAGAAATCTTACTGATTTACCAGAGAAAATTGAATGAGCCAAAGAAAATGATGAAGAAGCCAAGAAGATTGCAAAAAAAAGAACTTCTAAGAATGTGCTACCGCCGCACAGGCTGTAGGGTACTACTACAGAGCCCTACAGCAATACGCCAAGCGTCAGTCCAGCCACCCAAGTGTCAGTCCAGCCACCCTGGGACAGAATGGAACTTGTTTCTTAACCACATGACAAGATATCCATTTGCCAATGCCACAGGCAAAAGCCTTTAAAGAGAGAGCTTTAAAGCAACTCAGACTCACACTCTTGAGTATCCAGCTACATCTTTAAGGGGTAGATGCTGGATATGGTTGATACATTGTGTTCACTTGAGCCCTTAAAAAGTTTAAGCAGCTCAGCAGGGGCCCAGGGGCCCTACCTTGTAAACATCCTGAGCCTATGCAAGAGGAAGGCATGGAGGTAGTGTGAGTGCTATGCTCACCCTGTGGAGGTGGTAACCTGCTTACAACATAAGGGAGGAAAAGCAGCTTGTACCCTCCTCACCCCAGTTTTGCTCCTGTCGCTTTGCCGTCTTCAGCAGCCTTGAAGTGTTGCCCCTGTGCCATGCCACCCTGCCTTGCAGCCAGCTGATTATGGACTGAAACCTTTACAGAGTGTGAGCTAAATAAACATTTCCTTCCTTCATTTTGGGCATCAGATATTTTGTCTCAGCCAAGAGAGAAAAGTAACCAAGACAGATGCTAAGCTGTGAAGTAAACACAGAAGACTTCACTTAATGGCCCAGTTCTCTTGGTGGGTTTATATGATGTGGTTCCATATAGCAGTATTTGAGCAAGTTTTACCAGACATCTTTGGATATTAATTTCCTTTAATTAGAAACTGCTATTATCAGCATCGAAATTTCTCTAAAAAGAACATTTCCAGATCATAGCACCTAGAAGTTTGCCAAAATAGAATAAACCACCCCACGGACCTTACATCCATTGGCTTATTTTTATGCCTGGTTTACTTTCTCTCTTCTAATAATGAAGAGAGAATTTTTGGTTTTGTTTCCCCTGCACTGCATAACCTGTCTTGCCAGCTGCTTTTGGCTTCTCTTAGTAGCTTCCTCTTGGAAAGCCTGATGAGAACAAGTTATAGAACAAGAGCATGACTCTTGTTACAGGTACAAAGGAGACTATAG
Source organism: Hydrochoerus hydrochaeris (assembly GCA_004027455.1). Lineage (NCBI taxonomy): Eukaryota > Metazoa > Chordata > Mammalia > Rodentia > Hydrochaeridae > Hydrochoerus > Hydrochoerus hydrochaeris. Next base: position 488,090 of record PVLA01000382.1, on the reverse strand, counting down.
AGGAACTACTTTTATAAAACACTGCTCATATATTACTAGCTAATTTTTTGAGATAAAAATTAAGAAGCACCAGGTGTGGAAGTGCAGACTTGTAATCTTAGTACTCAAGAAGCTAAGGCACAAAGACCATCACGAGTTTGAGGCCAGCCTGGGCTATACAGTGAGTTCAACACCAGTTCGAACTATGTAGAGAGACTCTATCTCAAAAACAACAATGAAAATTTAGGGAGAAATTGTGCTTTAAACTAGTAATTCTCTGGATTGCATACCCATGACGAACAATAGAGTTATTTGTGTGGGCAAAAACATCTTATGGGCATCTTTCATTATCGATATAGTATATATCGATAATGAAAGGATCCTATAAAGGATCCTATAAAGGATAACTATATCCTATGAAGGATAACTATAGTCAGGTGGAGGTCTTTGCTTTTAAGCATTAAAAACAATCTTTGAAAACTTGTACAATAAGCTTTAGGAATTCTGAGATCCTGGGATTTACTAATAATCTGACATCAGAGACAAACACTTATGCCTCACTCTATCCTTCACCTATTTCTGTGGGTTTCATTGATAAGATAAAATAATTTAGGCTAAAAGCAAAAACAATTTCTTATTCCTTTTCTTCATGGCAAAATTTTACTAAAGAAAACATATGGTAGTTATTCAAAGGACCGATCCTCTGGTTCCAATAAACATTGCTGTTCATGATTAAGCCCTAAGGTGCTAGGACTGTTATAAATATTTTTTCATTTGCTTGTTTTATATATCAAACTAAATATATCTCCATTCTTTCTGAAGAGAAATAAAAACACAGGCTTATTTTAGTAGACAAAAGTGAACCTGAATTTCAGAACAATATAACGAAAACAATGTACCCAAAGCAAATTTGAATACCCATCAATGGTTTAAACCCATAAGTGTACAACTGTAAAAGACAGGGCAAGGTGTCCTTATTCCGGGATGTGGGTTTAGCTCAGTGGTGTAAGTGCCTTCTTGGCAAACACGAAGTCGTGAGTTTGATCCCTGGTACCAAGATGTCCTTATTCCAGACCCTCGGAAATCTGTCTCTTACATATATTGTCCAAAGAGTTGAGTTTGTCAAAACTGGAATTATGGAATAAATTTGCTTTCTTCATTCTGCCCTCCTACATGTAAGGTACTGAAGGGTCACAGTATTTGCTAGAAATGTCTTAAATTGTTAAAGTTGATACCATCTGTTTCCAAAGAGTCCTAGTAGTTAAAAGCAAGTTGAGACAATGCAGGCAGCTTCAAGGGAGTGGAGCAGGAAGGATGTGCTTGAGAAATAAAGAGGAGCCTCAAGAAATTCTATAGGGAATGAGCAGCCTTAGTCTAGAATATAATCCTCTATCTCACCGATTTGACCCCAGTGTTTTTAAAGAGTAGGTTTTATATTGCTTTCTGGTTTGTTGGCTTGAATATAAGCTAATAACAATGGAATTAGTAAAACCCCAATTCTTTACCCTTTCAATTCGCACATTACTTGCAGTCCATTAGCCATGTTTAATAATGCAATTTTCATTTAAAAGTATGAATTTTAAAAGCAGAGAGGAGTGTAAGGATATGTAAGTAACTATAAGAACTCTATTTGTCTAAACTGTCAACGTATTTGTTTCTGTATTGATGCAGAAATGCCCTGAGTAACCTTCATTAAGGAATTGGCTAAATACCTATTGATAAATCAAGGCATCAAGTCAAAACCATTAAAAAGAATGAAATAGCTTTAACTATACCGTCATGAAAGATTTCCATGATGATGTTCAGTTGAAAAGCAATTTCCTGAACGTATATAATATGAAACAATTTATATAAAAAACAAAATGGTGAAGTTAGGAGGAAGATTGAGTGTCTGAGAAAGGGCTAGACAGAAGGGTATTGCTACTTTTTGCTTTTTATTTTAACTGCTTTTGCTTTATACCTTTTAATAAATATCTAACATTTATTTTTTCTTATAAGTATGAATCAAATCATAAGGTAAATAAAAATGCCACCTGGGAAAAGACAATAAATACACAAAAGGCATAAATAGCAAAAGAAAATAGACATTTATATTTTCCATTAAGCAATTTTAAAATCTATGTCTAGAATTTTATGTCATGGACATGGTTATATACACTTTTTAAATAAAGAAGGTTTTCTATATAAAAATGAATAGGTTTGATATTCCAGTGCATTTCACAGTGCTTTTTTCCTGCATTGGAATGAGCAGCCCATATTTTTAGTTTGTATTGGACCTGCAAATTATGTAGCTGATCCTGAAGGGTGTTAAAGGACCCAGGGAAAGACGATTTTTACAACATCTGATTCAACCAGTTTTGGCTGAGACCAGTGAGGTAAATGTTGAAATTGTAACCTCCAAAGTTCAAAGTAAAAGACATTTAAGTGTCAAATAACTTTCCAACATTAGTAGAAAACTCTAAGGACCCAAAGCAAAGCAAATCTAAATAATTTCTTCATTTATGAGAAAATTTTTCCAATTTGCAGCATGAAAACCTTTATTTGAAAGAATTCTAGTGTGTTAATTCTAGTGAATAGAAAAGCAACTATTGTAGTATCAAGTTAATACTTTTTTAAAGTAATAAAAGTTTGTGCTAGGATATAATATGGGTCAACCATAGGGCATCTTTTCATCCAATAACTATATTAATGAACAATGTCTATACCCTGATAAACTACAGGAAATGAAACAGACAGTCATTCATGTAAAGTCTGGCAAGGGGAACAGAATAGAAAACTATAAGCTGGCCATGGTGGCACCCTCCCAGGAGGACTGAAAATTCAAGCAGACTCTCGGCAACTTTGCAATTTAGCAAAACCCTGCCTCAAGTTAAAAAGGGCAAGGATACAGCTCAGCAAGGTCCTTCATTTCAGCCTCAGTGCTGCAAAAAAGTACAACTTTAAATCATGATAATTGTTATTTATGATAATTGTTCAAGAGAATAACAAAGGATATTAACCCAGAATATTTCTTCTTCTTTCAATAGAGTAGGTGGCAGTGGGGGGTGGATCTCTTTTCTTCTCTCTCTCTCTCTCTCTCTCTCTCTCTCTCTCTCTCTCTCTGTGTGTGTCTCTTTAGCTTCATATTTTTCTTTTGGAATAATTCTATATAGAATTAGGGTATCCATTCAATAAATATATATCAGTGTATTTATCTTATGCATGGAAATGTCAAAGGGTTATGTGACACACCTGCTAGAGTTGATTGCTGTTAAGCTTTGGTTAATAACAAGTACCAGTGAAAGTAATACTGCATTACCTTCTTCCAGAGACAGTGCTCACAGAGCTACAGAACTGCTTTCTATTCCTAATAGACTTTGTGGAATCTTAGAGATGTTCTACAATTGTGCTGCTAATCCACTTGCCAATTTAGCACATGTGTGGCTAACTATGCTTAAAATGTAGCTAGGGTGACCAAGAAACTGAATTTTCAGTTTCATTTCATTTTAGTTAAATTAAAATTTAAAGGGACAAATGGCTACAGAATAACATAGCTCTGCAGATCTCCCAAGTGAATGGAAAAACTTGTTTTTCAAGGCAGCTGAGGGTAAAGAATGGATGACAATAGCCAAGAACCAAGTTAGACAAGCTGTAAAGTCTTTGGAAAGTTCATGCAGAGGTTCTCCGCCTTCTTAACTGGCTGAATGTACCAGGTTTGAGTGAGATCTTAACTTGGGGAATTAGAGAAGAGACTGATGCCTGGCAGGTGAGCAGAGAAGCCTATCTCCAAAACTAACCCTCACACACAATCTCTTCTTGCATTGCCAAGCTTATACTCTGTTATTATAATTGTCCCCAATGTGGACAGAATTTTGCAGTTAGCAAAGCGCTTCATATTCAATATCTTGTTTGATTTTCACAATGAGTCATTTGCCTTAAGGCATAATGGAACAGGGACAAACTTCTGAAAGAAATTTTCTACTACATTTTTCAGGTTAGTGTCAGATAAAACTATAGTCTTCAAAGGACTCTAAAAGACCAAGAACTGCAGGATACATCATAATCTGAAACCCTGAAGCAAACCGATGCCAGCACATATTGGGAAATTTAGATCCATATTACCTGAGCATAGTGATTCTCAAGGTTCAATAGGCATAAGATTCATCTAGGTACAAATTTCCTGCTACTAATCATGTCCCGAGTTGGTGAAGTGAGGCCTGGAATTCCGTATTTTTACTAAACTACCAATTGATGCTAATGGGAGTGGCCTGCTTATCATCCTTGGATGGAGCTTTCTGGGTTTTTTTTTTTTTCTTTTTAAAAATATTTAAGTCTTTCCTCACAGAAAAGTGAGGGACACAGTGGAAGTTGGCTCCATTAATGAGCCAGGGAAGATCAAGGAACTTGTGGCTAGAGGAGTGCATAGAACTAGGAATTCTATTTGATTTTCTTAAACAAGAGACATTTATATGGGATTATCTGGGAAACAAATAGGACCTTCTGGTCTGGTGCTCAGAGGAGAGCTGTGACCTGGAGACAGTAATCAGTCGGAGTTTCTGGCATGAAGATGACAACTGAAGTCATAGATGGTGCAATCACAAAAAATGAAAGTTAGCTGAGAAGAACACCAGGAACCACATCCTACAATTCCCTGCAGTCAGAGGCCATTTAGAGAAGAAAGAGTGTGTGAGAGGCACTGAAAGAAGTGGCTGAATTAGAAGAAAAATCAAGGAAGTCCCACATTGAGGAAAATTAATGTGGGAAGTATTTCAAGAAAGAAATAGGGCCAACCATGAGAGGACAGGTAAGAATACTATTTTCAAAAGTTGATCAAAGTTAAAAATCAAACAGAAGATAGGGAGATATATTTAAAAATTGTACAACAAATGAATAATATATGGAAAATATGACACAGAATACCCAGAAATTAATAAGAAAAGTACAACAGAATTGTTAGGAAAAAGACTGGACAGAAGAAGATTCAGTTCATATAAGGATAAATATGAATAGTAAAGGACTAATTTAAAAGAGGCTCAACCTGAGATCCAGCATCTGAGATAGATGTAGTGAAGGGAATATTTTTAAGTTAACAAATACTAAAGGGTTAATAATATTTGTTATTGGCGAGGGGAAGGAGTAAAGAGTACTCCCAAATCCTCTCGACAAGAATGCAAAATTGCAACAATATTCTAGGAGGTTACTTTTATGGTGAGCATAAAAATCCTAAATGGGCACACATGTTAATAAAGCAATTTCACTTTTGGTAGTTATTGCAAAAAAATACTGGTACATACACAAAGAGATGTGCTCAAGGGCATTAAAAATAGTACAGTGTATGATCACAAGGAATTGCCAACACCTACAAGCCCACTAATGGGATATAATTAAATATATTTTAGCTTATATTTTTAGTGCAGGAGATTATGGAGCAGTTTTAAAGGAGTGAGTTCTATCTATATGTTCTGCAGTGAAAATATCTCCAAAATGTGATACAGAAAAGTACGCACACAATGGTCATCCTATTTATATAACAGAACAAAGACACATGACCATAAATGTTTTTAGAAATGTTCATCAATTCAGTGAAGAGATCAGCCAATTAATAGCAGTTGTTCTCTAAGAAAATGGTATAATTAGCAAGTTAAAGATGATTTTGATTTTCACTGTTTTGTTTTTATATTCCTCAAATTTATCTGAATTTTTTAATCATCTGAATTTGTGAGATCTTTAAGAAAAATTCAAAATTTGCTTAAGTTGCATTAAATCAAAACAACTGATGTGGAGAAATTAATTTACAATGTGTTCATTTATTCATCAAGAGTTTAAACCCATATATATATATATAAAATATATATGTATATTATATATCAAAGAGATAGATAGATAGATAGATAGATAGATAGATAGATAGATAGATAGATCAAGGAATCAAATAGGCTGAATTTTTGTCTTTTTAAAATTTATCTATTAATACATTCAGGTTTGAAATAGTCTTTTCTTCTCCATGTAGACCACTCTTTCCCTTAGAGATTTCTCATTCTCACATAATAATACTGCCAGCAACTTTTTGTAGTTTCATAACCTCATAAAGAAGAAAGAATGAAGTATGTAGAAAATATCCACAAGACAGGTTACCAAAAGCGGCAGGAAAGCAATAATAGTATTAGTAAAATAGGCTTTCTTGGGCTGCCCCAGAAACTTGATAATTCTTTCTATGATGGGGCCTGTAGGAAAACGCCACTGACTTCTAAATAACTGACTTTTAAATGTACTGCTAGAGCATACACTGTCAGTTGGTGACAGTCTGTACTTAGGCAACTGTGAGTGTAAATAGCTAAATACGCACTGGTACCCACACAGAAGTTCTTGTACACATACTTTGTGGTCTGATTTTTTTCTATGACACTCACTGAGGCATACGAATCAATAGAGAACGTCTGTCCCCAGAAGTAGCCTTTGAGGCCCTTTCAGCAGCTGGGACCTCCACACCATGCCAGGCTTCAGCTACAAGTCTGCCCACACTGAAAGCTGAAAATTGGATGCGTGCTTCTGAGCAGCCTCTGAGACACAGCATTTATATTCCACAGCAATTCCTGTTTTCTCCTCTTCCTCTCACACTCCTACAATTTTCAGCTGCTGGAACAAGTGAACACTGTCCCCATCATCAAAATTAAACGATTATTTCTAAGGAGGAAGCGCTCTTTAGCACACTTATATCAAGGCAAAATAATTGTCATTGATAATTCATCTTTGCTGCAAGATGAACATACGTATTACACAAGGCTTATCACAAAATGAGGACAATTCTAGCCGAGGGGAGCCAGAATTTGTCAGGATTTGGAAAAAGGCACCATAACTGGACACTGGGTAATCAACTCCAAAGTCACTCCCACCTCCACCAACCTATGTGACCTTGGGTAAATCACTTGACCACTCTGTGCTCTCTAATGTTCCATTTCTTCTTCACGCTAAACTATCTGCTATCTTCCAGAGTGGCTTCCCAAATATCTTCTTGTTTTAAATTCTTATAGAATGTTATTTTTTTGAAACCATCCTTGAGTTTCTTGGGTCAAATCAGCTTCCTTCATATTCATAAGCCTATTTTAAATTGTCCTTACCTCCATTATATGATTTATCATATGGCGTTATTATGGTATATGTATTATACTATTCATTTTAGTTAATCATATTACTTCAGGTTTTCATGTAAATTACCATTACTATTGGTCCTACTATTATTAATACAGTTATTTGTAATGTTAGGAGAACGATGTGTCAAGTCCTATAAATATTTTTTCATTGTCATAAAAACTATGAGAATGGTTATATCACTATTATTTTTTAGAATGATAGTATCACTGTCATTTTTGTAGTTGAGGAAAACACACGGAAGAGAGATTATGCAGATTGGTAGGTGGGGCCCTGAGAGTCATGATAAAGTCTATACTACTTTAAACCAGTACTTCTAACCATTACCCTAAAATAGTACCTTAACAATAGACAACATTTATTATGTCCTTACTATATGTCACCTTCTGTACTACATTCTGTACATATATTAGCTAACTTGACCTTTGGAAAAACCCTGTGATACAGATTTAGTGATTATAATATCATTTTTAAAATGCAATTAAGGCTCAGAATGGTCGAATGACCTGCCCAAGGTAACAGAAGTAGGGAGAGTGGATTTTAATTCAGATTGGTTTCTTTCAGAAACTGTACCCTTATCCCCTACTCTATTCCTTGGTAGAATCTTCTCTAATCTTCACAAGTACCGTTCAGATTTTCAGGAATAAATAATGCTCCTGGAAACATAAACCTGGAGCATCACCTCTTCTGAATGACACAGAGGAACAAGTTGATTCCCTCCCTCAGTGCTCACCTTAGTACATGTGTGGATCCATTAATGGTTGTGGTTGAACAGGGGACAGTCTGGCCCAGAATGGAAGGTCTTCGGTAGCGTTCATCATCACAGCAGAGGATGATAAGGAAGGCACGTCTAAAAGACTTATTCAAGAAGGCGTAGAGAAAGGGGTTCAACCCAGAATTTATATAGCCAAGCCAGAGAAAAGCAGTCCACAGCTGCCCAGGGACGGTGTAGTCTACGAAAGGATCCACAATGTTGGTGACAAAGAATGGAGCCCAGCAGAGGCAGAAGCAACCCATGATGATGCACAGGGTCTTGGCCGCTTTGGTCTCTGTCCTCATCCGATGAGTGCTGTGCTGGTCAGCAGGCTGGGGCCTGCCCTCTGAGGGGGCGCCCGCCCGCTGTAACATCTGGATCTGGTGGGCATGCTCCTTGGCGGTGATGTAGATGCGGTAATAGGCCAGAACCATGAGGAGAAATGGGATGTAGAAAGCCACCACAGAGCAGGTGATGGCGTAGGGCTTGTTGACCATGAAGACACAGTAGGTGGAGTTGGAGTTCTGGTTGAATTTCCTTTTCTCTATCTGAGAGTTGGAAGGAGACAGGAAAGGAGGAAGGGAGGGAAAAAGGGATGGGGAAAGGAAAGTAGTAGAAGAAAAATGTGAGAAAAGAATCACGCGTGGTGCTTATCATAAATGCAGAGTGCCAGGCCCTCATGCAGCTATTGGATCTAAACCTTTGGACAGTAAGTCTTAGAACTTTGTGTCACAAGCAAGTTGGTTAGTTGGTTGGTTGGTTCAGTTAGTTAGCACTGTAGTTCAGGCTGATCCTGTATTCACTATATAGCCCAAGTTGACCTTAGACTTGGGGTGATCCTCCTGCCTCAGCTTTCTGAGTGTTGGGATTATAGGTATGTGCCACTATGTCTGGCTAGTTGATTTAAAAAAATTTTTAAGTTTATTAATATTTGTGAACTTTGGCTCTATATAATACTAAACCCGTATCTGTGGAAGATGCCAAAGGACACCTTCCCAGACTATTTCTGTGCCCATTGAGCATCTTGATGAAGGTTTTTCTCATTTAGATTATACAATATTCAAAATACTAACATACAGTAATGGTCTTAGGGCCGTAAATCTTGAGACAAAGAAAAAGTAGACTAAGTTCAGGACATGAGGGACTAGAATACAGTATTCTCGCCTTATTTCTGGTTTCAGTCTTCAAGGCTTCAGTTACCAATAATTACCTTTAGCTACCTGTAGTCCAGTGGAGGTAAAAATATTCCAGAAATGAACGGCTCAACAGTTTTAAGTCGCACGTCATTCTGAGTAGCATGATGAATTTCACATGCTGCTTCTCTGCCCACCCAGGGTGTGAGTCATTCCTTTCTCTAGCAAAGCTACACTCGTCAGTTATTTAGTAGCCACTTTGGTTGCCCAGTTGGCTATGGTGGCATCCCAGGACCTGCCTGATGGACTGACTTCATAAAGGCCCAAAGTGCAAGAAGAGTGATACCGGCAATCTTATCATGGTAGACAGCCGTAATTTTTCAACTTGATTGTCATTGTTGTCAATCTCTTACTGTGCCTAAATTGTAAGTTGTACTTCAGAGGTTTCTTTTTCCAGTGGAATTGGGGAATGAACACAGAGCCGTAATACCAAAGTTTGTCCCCAGCCCTTATTCCTGATTTTTTTTTTTTATCTTGAGGCAGGGTCTCACTAATCCATTGAATTGCATTCCTACTGCATCAGCCTCCCAGAGTGCGCCACTGTGCCCACCTAGAAATAGTTTATCATGGGTAAGTGTGCACAGAGTGGGATTATTTGTGATTTTGAGTATCCACCAGGATCTTGTAATATATCTTCCACGAGTAACAGAAACAGAGACTGAGTAGCTCACGGCCCTTAGAGAACTTGGACTCCAACCAGAGTGGAGGCCTAAGTATTACTGCATCTCATTCTCTCTTGAACCCACTCCATTTAGGGGTTCCATCCAACCTCTTCGCTAACACTGCTCTGGTCAAAGTTATTAATGATCCCAATCATGGCCAAGCCTTCATTTTAAATAAGTCCTCTATTTTTTTTTGAACCATCTGAGCACTCTATCCTTTCTGACTTGAAATAAAATACTTATAAAATACTGTGTGTACTTAATGAACACACAGATGGATGAATTGTTATAAAGTAAAGATACCTGTACAGCTATTATTCAAACACAATTATAAAATATTGCTAGCATCCCAAAGCCTCTCAATTATCCCTCTCAGTAACTGTTTTCCCAAATATCACCACTAATCTTTTTTTATTTTTGTATCAGGAATTGAACTCAGGGCCAATGTGAATGGACACATGAATAATGACATAGAAAAACCATATATACTTATAGATGATGTACACAAAAATTCAATCTTATTACTTGTATACATATTTAGTATCTTAAGTCACATAGTAGAAGGTTACACTATAGTTTCCTATTGATATTTCTGTCATGAAATGTTTGTATATCAAAAAAATATTACTTGCTTTCAATTTTATTATATCACTTCTAATAGAGCTATTTCAGCTATTTTTCATTAGTACCTATGTGACACAGATTTTCATTATTTTATTTTTAACTTTCTGTCATTTTATATGTGATCCCTTCAAGCAGCACATATTTGCATTTTGTTTTGATTCATTCCAGCAATCTTTATCTATTTATAGCAGCTTGTCTTTGAAGAATTCATTTAATATTTACTAAAATCATCACTTAATTTACATTTGTGTCTGTTTTCTTACTATTTTTTATTTATTACTCATGCATTTTCTCCATAATTATGTATTTTTAGAATAATCAATTTTTAATATTATATTATTTCCCCATCTGTGACCTTATTGGTTATATATTCCTTGACTGTATTTAGAAATTAAAACTTAATTCCATCTCTTTAATAATTTACCACTTCCTTGGCAGTGCAAAAATTTTATATGCCTTAAGTCTACCCACCCCATTTCTTCCTTTTATGCTGTTTTAAATGCATTTTATTCTATGTGTTTAAAAACTGACAAAAACACTAGTATTAATGGTATAAGAGTAGTCAATATTCTTTTATCATACTTATATATTTACCATTTCCAGTACTCTGCATTTTTTTCTGCTATATGATACTTTCAATTAGGATCAATTGAGGGGGCCTTGAAAACTCTTCCTTAGATAAATATTTAGTACAAACTTGCTGCTGAAATTTCCCCTCACTTTTTGTTTGACTTAAAATGTCTTCAGTTCACCTTCATGCTTGACAAATGTTTTCCCTGGATGTAGATCGCTAAGCAGTAGGTTCTTTTCCTCGTTTTAAAGGTGCTATCTATACTCGTCTGCTACCTTCCGTCATTTCACTGCAGGGTCAGTGGTACGTCTTGGCTTCCCCTTAAAAGTTAATTGATCTTTTTTCACTAATTGCTTTGGGGATCTATTTCTTGCTCTTTCATTTTTAACATTTAAGAAATGAATCCTCTCCCTGACTTAACCTGCTGGAATTTCGTAAAATTTCTTCAGTCTGTGACTGATGGCTTTCAGTAAGTGTTTTCAGCTTGTCTAATCTAGTACTGAATCCATCATTATGCTTATTTTATTATATTTATTAGCTCCAAAACCTTTTTGGGAAATTTTAGTTCACTGATAAAGCTCTTTATATTTCCCATTTCTCTTTTAATTACATGAAGAAATTATTTGAACATCCTTGTCTAATAATTCCATTATCTACATCCCCTATGAGACTGCTTCTGTTGCCCTTTTATGTTCTTCGTTTTCATCTCTTTGTCCTATGTATCCCATTGTCTGATGATTTTTGATTAAATAACAGGCATTATGCACAAAAATTACAGGTGCTGTGCATGGTAGTACGCTAGGCAGAGGAAATTTAGTTTTCTTCTGGTAAGCAGATGGAATCTGGAAGTAATACCTCCATCATCTTTAGGTTGTGTTTAGCATATTTCAGAGTAGTTTTCCTATGGAACAGTTTCTCAGGTGTCTTCATTAGAGCCCCAGGAATGCTTGACGAAGCCCTCTGCCTTAGCAAGCACTTTAATTAAATTACTTTGTGTCTTCCCAGAACTAGGAGACTGTTAAAGTCACTGTCAAGTCCTTTGCCATTAAACAATTGCTTCCAGCTCAATTGCTTGATTGTTTTTATTGTTTGTCCCTAGTCCAACAGAAATTCTTCAGGAAAGAATTGTCTGCTGAATTTTAGTTTCATATCATTGAAGTTTCCATATTTCTGGGAACTCAGTCACTCAAATTTCGGGCATCCTGGCATTCCCAACCTTCAAACTGTTCTCCATCCTAAGCAGATCTTCATTTCTTAAACATGCTATCTTGTGTATCTGCTTGAATTCCCTATGCTGTTCCACTGAGTCACATGGCTTAATTTTCTGAGAATGCCTTAGTTTTATTTCCAGTCGAAACTGCCTGTAGCCTTCCGGACTTAATATCCAAGCTGCTTACTGACTGCTCTATTTGCATATCTAGTAGGAACCTCAAATTTATATTTTCCAAACCACGGGTTAGATTCTCCCACCCCACAAACTCTTATTCTACCTGTGGAACTTCCCAGCTCTACTTACAGTCATTATTTTTAATTTTCTAGTTGCTTTAGCCAAAATATTCAGTCAAACTTGGCCCAGCAGTTTTTCACACCTCTCTGACAATATTTCGGAAAATCTCAATTAAATTTTCAAAATATATCAAGATTATAAACCATAATCTCCATTGTTGCCCCTATTACAACACTATCATGTCTTAATTGTGAGATTAATCATCCAGCTCTTCATACACTTTTCTACAGGGAATAAAAGGTTTTTTTCCAACCATAATTCAAGTCATATTACTAATCTTTTCAGTGTTCTGCAGTATTTCCCTATTATGGTTTAGATCTAAAATGTTCCCCTAAATCCCATGTGATGGGTAGATAATTGGATAATGGGAGGTGGTTATATTCATTCACTGATGAACGTTCAGTGTTGAATGTAGTGTTAGGAGGTCAGGGCTCAATGGAGGTGGGTCATTGGTGGAGGTGGGTCATTGGTGGGGGTGACCCATAGGGTATATTCTTGTCCTGGACTCCTTCCTTCTCTGTTTCCTGGCCACAGTGAGTTGAACAGCTTTTCCTCCATACCATTGCTGCCTTAAACTCAACTGGCCATGAACTGAAAATGTAAGCCAAAACAGTCATCTTTCCTTGAAGTTCTAGGTATCAGATATTTTGTCCCTGTGACAGGAAAGAGACTAAGACATACCCCATATCATTCGGAGTAAATGCCAACATCCTTACAAAAACACACCAAGTCATACATTAGCTTTCCTTTTTAGTTATCTTAACCTCCTATTTTGTTTTTCTTCCTCACTCTGTATCAGTCACACTGTCCTCCTTGACATGTCAGGTCCATCTTACCTCAAGGCATTTGCAATGGCTTTTCCTTCATATTCTAGCTTTCTCTTCAGCGTATTCTCCAAGATACCACAAGTTCAACTCCCTCACCTCCTTAAAGTTTTTACTATAATGTCACCTTCTCAATAAAGCCCACTCTAACTCTGTATTTAATAATGTACCCTGCTATTCCACCCACCATTTTTCATAATAATTACCTCTTAGAATTCTAGATACCTACTTATGTTTATATAATCATTTATTATTTATATACTTCTGACAATATAAACTTTAAAAGATGATGTATCATTATCTGTTCTGTTCAATAACATCTCAAACACATACAGTAGCTTCTGTCAAACACTAGTGATCAATAAAGAATTATGGACTAAAAGAATATATGAAATCTTAAAGCTTCTCACCACCTCCAAGTGTTAACAGGTTAATCCAAGTTACCATCATCACATGCCAGCATTATTGCAATTCCTTTCTAAATGTGTCCCCTATTCCCTGTCACTCCACAGCCATTCTCTATAAAGAAATCAGAAGGATTCTCTTAAAACACAGGTCATGTGATATCACTCCTCCAACCCAAACCTTGCAAAGTTCCCTGTCACTCAGTGTCCTAACATAGCCTCGGCCATCTCTCTGATCTCTGCACGGACTACACTGCCATGGCCATCTGTTCACTGTTAAGGATTAATACAAATTAAATCAGTGCATTTAAACAGAAACCATAAAATATGATTATATATTCACTGGCAGAAGAAAATGTGACCAGAAAATTGCAAAAAATATAACCTGCATTTTCCCTAGGAGCAAATACACAGTGTTTTCTCATTCAATGTTTGTGATTACTTCACAAAATGTAATTGCCACAAATAAAAAGAATGACTTGTACATATATTAGGATCATATGAGTTGTGCTATCTTCTCTCCAGGTAGACCCAATATGCAAGAGAAATGAAGATAAGGCATGTTAATAAGAAGCAGGTGTCTCCTTCTCCAGTTAAGTGAAGTAAATGGGGGTGTCTTTATCTCACTCTCAGGAGAAAACAAAAACTTCCTGTACCATCGTGGAAGTTCTACACCAGAAGGTAAGAATGCTGAACCAGCACTAAAAACTCCCCATGTACACAAGCATGTTCCTAAAGGTCCTATCCACCAGGGAGTCAGTTTTGCAGGACTCTGGCGTACAGTATATCTACATTTAAATTTGACCACTTTTTACCAATGAACTTGGCTAATCATCTCTCTGACCCTCAGTTTCCTGTTCTATAAAGGGCAGACTATAGTAGGGTCTACGTTCTAATGCTGCTGTGAAGCCTAACAGAGGTTCACAGGAATGATTAACATGGAGATAGATACATACTAAGTTTTCAACATCTTGACCATTATTGTTAGTATTATATTATTGAAAGCAGTATTAGCTGAAATTTTGGATTTCATCTGTCCCCAGAATGGTAAAGCTGATAAGTTAAAAGAAAGATGTGAGAAAATATCTACACACTTTCCCTGCGTGATTCCTCTTTGTACTTTACTCTTCAGCTTCCAGAACTCGCACTTGGACACGGCACCTGGCCCAGGCTTTGGTGCGGAGGACTTTCCTAGACAAAGAGAAAGCTAAGACTAGGGGCTGAGAAGGCAACAAAGAGGGGAAGGAACAGCTCCCTGGCCTGAGGTCCTGCTAGGATGGAGGGTGCGCTCCATCTCTCCTCTCTGTTCCCCTCCCTCCACTACAGGGGCTCTGGGACTATCTTTTAAGTGCTTATCTGAAACTTCCTTAGAAAACATACATACCTGCTAACAACTCCGGATTTTGATCTTCATGATAATTTTGGTATGTCAGAGCTAGAAGACTCTTAAATATTATTAAGGACTCTTAAATATTAGACAGGACAAGATAATCAATTCTGTGCCAACTTGACTGGGCTGTGGCATACCCAGACATTTGGTAAAACATTATTCCGGGTGTGGTAATAGTTTTGGATGAGATCATTATTTGAATCAGCAGATTGAGTAAAGCAGATTTCCCCCTAGTGCAGGGTCTCATCCAATCCATTGAAGGACTGAAGAGAACAAAACTAAAAGATACTGCCTAAAAACCACTGGGTTCAATGCCAGTCTGGGCTACCTTGTGAATCCAAGGCTAGCCTGAACTACCCAGTGAGACCCTATCTCAAAAAACAAAACAAAACAAAACAGGAAACTCCTGTTTTCCTCACTGCTTCAATGTCAGTACATTAACTTTTCCCTGTGTTTGGACATAAACTGAAACCTAGGTTCTCTTGTGTCTCCAGTTTGCTGCAAGTAGATACTGAAAACTGTCAGCCACTGTGACCACACAAACTACTTCCTAGTAATAAGTTTCTTTCTTTCTTTCTCTGTGTGTCTGCCTGCCTCTCTCTCTCTCTCCCCCCCCCTTTCTCTCCCTCTCTCGCTCTCTCTCTCTGTCACACACACACACATACCCTGTTACTTCTGATTCTCTGGAAAACCAATACCCAGGGGTTGGAAAATGCCAGGCATATGTGAGACAGAAAATGGGACCCAACAGACCTTCTTATCGCAGCCCTTCAGCAAGTGGACAGTAATAAAGCTGGACTCAGGGCTAGTCTCTCTACTTCTGCCCAGTGCTCCTTTCATTCCTTGGCAGCAACTCCTTAGATGACATGGTTTTTTTGAATCTGTGCAGACTTTATAGACTCTCAGTGTGAAACGAGATGAAGGAGACATATATGTTAGAATTTGACTGCTAAGCCTTGAATTCATGTTCTGCTATTTGTAAGCTGTGTGGTATTAGGTATGTTACTTAATGGTGGGGGCCTAGATTTTCTCATCTATAAAATGGGGATATAATTATTCTCTTCCCTAAAGGATACTGTTAGATTTATTTGTAAAATATTTAATGTACCTTCTGGTGTACAGTAATATTTAAGAAAAAATTATTCATGATACTTGTTAAAGCAATAAGGCAGACTTTATTCAGTACTGTTGAAATACATTGCAGGAACTACTGTGATGGAGTTTGCAGTAAGGGAGAACGACTGAACTTAGTTCTGAACACATCAAAGGAAACTGAAAATTTATAATCAAGAAACATAGTGGGTAATGGTCAGTAGATAGAAAATTAAGAGGAAAAAACCAGGATCAAGGCAGATCCTAAACCATCCAAGCAAGATTCTGCCTGAACGTAGGTCAGAGTGATAAGTTACCATGTGTGGCATGGTAGAGATAAAAAATCTGACCAGATATTGAGGATGGGGGTTCTGGCTACACTAATGAGATTCTTGCTAAAATAAAGGGATGCAAACATGAATAGGAAAGTCCCAAATTTGAGGTCTAGTTGGGAAAATCATTCAGAGGCTCCAAGGTTTGGTCAGGGCCACACTCTCTTAATAGATATTCATAAATGTTAGCTTCTTACAAAATGATCACTCAGACCAGCATCAGAATTTTTCTTAGCATATTTTCCCAGCCTTATAGTATGTGTTTAGTTAGAATCCCAGGCAAGGTTGATCAGATTGTAAAGCTGAAGGTTTGCGTAGATACTCACCAAATCAACTATTCCAATGTTATTCCAGCCTTGCATTATTGGGAGAAAAGAGATGAGCATGGGGATAACCCAGCAGCCTCCCAGCATCAGTGCAATACGCAGAGGGGTCATCTTATTCCTGTAAACCAAAGGCTGGCAGCAGATGGCATAATACCTGGAGAGGCAGCAGAGCGGGAGTGGCCATGGGCAAGGAGAAATGGGAGGCAGAGGAAGGGGAGGAGAGTTGGAAAGGAGGAGAAAGGGAGAGGGAATCAGAGAATTGGAAATATGGAAGGGAGGAGGAGAGTCAAAGGAGTGAGCAAAATAAGGAAAGAAAGAGAATAACAGGGAATGAAAGGAAAGCAGGCAGTAGAGGGAAGGAAAGAAGAGACAAGAACAGAAGAAAAAAAGGTGATTATCCTTCAATTAATATAAAAATATACTTCAGATAGCATCTACATGTTGCTTCCTGGAGTTGGCGCCCCCTTCCTCTTCAACTCCTGAGGGAGCCTGACGCACATGAGGGTCTTGTCTCTCTCAGCCACAGTCCCAGTGCTGCCCTCAAGCCTGGGTTTTGGGGAGCCTCTGTCCAGTCCTCTGGGCTGCAGTGTTAGGACGCTTGTAGTCTATTTGATTACAATTTGAGGTGACCCATGCTTTTTCTTGTCTCAGATTTGTTCCCTTCCTCTTGATCCCCTGCCTATACTGATTAAGGTAGCATTCTACAGCTGTGCTGCTTAAATTGTAGTTGAGGGGTTCACCTCCATCCTCCCCCAAACAGAATTCATATGCGTTACTCCCAGGATAGGCTATTTAATTGTTTCTATGATGCCAAGAGTGTAAAATTCCAAATATCTCCTCCATTGTTTTCTATCTCTTTGCTTGAGAGCACCCCACGGTCCTTATCTCCCTCACGAGCCTGGCTTCTCATCCTTCGTGAGTCAGTGTTTTACTTATGGTACTAATTCTTTCCCCTCCAGGTAGCGATACAACTGGCCCCGCAGACACTCGAGTTTCTTATCCCTGGGCTGTTCCTATGCTGCTCCAGCCTTGGGGATCACTGTTCCTGGGCCCCGACATGGCACGGGATTTGACAAAAGGCAAAATGCTATGCCATGTCTATCATCTACTTCTCTTCAAAAAAGTCAAAAACTAAGGACCAAAAAGACAAGCTGGAGACCAAGTTTCTTCGTTAAGATTTTTATACTATTTAAAAATAAGCCACCCCCTTACACCCTTAATTTTATGCGGTTCGCTTTGTTAATTTTCCCCACCTCTTCTTTTCTTTTCTTAATTCAAAGCATAAGTTGTGTAACAATGGCTATATTCTTTGAAAAGGCAGTGGTAGGAAGGGTGAGGAGAGAGGGTGGAATGAGAAGGCGAGACCCAGGTTGGAGCATGAGAATTGAGTGCCTCAGGAGCAGGAAGGGAGAATACCCTTCCCTCTGAGGCGTGGAGGAACAGCGGACCACACGGCATGGGAACCTCCAGGGGCTAGCAAGTCTCTGAAGTGCCCTGCTCTGCGCCAGAGCATAGGAGCAAAAGATCAGAGAATGAGAGAGGGGCTTGCTTGGGAGACCATATTTCTCCCCTATAATGCTGACATAGTCACCAGATTTAACTAAAGATACCTCAGTAAGGGAAAGAATTATGATCAGTGGGATTTCCTTCCTACTTTTGATGTATAACTCAGGCAAATTATTACTGAGTGGCTAATGTTTCTAAATAGTGACATTAATAATCATCAGAGAATTGTTTTAACACATAGAGCTAAGGACAAACTTAAAGTGGAAGAAAGGACACTTCTCCTTGTTTAATTTTGCTCCTTTCCTCATTTCCTGCCAAGAGGTAGGCCTTTTCTCTTTTCTCTTGGTAACAGTATCTCAAATTCATCAGGAATTTTACCTTTTCTGTTGTTATATAATTGCTGGGAAAGAAAACAGTGGACTCTTAGTTTTTCCAGCCAAGGAATGACTCAGTCAGACTATGTGATGGGCTTGGTGTAGTGGACAGTGGTGCAGAGACAGGAAAGCCAGAAGTTCTTTAATTCTAGCAGCAGCCTTTTCACAAGTCTGGGGATTTGGTCCTGTTCCCTGAACCTTGAGGTACCAGTGTTCTTGCTTCTTCACGCCTCCATCGTTTTCTTCTTTTTCAGTTAAATAAGTCACCTCATGTCTTTCCAATAAATTCTATTTCATTTAAATTGGTATTACAGGTTTAGCTCTGTTTTCCCTGCTCTCAAAATTACGCTGCAGTCTTAACCTGTACTATCTTGGAATGTGGCCTTCTCAGGAAGTAGAGTCTTTACAAAGGCAGTCAGTTGTTTTTAAAATAAGGCTTTAGGGTAAGCTCTAATTCAATATGTTTGACAGCTTCACAAAAGGAAATCCAAAGCTCAAACAAGAAAGGACATGATAAAGATAAGAACAGAAATCAATGAAATTGAGACAAAAAATTAATAAATAAAAACTCCAACACAAAGAATAAAGACTTGGTGACTTGGTTCTTCAGAAAAATAATCAAAATCGACAATCTCTTGGCCAATCAAATGAATAGATAGGAGAACACTACCCAAATCAATGCAATTAGAAACGAAAACGATGAAATCACAATGGGCACTGCTGAAATATGAGGATTATTAACTGCTGCTTCACAAACCTGTACACCAATAAATTGGAGAATTCAGAAGAAATGGACAGATACATATGAATTACCAAATGGAAACTGGAAGATTTAAAAACCCTGAATAATCCAATAACAGGCCATGAAATTGAAGAAGCAATAAAAATCCTACCAACTCAGAAAAGTACGGATGGATTAACTCCTAAATTCTACAAAAATTTTGGGAAATATCTATCACCAGTACTTCTTAAGCTCTTCAGTGAAACTGAAAGAGAAAGAGGATTCCCACAATCATTTCTAGAAGACTACAATTTCCTTGAGTGCAAACTAGACAACAACAAAACTGTAGCCTAATCTCTTTAACAAATATAGATGCAAAAATCTCCAAAAAGATATTGGCAAACCAAATGCAACAAATTGTCACAAAGTTCACACATCATGACCAAGTGGGCTTTATCCTAGGGAAAAAGATGTTTTGGCAGAAGTGAAATAAATCAGGCACACAAGTTTAAATATAGAATGATATCTTCTATATCAGAAGAGAAACCCAAATTATAAAATAAAGAGCAAAACAAAAGATAATTAATAGTAAGTAGACAGCTAGGTATTTCTCAAATGAGAAGAAAGGATCAAGAAATAGAGGAAGGGAATGGAGGAAAAGGGAGTGAAAAAGGAATTACGATGTATTATGTACATGTGCAAACTCCACACAAGAAATGCAAACATTATGTACTGCAAACATGTACTAACAAAACTAAAAGAACAATTTGATGCAGAGACTACAGTCCTAAAGGCAGTCCTTATAGTTTGCAACCAAAGTATCCTGCCTCAAACAGAGCAGCAAGAAAGGTTTTAGTGCCAGAAATGTTCATTATAAATGCACTGCATTCTAACTGGGAATATCTTAATTTGTTCAATACAGTCTCAGGTCATAGCTGAGTACAGCACCTTCCATCCACCACCACCCCAACAAAGGCAACAGAGGCATAAGTGAAAAACAGGCACTGTCCTTGTTTATAATTTATGATTTGTGAGGCTTAAAGCCAGGCGCCAAGAAGTTGAGTAAAGAGCAGATTTCAGAAATGGTGATCAGATCTCCATTCTTACACAGATCCAAAGCTTCAAAAGGACAGGGCCTCCGGGAGGGTGGGTGCACACTTGTAATGCCAACACCACCGGAGGTTATGGCAAGAAGATCAAGAAAATTCCAAGTCTATCCTGAGGAACTTAGCAACTTAGCAGGACTCTATCTCAAAACAAAAAATAAAAAAAGAATGGGGTTGCAACTCAGAAGTGAGGGCCAATTTCAACAGGAAGTTCATGTTTATAGGATTATCTTGGGGCTGTAAGGTGATCTATCTATAGAGAAGGGCTTTAGAAGATACTGTTACGCTTGTGTTCATGACATTTTTCAGAAAACTTTAATTTCTAAATCTAGTTTGACCAAGGATATTGCCAGGTGCCCATGAGCTGGCAAACTTAACAGATCCTGCAATGCTCTTTGCATCAATTTGCATTGTTCTAGACTATTCTGCTGCTACAGAGAAGTAAATGGTGGCAACATATTTCCCTTCCAAATTCAACTTTGAGGGGAATCCTGCACATTTTACCAAATCCTTGGTATTTTACATATACAGTCGGTCCTCTGGACAATGAATTCGTGGAGTAAATCTGCCCAGGCAGCTCCTACCTCAACAGGGCTAAGATGCAATCGCTAGACCAGGGACAGTAGTAGTAAATTATATTTGCACAATCTGGAATAGTTGAAAAAATTGGTAAAAATCCTTTTTCCTCTTTAAAATTTAGCTCTAAATAGAAGATATTTTATTTAAATTTAAATTAGGTTGGCCAAATTATGCACACTTGGTTATGATAAATAAAAATATGTAATTCTGTCTAGATATAGGTCTTATTTAAATTTTATGTCTTCTTCAATCTGTTGCCCTGTCTTACACTGCATATATGATTATGGACTGGAATAGGAAACATAAAGTCCTTATCTGAAGCTCCAATTACAGCACCCACTTAAAGGCTCAACATTCTTACTAAGGATTTAGCATTCTCAAGGCAGCAACCCTAAATATGTCACCTCATATCTTTCAAAATCTTTCTTTATGTCTTCAATCTTTACTTTCAACTAAAGCATACAGAAAAGTCAATATCCTGTGGAAGGTTTTGCTCAAGTAGGTGGGAATTAATATCACTGAATAAAAAGATTATTAAAAATTGAGTTATAGCATTAACTAAGAAAGTTTCCTTAAAATTCTAGTATTTGTCAATAGAAAAAGGACCGAATAGAAATCTGATAACTTTATTTTTATACATTGTGGTTTCTTTTTAATTTCTATATTTGGATTATATTGACCTTGTTGTTAACAAAAATATTGTCCTACAGTATATGTACAATACCGCTAAACACAAGTTGACAATCAATTTTTCAAGTTTTAGGTAATCAGCCAAAGAACACTGGCCAAGTAAATAATAATAGCTATTGCTTATTTCCCTACCAAACTGTAACCTGTAGTTCTCATTCAATCAATTATTTTAAGAAAGGAACAGAAAAGCACCCATTTCACAGATGCAAAAATAGAAACACAGATGGATCTAAAAGCCACATAAGAAGCAAAATATAAAAATACTGAATCTCAGGACTTGAAGAATGCTCAGAATCATGAAATCTCCAGTAAAAAAAAAAAAAAAAAAAAAAGCATGGTTTAGCCACAGCTGCCTGAAGTGACAATAGAAACTCCACAGACGAGAGAAAACTACAGCACCATCTTCACCATGCCCACCAGAACTCAGAATAGTATGGGGGACACCCTTATACTCTGGGTCAGAAGGTAGAAGCATTTGTAAGATCCACTATGACAGAGGTGAACTTCTCCTTTTTACCATTTTATCTGCAGTGCCCACTATAAAGCTAAAGGCATGCTCTGCATTCAATAAATAGTAAACTCTTGGTCACTGTCCATTAAAATAAATTCTATTACACACATTATTATATTCTGGAGATATGGACAGTCATACCTACTACAGAGATCGTTGTTTTAGAAGCTGGATAAAGAGGGTGAAGGAGAAAGTGTAAGCCAGGTATTGTAGGCAGCACAGAGGCAGAGAGGGAGAAGTGAAGCATACATGAAATATATACATCCATACACATGTATCCATATGTTCACTTACATAAATATAAGAGGTTATGTTACTAAGTCAGAGGGTATTTGTAAGGAAGCAGAAGGAAACAAACCTAAATAAACTGGTTGGAACAGATCTCAGAGCAGTGGCTGGTAAACCTCATCATGTGTCAGAACCATATGGAGGATTTATTGAAATACACTTGGTGATAGGTCTGGAGTGGGGCACAAGAATTAGCACTTCTGATACGTTCCCAGGTGAAACTCTTGCTGGTGGGTTGGGGACAATACTTTTGAGGCCCAATGTCTTAGTCTTGGAATGCCAGGCTAGGAGAAGTCACAAAAATTTTATAAATTGGAAAATTTCCATCTCAGTCAACGCTGCTGCAGGTTCTTTTAAAGGAGGTGAACTACAATTCTGTTACACACATTATTATATTCAAGAGAAAGACACGCTGGTTCACAGGCTGGGTGTATGGTGTTCAGCAGGTTAAGCAGTTTTTCTGACCCCAGGAACAGATTAATCTATAATCTGTTCCTTCTATGGGACATTCTCCATTTTTCTTTAAAAAACTTTTATAAAGTCTTTAAGTAAATGTTCAAATGACAAGTAAGACTCCAGATGGCCAGAATTAACTAAAATGTAGCAAGGGTAATTACAAACTAATTTCTTATGCAAAATATTTCAAAGTATTGCTCATAAAACTCCACTAACATCCCTCGTGGTAGGGCCAGATACCAGCTTTCCCAACTACAGCCATGTGCAAATGTGTGATCAAACTGCTTTTAAATGTCTCTGGGGACACAATTTACTTTGACAACTCTTACAAGACAGCAGTGTATTTTAAACTGCATGCTAATCCTTTCCTCGATCTTGCAATTAAGGGAAATTCTACCTTCTCAATGACTGCCCTCCAAACCATAGGAAAGATAGAAGAAACAAGAATAATTTGGAATCTTAGACTCTGAGTTGGCAGCAATCACAGAAGTCATCTTTATCTCTTCACAATTGTGTACCCAACTTTCTTTGCCTCAATGATTACTGATTCTGTGGTCTTAGAATGAGCTATCTCCTCCACGAGAGTTTCCTCATCTGTGAGGTAGATCCCTACCTACCTCACTGATTTACTTTGAAAACTGATGAAATAATGTGTCGTAAACATATTTATATAAAGATACAGATATGGAGATAGAGATATACAGATAAAGCTTTATGTGCCAGGAACTTAGTTTATGACATATTTAAGTGATCTATCTATGCAATATACATTTATATGATATATATATATATATATACACACACACATATATAGCATATGACTATTATAAATAGATTCAAATACACTTTGGAACTAGGGAGCTCTACATTATTTAATAAATAATATTCAAGTTACTTGGTTAAAGCTCTCTCCCAGTAGGTGACTCTAAGAAACAAAAAAGGTCAATGGCTCTGAGCAATGGACCTGCTTACGTGTAAAATATAATCATCATATATCATTTAAGTCACTAAGTTTGGGAGTTAGTGTCGCATGATAATGGATAACCACATCGTGTGTAGAGGCCAGATACAGTTTGGGGTAACCGAGGGTTTCACTGGCTGGAGAGCAGTTCTCCCTCCAGGATGTAGCACAGCCTTGTTTCATGGAAGAGATCTGGATGAAGAGATTTGTCTTTCTGTTCTTAGCAATTGATATTGGTATATTTTAGTTTTCCTGGATCCCCTTTGGGGAAGTAAAGAAGAGAGAAAAACAGCAGTAGGCTTATGAAAGAACTAAAGGCATCTTCCTCCAGGTTTGGCAGGCTGCCAGGGACCTGGGAGATCAGTGAGGGAGACCCAGCAGGGACATTCACCAGGAGTCAGGGCAGGAAGGGGAGCTGAGAATGTAGCCAAGACCTGAGGCAGAACCTTGGGGTCCAGGAAGGAAAATCTGTAGGAGTGAGGAGACAGGGAGAAGCTCCTTTTTGCCAGGGATTTGGAGGATATCAGATGGACTTGTGCAGGAATCATAATCCCATTTGCAATCTGCAGATTTAGAGCTGACTATATATCTCTGTATGATATGTTCCTCTGAGCCCTCATACATTGCAAGAAAAGAGAATCAGCTCTCTAGGAAGGTGCCTTCCTGAACTATAAAAGAAAAAGGATACTTTGCCAAAAATGTCATCTAAGGCCATCTCAACAGGGGATGATACAGAGATTACTGAATTATATTTTATAACTTTATTAACTGAGCAATCTGCCAGCAGACACTAGCTGATTATTCCATTGTTTCTTCTAGTCTCAGTTTAGGAACTTTCCCCTGCAAAGTGTCCCCCCCCCCACCAAAGCAGTGATTGATTCCCCATGTCAATCCTGTTTTTTTGCCATACTTTGATACTTTTATGGCAGCATTTCTCTACTTGTATTATATTTGCTCATTTTCTTCTCTCAGGCTACAGCTATCATTGCTGCTGTATCCACTACCCACTTACTGAGGGCATACTACGCAGCAGGAAGCACATTCTGCGTCACATCTAATTTTCATAAGAACTCTGCAAAGAAGCTGTCAGCATCCTCTTTTAAAACACAGGAACCAGCGTCTCAGAGACTTTAATCAATTTCCCCATGTTCATACAACCAGGTTATGATATAACTGTTCCTAAACAACAGCTGTCAGAGGCTCTGCCCTAGTAATGCTGAAAATTCTGGAGAAAGTCAGACAACAGCAACTCCATCTAGGAAGAAGAGAGAGAACCTGCAGAACTTGGGGAGCTTTTGAGCTGAGGACACAGGAAAAAAAAATTACGTTAAAAATGAACCTTGCATTACCTTGGAAACCAGGTAATGTTTGACAATAACCAGAAAAATGCTGTAGTAATTTAGAATTAGAAACAAGAAAGAGGCACATGAGGATACTGATGGAAATAAAGTTGTTGTTCTGTATTCAGTCTATCATGGTAGACAAGTAAGAGATGACCTCAAAGAACTGCACTTAATTGATTAAAAGGTGACTAATAGCTACATTTTGATGAACAAAGTGGGAGAGGAAACTGATTTATGATAGAAATTATTATTTTAAGCACCATGGGTATGAGAAATAGATGCTTAAAAGGTAAGATGTTTAATATGCAGGTAGGGATAGGATTCTGGAACCCAGTGTAGGACAAAATCAAAGGAGACACCAATAGAAGAGGTACAGGTGAGCCATGACAAGGTGAGCTTTCCGGAGGAAAGAGGAGAGTTCTCAAGGCTAGACAGATAAAAATCTATGGTAGTCTATCAGGCAGGAAGAAAAGACAGCACCAACAGGAGCCAATTTGTATGTATAGGAAAAAACTAATGTAGTAATATTTGTGGCTAACATTAGTCTAGTAACTAGTAGGTGCCATCCATGGAGCTATGGTACTATACATATACACATTTATTCCTCACCAATCCCTAGGAGAAGGCACCAGTATTAACACAATTTTACAAATGAAATGAAACTTGAAAAATATAATTAATATTTCCAAGATCATATCATTGATAATTGGTGCAGGTGGGATTGTATTTAGGGAGTCTAGAACTTCAGGCCTTATTCTTAACCATTTTCCTTATTGAGAGTCCAAAGAAGACAGACACTAACCCCAAAATCAAACCAAGAGACCATGAGGCACATCCCAGAGCATTTTTCCTCTTAGCCAAACATGCACAGAGCAGCTACTATAAGAACACAGGAGTTGTTGGCATGGGGCTGATTCTCAAGAAGTTCATGTTCTAGTGAGCCCAGTGATCAAGATGAGAGCTCTGTTTATCTGTGGTGCTCTTGGGAGTTGAGAGGAAGAAACGACAAATCCATAAAGCCCTCTAGTTAGTGCAAGAGGTGACACGGCTTATCTGAGTGTTGATGAAGGGAGGTATTCACTAGGAAAAGACAAGGAACCTAAGGCCCAGGTCTCAACATAGTTATCACATGAGCACATCAACCCAGGGAATAATCACAGATCACCCGTGGATGGCAGCTGAGGTAGGAAATATACAGTGAGGACAAATCAGGAAAGCACTGAAAATCCAGGCTAAGAATTTAGCCCGCAGGCGATAAGGTGTCACTGAAAAACCTTGAGGATTTTTCACATGCTGTCTCTGGACCTGTTGCTCTACATGTCTTGTCCCTTTCCCCTTCCCTGACAGACTACTACATCATACACAGATCTAGCTGCAGCACAGCTGCCTCAGGAGCCTTCCTTGGGGAGGAAAAGGGATGCTCCAACAGTTTGTGTGAGTTTTTCTTATTATTTGTCAATGATCAGCAATTTTACTCAATTACCTATTTTCTATCTCTGTGTTCTCCAATAGGCTGAAAGCTAAGAGATTCAGAGATTTTTTCTTTTTTTGATAGTTCACCACTGTATTTCCAGTCCCCAGAAGAGCTCCTAGCAATTAGTAAGCATCCCATAAATATTTGATGAAATGAATATAAAAATAACAGTTCATAGCTTCTGGCATGAAATTCAACTTAACAAATACTACTATTATATTCAAAGCATGAACCTGCCAGCACAGAGTGTGTGAGAAGAAAAATATTTTTAATGTCCTTTCCTTGCAGAAATGCATTTGATTTTATTGGGAAAGCAAATGGAAATGTGCGACAAGTTCCCAATGATTGACACTTTCATTTATACATTACAAAATTAAGCTATACTCCAGGGAGATCATTAAGAAATGCAGACACACTTCCCTCCATCACAGGATAAAATATACGGCTCTGTCAGAATCATGTTTTATAAGTAAACTTGTTTAAAAAAAAGATCTGTGACTGAAGACACTGTTGGACAATTTTGCAGATAAAGCACATCAAGTTTCTGAAATGCACAGGAGGAAGGTGACAATTCAATTGGACAAAAGAGAAAATCACATGAAGCTTAGGGAGAATGATATCCTGAACAAAGTGAATTAGATTTTTATAGAAAATTACACTTTATTTCAAATATAGAACAAAGTGCAGCACATTCAAAGAAAGAAAATCAGAATAGTTAAATCTAAAATGGAAGAATATGAGATCAGAGGAAGGATTTAAGGATACTTGATTTAATATAGAGGAGGTCAGAGGATGGCACATCTGTCTGGTGGACAGAGACACTCCAAAGATACTTTCAGGCCCTATGTACAACATAAGGGACTGGAATTTGTCCTTCTTGTCTGACCAACTCCTCTCTTTCCAATGGAAACATGCCATATGCTTCTGAGAGACTGACATTACTGCCTCATAAACAAGGATAGTGACTGGCCAAGGAGTAAAATATGATGCAAGCAAAGCCAAACAAAGTTCTTCCGTGAAAAATTAGCATTTAGGTTTCCTTCCTTTTTAAAATTTAATTTAATTTTTTATTTTATTTTAAAGAGAAAAAAATAACAATAAAACAGTTTTAAAACAGGCTAGTAGGAGAGTCAAAAAATTTAACACACTGGATATTGCTATCTTCATAGTATTCAGAGTACACTATATAGGCATGAAATATTGTCCAAACAATATTAGCACAATGAATTAAGAGAAACTAGCGGAACAAATAAATATTAGCATGATTTCTTTTCAGTGATCTAAAAGAAACTAGCTGAATGAGTAAATAAGATCCAAAATGTACAGTAGATATTGTGAATGGGGAAGAAACTATTCAAAAGAAAAAAGAAACTGTGATGGGAGAAAAGGGGAAAGGACAGAGAAGGGGAAAGGATATATATATATATATATATATATATATATATTAAGATAATGCCTTAGTTACTTTTCCTCAATGCTGAGACAAAATACTTGATGCCCAAAATGAAAGAAGGGAAGGTTTACTTAGCTCACAGTTTGTGGAGGTTTAAGTCCATAATCAGCTGGCTCCCAAGCAGAGTGGCACATGGCAGAGGGCAACAGTTCATGGTGGTAGAAACAGCACAAGCAACAAAAGCAAAAGGGGAGGAGCGTGGAGAGAAAACTCTTTCAATCCCTTATATTGTATGTAGGCCACACCCATACCCATAATCCCAGCATTGGACAATGAGTCTTTCACAAATTATAGAAGCCCACCTCCATGACTGCATGAGGCTTTGGCGGGACATCCAGACTCAAACCATAACAGATAGGTTTTCTTTTCTATGGGTTTATGTCTCATGAATGGCTTCAGATTTGTATTATCTATGGTCATTTTTCTTCTGGAAGAACCCAGGTTGAGAATGATTCTAATAAGAAATTAGTGGTTAGAGATAGGCAAATGACAAAGAGGGATAGTTATAAAGGGAGAAATGGACAGAAAGGAAACAGAAAAAGAGAAGGCAAGATGGAGGCAAAAAATAGAGAGAGAAATAGAAAGACCAAAACGAATTGTTCGAGTCTTTGTAGAGAGGCACATCTACAGCCAGAGTTTTCAGTTAAGTGAAGCAATCAGTGTAGTTTCTGTCACTTACTCCTGGATAAAAACCTTATTAATAGAGTAGCCAATGAGGAAGACTATGTCAGGCAATTTCTTGGCAAAAATGCAAGAAAAGCCTTCTTTAAAAGCTTATTTCAAGGGCAAACTCAAAAGATGCTGACATGATAAGTTGCCTGTTATACATAAAATGACTGAAGTTTACAAAGGCTACTTTTTACAGTGTTTTTCTTAGTTATATAGGTGGTTTTCTGTAGTTATATAGGTGGCCAGAAAGAACTGGGGACATTTTTATGCTGTACTTTTAAACTGATGATATTTTGATAATGTTCAAGTATTACTGTTGTGATTTTTCTTAAAACTGTGATGATTAGGGAAAAAATATTGGAACAGATCAAAAGAAAATTTGCA
Organism: Hydrochoerus hydrochaeris; assembly: GCA_004027455.1. Taxonomy (NCBI): domain Eukaryota; kingdom Metazoa; phylum Chordata; class Mammalia; order Rodentia; family Hydrochaeridae; genus Hydrochoerus; species Hydrochoerus hydrochaeris. The sequence goes on along the minus strand of PVLA01000382.1, from coordinate 458,789 downwards.
GACTGATGTGGGCCAACCAAGATCACTGTGTGGAAAATCTGACCATAGGAAATGGCAGGGACTGTCTTAAGGAGCAGAATCTGAGGATTTTGTAAAAGACAGAGAAAACACTGGTCAAAACAATTTCCTGATCTGTTGTAGACCCCCAGGATAACTCTCCTTAAAAGAAGAGCATTTGGCTCCAGTTTGGCTAAACTATTTCCATGTATTGGTATGTACAGAGCTGGCTAGGATACTTCTTTATTTCCTCAGTTGGCTTTAGGCAATGCAAATGGATCTAGTGGAGGTGCTAATGTGTAGTCTTTAAAGCAATTCAACAGGGAAGTAATGCCCCGCCTATAGCTCCCAACTAGTGTGTTGTGAGCAAGGCCCAGTGACACTGCACTGTTGCTGGGACTGAGCCTTAAGAAAGAGGCCTTGACATTTCAGGACATGAAGATTGCACATCAGAGCTAAAGCACCCACCCCTAAACATGAGGTACTTACTCAGTCTGTGATATGTAGATTGCTCTTTCATCATATCTCTTTCTTTGCATATTGCAGAGGTGCTGCTGTGTCTCCCACCTAGCCCAGCTCACAGCACTCATGTGCTTCCCACATTTCTCTCAATCACTCATCTCTGAACCACTCCTCTCTTCTCAAATTAATAAAACCCAGGTTTGGCTCCAGGTCATGGCCTCTGTTTCAGGTAGTCACCATTCTAGCTGGATTTAGGAGACCCTTGGTGCCCCACAACTACAAATATGCCTTGGTGTCTTCGTTCTCTCCAGGGATTGTGCTGGAAGTGGTAGATTGGAATTCCTTATTGGAATTCCAATAACTTTTCCCCGGGATTATAAATGCAGACTCCTATGGACCTCAAAGAGGTTCATGAAAGGAATTCCTGTACTGATCTTTATCTTGTTCTGACTTCAGAGGACTCTCCCAACACAGCAGCCAGAAAGTTCTCAATTAATTGAGGAATGTGTTACCCTAGAAGGACTTTCAGCTAAACGAACATTGTAGATACACTTGCATTCAAACTGCTTAACTCCTAGTAAGGCGAAAACTGAAGTTTAAACATGTATTTAGATTAGTAAAAGTGAGGCCTTCAATTGATCATCCAATGTACCCAAAACCATCTCCCTTAAAACTAACCATTAGTTTTACAATTTGACGAAAAGTCATTCATTTCTTGATTCTCTCTGTCTCTTCATCTCTCTCTGTCTCCCTCTTCTACTCCCCTCCTGAATGCCCAGATCTGTACATCTATTTATCTATCTATCTATCTGTCTGTCTCTCTGTCTATCTATCTATCCGTTTACTTCTTTTACAAAGTAGGATTACACTAGACACTTAAGTCTGAAATTTTCTCTCTTTCACATAATACACCAGTGATATCTTTCAGCACATTCTATTTCTCATGATTTTTAATGGATTCATTATATTCTACTTTAAAAAAGTGTTCTATTATAGTCACTTATTTGTCTTTCATTCACAAAATTTCAGACATAAATTAAACTATCAAGTTTTTAATGGAATTTTTGACATAACCCTTACTTCTTGAAACATTTATTTCAATAATGGTTGGAAATTACTGTTAAAAAACTAGGCAATATACTTTTATTAATAGCATTCAATTCTCAAAGCATCACCCATCACAATGGACTGACAATTATGGCTGTGAAAATCTTTGTATAATACTAAAATAGTCATGCATTTTGCTTCAATTCAGTACTTTGTCAACTGCGTGGAATTAGGAATCGAAGTAAGCATCCTTGTTAAACAGACATTACCCTGTATCAGTCATCCCAAAAGCCTCAGGCAGTCTGGAAAGGAGGACAGACTGTCTTGCCAAGAATCACATGATGGGCAAGGACCTCGCACCTCAATGGGACACTTGCGCTGTGCAGTGGCCCAGCCCAGCCTCACTGGACATCAAGAGCAGGAGACACACAGCAAAAGCAGAAGATAGAGGGCAAATAAAACTACCCTCTCCCTTGGACTCTCATGTTGCCTTATGGTTTTCAGGACACACCCTTTAGCTCTGCAAGGACATCTCTCTTGGGACAGGGGACACTGGGAACAAATGGCAAGCTTCGAAGTCTCCCAAAGAGAAACAACACCAAGCAAAATCATTTGACTCTACCTTACTTATGATACTGGAGGTTTTGATGTCCACTGTCTGAGAAAGAAACAGAAGTTTTAGCAGCACTGCTCACAAAATGAATGTGCTGATCCCTCCATTGGTTCAGCAGTATTTGTCAAACATATAACATTTACACAGTTGATTACTAATTGTCAATATTCCCATTACAAAGGCAAGTTCAATGATAGCAAGGATTATCCTGTTCTTGTGCGTAGCCTTGAGCTTTTTCCCCACTAGGGGAGGAAAAGTCATTTAAGAAGATATTATAGAATTGATTTGAATTACAATTGCGCTGTATTATTCTTCCCATTAAGAATAATAGGTTTGATGGAATTAGGGAGGATTTCCACAAGCAAGACAGAGCCGAGTTAAAATCTGCAAGACACACAGGAGAGAGGCACAGGAGCTTTCCAGTCAGAGGGAGGCACCAAGGCCGTGACTTAGAGCACTGGTAAAAGAGAAAGCAGGCTAAGGCTCCTAGGAGCTAGAAGTGAGACAGGGGACACAAACAGAAAAAAGACCGTGAAAAGTCCAACAGACCACAAGGTTTGGTCTTTATCCTTAATGCAGTGAACAGCCCATGTGAGTTTTCCAGCAAAGAGCAACAGGCTGAGTTACCTTTGTAAAAGATGACCATTTGATCTTGTGAGTGGCAAGCAGGGATTGAAGAGAAATTAATTTGTACAGTAAGACTCTCTCCAGTTTTAATGTAGACACTTTTAATGACCAATCCATACTGTTCTGTGATACCTAAGTCCCATTCAGGGAAAATTTCACTGCATAAAAAAAAAGAAGTGAACCTCAATAAGGAGCCGAGAACTGATATTTCTAGGAAACGTTCAGACCTTCTCAGGTTTGCCAGATGATAGTTCCATGCTTTCTGCCATCCTTTACTTCCATCTCTTTCATTTTCTTCTCCTTGCTTTTGCCCAAACCTCAAAGTGACCCACAGCTTCTATCCTTTCAGTCTTGTCTCTGCAAGTTCCTGTAATACTTTCAGTCTCACTATTTCTCTTAGCAATGGTCGCCTGAAGATTACTCTTTAAAATTTCAGTGTAATTTCTACTTCCTAATATAATATGAACGGTTCTGTCTTCCATATAAAAAGTCAGATTGTTGTAAACAAGCTAAAAAAAAATACAACTTTCAAACTATGCCATGTGGTAGATCCACCTAGGGGTGAATAGTCTGATTTACTATCACCTTTATCTCTAGCTACATAGTAGAGTCTCATTATATATGTATTGACTTGGGCATATTGGCCTATATGTTCTTGCCAGAGTAAAACAGCACAATATAAACAAAGCAGATTCTCATCATTCCAATCCATGAGTATATGTCCCAAGAGCTAGGGGATGAATTTTCTGTCCTCACAGCTGGTTTCAACCTCCAAGGACCTCCTCCATTATAAGCAATTCTCCAGAAACACTATAATTTTATTGTTTAAATGTAAATATTTGAAATATACCAGTCTTCAACTTCAGTAAATGATATTTACTAATCCTTAATAAAGGAAGTAGTAACCTATGCTAAGACTGGAGAAAATTCACATTTGAGTGACTGCTTAAGAGACAAAGCTTGGCAATTCTTGCTGCATGCAATTTGTTCCTTATACACTTTCCTTTGGGAAGAACTCAGAAGATATGACTACACTTACAGCAGCATATGTTCCTGGAATCATTTCCCTTTTAATTTGCAGTCTGCTTTTACTATTCAATGAAAATGAGCATGAATTGGGAAATGGAAAGCACTGATACAAGTGACAAACGTACATCATCAACAAATGAGGCAGAGATGGAAATCATTATACCTCCTGAAGTCCAATATGAATAAACAGAATGAAATTATGCAACAGAGAGGAAATGCTAAACCTAGGTCCAACAAACAAGAAATTATTGGACATTTGATTATCATCTTTAACTTTCTGGAAAAGAATCTCCAAAATTGAATGCCCACACATAGACATTATAGCAAAGGCATATTTTACATAAAGGTCAGGTACCACCTTTCTGTACCTGTTCTGCTGCTCACCAAGTCAAAGTTGACTCTTGCCACTTAGCTTCCTTAGAATTTTGTTATAGCACCAGTATAAAATTTAGAGCTATACAGTAAACACGATTGCTGTTACTTATCATTATCTAGTCTGTAAGTTTCTTTCTGGTACATTCTAGGTCTCACTAATCTCTAGACCTTAGAGATAATTGGTTAAAGGGGCCCTTCTGCAAAGACCAAGTGAACAGGAGAATTACCAAATTTGCCTCTCTGAGATTTGCTTCTTGAAATGAAAGACACTCTGCAATATCCATCAGATTGCTGCTTCACTGTGCACATTTCTCAGTCCTTACCTATCCAGGGAAATGCAGCACAGGTGAAAAATCGATGCTGTTGTGAGCAGGACGTCTAGAGATGTCCGCACAAGACAAAACATCTCCCCATAAACCCAGATGTCTTGAACCAGCTCGATGGCTCCAAAGGGCATCACCAGCACCGAAACCAGCAGATCAGCAAAGGCAAGAGAGACAATGAAATAATTGGTCTTTATTTTCCTGTGAATAAAAATATACAAGGGAGAAGGCAGGAGGGGGGACAAAAGGAGAAAGAAGGATGAAAAGAACAAGAGAAGGAATGGGAAAAGAGAGGCAAAGAAATAAGGGAAGAAGAGAGAGAAAATACATTAAGTATTCTGTGAGATTCATTTTCCCCTTCTGTATCAAGACTCAGAAGACGCCTAGTGGTTGGGCCAGTTCTGACTTCTCCACTGTGTACCAAAAGCCCTTCCTTCCTTCCCTGTGGGACACTCCAGCCTGATCTAAGTGTCCCGAAGCATCCAGCTTCCTCCCAAGTGTTTTTTTACACCGGTGCTCTCTCCTCCTATACTGGTCTCATCACTTCCCATCCTTGTTTCAGTCCTAGGCCGGTCATCCTCAGGGACCCTCCTGAAATGCATCCCTCACAAACAACAGTCATATTCCAACGTTTTACAGCTGTAGACTGGCTACCGTGTGCCTCACATGTGTGACACTGGTCAGAATTGTGCTTTTCTGCTTCATTTGCATCATTATTGGACCAGTGCTTGTCTTGCTGAGAGAAAACTTGCACTATGTGCCACCTTTTATGGCCCAGTGACTCTCAGTCCAGACTGATATGACAATTGCCTGGTTTATTTAATAAATATTAATGCCTCAGATTTCCTCCCAGATCAATTAGTTTAGGATCCTTGGCTCATTTGCATCCCCTTGAAAACAGTGGCATGTTAAACACAGGATGTGGGCTAGGAAAGTAACTCCGTGGTATAGTGTTACCACACTGATACCACACTGTGCTGCTTTTTAAAAGCACTCTAGATGAATCTAATTGCAGCCAGGTTCAAAGGTACTGAAAACTAAAGAGTAGAAGACCCAAGTTTATTTCTAGGTCAGTCTCTAGTCAGTCATCCTTTTCTGAACCACTGATACTGGAGGTTATAGATTAGATATGCTCTCGATAATTGCATATAAAATAATCACTATTTAAACAAACCAGGACTTAGAAGAAAAGACAGAATGGAAATACACAGAAGTGCTAATATTGCTTATGTTAGAATTGTAGGACTATGTGTGATCACTTCATTCTTCCCCTATTTTTCAAAAACAATTTCCCTCCTGCTTGAAGATTACATGGTTAACGTTCAGACCTGACTCTCCAGGGGAGCACCCAGAATTCTTCCACCACTTCCTAAGAGGCCCCCCTTACTGCTCACCTGAGTTGCCTATCCCTGCACACAGCTACCATCACCAGCAGGTTGCCCAGGATGGCCATCAGGATGACTGCCGAAAGAAACGTGAGTAGCACGACCTTCTCCACTGACCCAAAGCCCTCCTTGGAACTGGAAGACACAGGCACACAAAAGCCACAGAGAATTTAGGACTCCAGAACATGTGAAACAGAATTCAACTTATCTTTCTTGATGCTGAGGCAGGTAAACTCAACATGCACAATTCCAACGTACATATATCATGTTCCTAATATATTCCACAGTCTGTACCTTTCACTTGACAAGATTTCCTGGTGAATGCCTATACCATGAGAACGTGAGGTTGAGAGTAGCAAACTCACTCGCCTGGGTTGTCATCCATCAGGGAATGTACCCAGGACTGTATTTGGCTGATTCTTATTTTGTGGACCAACCTAACTAGACTGTACGTTCCTTGAGCTAAGAGTTTCTGCTCTTTCACTGCTGTGTATTTAATGTGTCATTCACATTTATCACATGAAAGAACGATGGTGCTGGATGAATCAGTGATAGTACTATCACCAGGGTCTTCTTGAATACACGGGCGCCTTTGCTTTCAGGGCCTCATTGTAGCTCGTGTTTATAGGGAGTGATGCCCCCAGGAGTAACGGTGCGAGAAAGGTGCTCTTGGATCTCCTTTGTCAGTTCACTTAGACAAATTGATCCTAGATTTTGTGATGCCCATAGAAGACATAGCAACTAATCAATAAGCCCAGAGACTTTTTCTACTGTCCTGAGTCATCCCACATTTGGTGCCAACTTCACATGTCACCACTTTCATTTTAAACTTAGGCTCTTGTCAATTTCAGCACCCTTCTTGCTTCTACAAATGCTTCTTTCCTAGTGTAAGCTCAGAATTTTGTTTTATTAACTTGAAGTAAGTAAAAGCATAGTATCTGTAGGCTACTCAGAAGCCACAGGAAGAGTTTTATTTTTTACAGAGTTACAAAATGTCCTTTATAATGAAACTTTAAAGGATCTTACAATGTCTGGCTTCAACTCCTACATGTCAATGGGAAAAATGGCTTAACTGAATTGTCTCAACATGTTAGTGGCTGGTTCAGAAAGAGCTGTTTGTCCTATGAGTTCACTACTGGAACTCAGGGGCCCAAGAATCAAAAATTATCTCTTTTTACTGAGCTCCGTTGAAAAATCAAGATGGGGACTGACCCACAATTGCATAAACCTGCCAGGTCTAGACTTTGGCCTTGTGCAAAATTTCATCCTTAAGGTAGGACAGAATGCAAAGTCTCAATTGGAATCAAGAACCAGCCTTACTGCAGTTGTAGAATAAAAAAGTTCCTCTGTTCTGCTGACAAATGTTTCTATAGATTTATTGACTGAAACTTTTAGAGCTGGGATTCAGATAAAAAGAAAAGATATGTCCACCAAAATCAACCTTTCACATTTAAATTTCAACTATCAACAAAACCTGGACAGGGAACACTTGATTCACTGTGGAAGAAGACTTCAGTGGTATGATGGAGCTGCCAATTTAAGGTCATGTTAATTGGGGTGACGTGTTTATGAAAGGAGGTGACAGTGGTTCTTCTCCTCGTACTTCTTACAAGCTCCAACTCAGGGCTCTCCGAAATGTGTTCACTCCTCAGAGCTCTGTATTTGATATGTTTTTTCCTGAAATGCTTATTGAGTGCCTGTCTACTTGTTCTCATTCAGGTCTCAGATTAAATTCAACCCTCATTTAAGGGCCACAGGCCACAAACATCTTTCATTTTCTTTCAAACAACTTTCATTTATTGTATCTTAAATGACTTCTGCTATTGATTATGTCTGTGTGACACCCCACACTGACAAGATAACTGGTCTGGTTATCTTTTCCCCTATTCCATATGCTTAACACAATGTCTACTCTGTACTATGTGTAATCTGCACATATGTATAATTGGAGTAAAAACTCAATTATTTGCTAGTTGGGTGAAAAATATACTACATTCACAATGATGAGGCTTTTTCTTCAATGTCTTGGAAGATTAATTAAAAGTTTAGAGGAAATTTTACCTATACAAATAAAGTCCCAAGGCTAGGACAAAAGTTATTTTTGACTATCTAAAAGGGAAATCATTTGAACTAAGAATAGATTTACACGTTCATTCAACAATATTTTCTTAGTACTGCACTATGTTAGGCATTGTATGTGCTGGGAAAACCACAATAAGCAAAACAGAGAACAGACAATAAATAGACACACAAGAAAATTATGCATTGTCTGCTGGTAAGCACATTCTATGGCAAAAGAATCTTAAAAAGTAAAGAGGCTGGGACTGCCAGAGGGGGATAAAGGGTACCTAGAATGCGGTGGTTATCAGAAAAGGCTTAGTAGCAAAGTTTTCATACCTTGAGTTTGTGTGATGAAGCAGGACCAGTGAGCGGGTTTTAGGCAGTGGCTTCCAACCCCAGATGCATACTAAATCAATCCAAGAGTTTTAAAAAGGGCTGACACTAGGATGCTACCTCAAAGACACTGATTTACTGTCATTGGTCTTGTTTGCAGCCCGAATATCAGAAGTTTTTAAAGGACTCAAGTGATTCTTGTGTGCAACTGAGGTTGAAAATCACTGGTAGATGGAGGCAAGATTTAGTAATCAATAAGAACATTCTAACAACTAAAGGAAATCTACAACAGCTTCCCGGTGTTGTGCTGAGCCTCCCCGGCACAGAAATGTTTAAAAATAACTAAATCCAATGAGGTACTACATTACACTCATTAGAATGTCTATAATAAAAACAAAACATAAAACAAAACAAAGACTAGCAACTGTTGGCAAGAATGTGGGGAAAAACTGTCATCAAATTCCATTGCTGGTGGGAACAGAAAAAGGTGCAACTACTGCACAAACAAGTGGTGAGGCCCTGGGTTTGATTCCCAGCAGCCCTCTACCACCACCACCACCACCGCCACCACCTCCGCCACCACCAGAAGAAAGGTAAAACAGAATGTCCGTAGGATCCAGCAGTTCAATCCCAGATCTCCAGGGAAAAAACCAAGAGCAGATATACAAACAATACCTATAACAATGTTCAAGCAGCATTATTGATACAAGTCCAAAGATGGAAACTCCCGCTTCCATGAACAGGTCAGTAAATAAGTAGATTGTGGTGTGGATATACTATTAATTATTACCTTGCCATTAAAAAGGAATGAAGATTTGATGCATGTTGTAACAAGGATGTACCCTGAAGACACGCTACGTGAAATAAACCAGGCACAAAAGGACAAGTATTATATGGTTCCACTGATTCAAGAATCCAAAAATTAGGCCAATTCATAGGGAAAGAAAATAAAATAGTAGCTCTCAGGGGCGGGGGAGAAAGGAGAACAGGGAATTATTATTTAATTGATACAGAGTTTCTGTTTTGGTTGATGGAAAAATTCTGGAAATGGGTAGTGGTAATAGTAGCTTCACACATAGTGAATATACTTAACATCACTGAAATGTACACTTACAACATTTGTTTTATAAATTAGCGGTAAACTTTATGTCATTAATATTTTATCACAGGAAGAACACACAGGAACAATCATTTATCAAGATATTATATATTGCTCCCGTGTAGGGACAGGTAATCTCAGATCCTTTTCTTGTCTATGATCAATGATTCACACGTGTCTTTAGCACAGGGGCCCTCTCTCCATCAAGCAAATTCTCACCACTAGAACCATCTCCTTGGTGCTTTCTTTGCTCTTTTAGGAAGAGAAAACAGATTGAATCTGTCTGAGATGAACTTCTCTGGCTCAGAGGATGTGTATTTCAAATCGAATGGGACTTCAGGGTCAGAAGGCCCCAGATTTAATGTTATGGGTCATTCGTAGTATGTCAATTAGGAGCTAGAAATAGCTAAACTTTAACCTGTGAGTGACAAGCCAAATGCAACCATTCTGAAAGCGCTTTTTTAATTAAACAGAACTGTCCATTGAACTAAATGTAAATCCAGTAACAATAATTAAACAAAATTAGGGACCACTTCTGGAAAATCCATGTGAAATCCTTGGGTTCCTGACACCCTCCAGAAATACTGTCAATTACTACCACCTGATTCTTATCTAGCCAAAGAGCTATCCATTAAATTAAATAAATTCTCTAAAACATATTCTTACAAGAAATTTTACTTTTGCTTCTTTTTAATTTATTATTTTAGTGATCTTTTTATCCATAATAAATCCTACAAACTTGCTTGCTGTGTTTGTCATTTTTCTTCAGTTCTTACTGAGAGAAAATATAACGTAGGTTGGTATGGTAGTAAAGCTAGATTGTAAAAACCAAGTATGATATAAATAAGTAATTTAAATATCCAAATCTCACACACACAGAGGTGCATGTGCACATACATTTTATTGAGTCAAAAATATGTTCTGTTTTATTTTTGCACTCACTTTGTTAACAAACTGTAAAACTTCAAATAAGTCACTTCTCTGTCCTTAAAGAAGCCACCTTTGCTCGTTTAATTCTGTCCAGTGCAATTTTTGCTGTGACAGTATACATTATTTTTACAACTAACTGTGTCATATACATTCTGCATTATCTTTATAACCTGCCATGACTGATACCCATCATTGCTGATAATATTTGCATTGCTAATAGGTCTCAAATAAATCACTTTTTTCTGGTTTTCCTTTCTGGCTCCTCCTCCTCCTGCTCTTCCTTCTCCTCCACCCACTTCTGTTTACTTGTGATGCTGTGGATAAAACCTGGGGCCATGCACATGCTAGTCAAGCGCTCTACTGCTAAGCTACGATCCCAGCCCTCATGCTCATGTATATTAATTTTTAAATTTTAATGTAATGCAAGTAGATGATGATAAAGAAAATATAAAAACACTCTCCTTACTTCTATGAAAAAAATAAAACAAAATTTTGTAAGAAAATTATTGGAGAATAACAGTATGTCATGCTCTTAAAAAGAAAGATGAAACTAGATTATTCATATAGAATTATTCCATCATAAGTATTATAACAGCTTTGTTACTAGCAAACATTAGAGCACTTGCTAGTACTTGCTTCTAAGGAAGCACTTGAAGGGCTTCCTTAAAACAGATTGCAGGACCTACCCATACAGTTTCTAATTCAGAATTTAGAAGTGGAGCCCAAATGCTGATGCTGCTGGTCTAAGGATTGAGCTTTGAAAACCACTGCTCTGGACCTTACTCAGGGATTCCTCTAATTTTAGTTTTCATTCCCCCAATTGCAAATGATATCTTTTTGGCTTCTCAGTTTAGAGCTTCTGCTTAGAAGTGTGTGGATTCTGACATTTACTGATCGCCTACCTTACAGAAAACAATGCCACCAAAGCTTTATTTATATTAGCTTATTTCATCTTCACAATTAACCTGCTTCCTGACATCGAGATGCTCCTTCTTGAGAGAAGAGTATGGCATGAGAGGTGGCTAAGAGACACAGTATCCTACAACTACGATGTGGGAGAGCTGGGATTTAAACCGACACATTCTGATTGCAAGTCCAGTGCGATTTCCATTAACTTTTAAACATGCTAATTTGGAAGTGAATAAGTTTCCTTCCTTAAAAAAAAGACATGCTAATGTTTTGCTTTTTGCCTAAAACCTTAAAATCCAAAATGTTGATGATGACAGCTTAATGTGCCTTGTGAAAACATGCTGGCTGTAGAAAATGGAAGGGAGGAAAGGAAGTACATTTTATGGAATGAAAATTAGGTAGAATGGAATTTCTATGTAGTTTTAAAAGAATGTTTTTTCATTATTTTAAAGACCCTGCAGAGAAACTGAAAGGTAGTGAGGTAGTGCATAGTTGAAGGTAGCATGTAAGCACGTAAACTAAGATTCTTGTGACATGCTCTTAATAGTTTTCAGGGACCCAAAGATCACACATACTGAACATGAGAAAAACTTCAAAGTCCAGAGAGGACTGCTGGCATAGAGCATAATGGAATTTAAAAGCTGCAAAAAAAGTACAAAGGACATCAGGATCAAAGACACTGTTCTCTAGGGCCATGCCTGAATGTAAAGCCATGCCAGAACAGATGTGACAAGAGACACCCACATCTGGGAAGGTCCCCACCACTGCATATTATGTTACCTACCAAAGATTCCATTCTTCTTGGGTAGGAAATGTTAAACAGCAGTGCCCCTATTAGACCTTAAAGATGGAGCTCACTTTAAGAAAACTTGTTCTTCCAAAATTGAAACTGAGGTAACAGTTTCAGAAATAGCTTTTTGTTGTTGTTTGCATTTTTCCTTTGCATTTGTATATAGATTTCATAAAATATTTCTGCTTTATTCTGCAAATACTTCTTTATACATATTTGCCTTGGAACATGCCCACCAGGTACAGAAATAGCTTCCTTTGTAGGGAAACTCATGCATATTTGGCTGATCATTTTCTCAAAAATATTCCTGCAATAGTGCAGGAAAAAATGTGAATCACGTGCATGGAGTGACTGTGGTCAATCATATACCCAAAGGAAAGCACTCAAGGAAAAGCAAAATTTCCCCTACTCTGATAATGACCTGCTCCCTACCCCTCTTCTATAGTTGGTCTGTCACTGGACCCAACTACCAATGCATCCATTTCAGCATATTTACTTAGGACCTAGTATTGCTGTTGCAAAGTAGTAGTTTCTCTCCTCACCATTGCCTCTGACTATATAAAAACCCTATATACAGAAAAAAATGAAGAAACCGCCTCATGTTACTCCGCCTCATTGTTTGGACTAGCCAAACAATGACCAACAGACCAAACTCAGTCCACTGCATTTTGTAAATAAAGTTTCTCTGGAACACAGCCATATTCAGTCATTTATGTGTTTTTTATGGTTGTTTTCACAGTGTGCAGGCAGAGTTCAATAATTAAAATGGGAACTGTATGGTCAGCTGAGCTAAAACTATTTAGTCTTTGGAGCTTTATGGGAAAAAAAAAAAAAACGTAAATGGCCCCTGCTGTTTGGGAACCAGAAATAAATTTGGTATAAAAAGCCCACTCAAAGGAATCTATTTTCCTGGGAGTCACTTGTTCTTCTAGAATCTCTCCCTAAGTGGGCAGCAGCACCATCCCTGTCTATCAAGCCAGAAATTTTTCTTCTTCACCAGAGACATGATCTACTATGGTACTACTAGGTATCTCTTAAAACTCTTTATTTCTGCCCAATTTTCTGTGAGGAAAACCTAGGAGGTCCATAAGATCTAAAAATAACATAAAATTAACATGTCAAAGATTGAACTCTTGCTTCTTCGTATCTCAAACCTGATTCCCATCTCAGTAAGTAATAAATTTGTTTTTCCAGTCGTTCAGGCCAAAAATATGGAGTAAGAAATCTCTTCTTCTCTCTTCTCTCATGTCTCAGCAAATCTTTTTCATGCTGCTGTCCAAATGCTCCTGACTGTGACCGTGTATCAGTTCCCCTGATGTTCTCTTTCTGGCCCCAATGCATCACACTTCACCTGGAGGATTCCCAAGGCCTCCCAGCTGGTGTTCCTGCTCCCATTGTTCTGCACCTACAATCTACCAGACAGAATGAGGCTTGTAAAATATTTAGCTTGGAATGTACCATTTCTGTTCTCACTACACTTGAAATGGCTTTTCATCCCATGAGAGCAATGGCCAGATCTCTTACTGTGGTCTAAATTATCTTACAAAGCTGGCTCTTGGCTGCCTCTATATCAACTGTTACATTCACTCCCTGTCCCACGCTGCTCCAGCTACAAAGCACTCAGCCTTCCTCACTGTGCTCAGAATGAGCCAGTCACGTTTTCACCTCTACATCTTTCCTCTGATGCTGCCCCACCTGGATCTGGATCTCTCTCTCTCTCCCTCTCTCTCTCTCTCTCTCTCATGGAATCCAAACAACTCTCCCTCTCAGTTCATCCAGACATGTGCTCAGATTTACTTCTGAAGAGAGAATGTTCATGCCTACACATACTTAAAATAGAGCCTCCCTCACTCTCCATTCAATGCTTAGCGTTATTGATTTTCACAGCTGTTATCTAGAATGTTCCACTCCACACAGACATCAGAATGTCTTCTATGTGAGCCTCTGAAAGCACAAACTTTTGATCTATTATGTTTACAGATGCATCTCTAGCACCTGGCACACTTCAGGGCTGAAAAGATATTTATGGAATGAGTGAACGAATGAGCTATCTCTTAACTCAGGACTAAAATTAAAACGTGTGTGTGTGCATGTGTGTGTGTGCGTGCATGTGCACATGTTTTCCTGTGGAAAAGAATTCTGATTTCTCTCTCTTGCTCAAGATCCTATAATGTCTTCCCATCATGAGTTTGGTACAATATCAAATCTTAACCTGCTTAACTGATCCCTGCTTACCTTTCAGGATTTATAGCTGGCTTTGCTCCATAACCAACTCTACTGGGAAGTACCCAAAGTCCCAGTCAGAGCCATGGCACACATGTGTCAACTCCTTCCTTCTTTTGCCCTCCTTGAACTGCTAAGCCTCCACAGGTCTTACACTCCTGGAGGCCGTGCCTGAACCCAGTCTTCTTCTCCTTCCACATGCTCCCACAGCACCTATCATTAAATATCATCACTTTTGTAACACTACATTTATTTATTCACTAAATTATGGGCCCCAGCTGCACTGTCCTGATGTAGGTATCAGCAGTACCTAGTACAACAAGTAGACAAGAGACAAGATGGCTAGATCTTACCTGAAAGAAGTTTAAACTCTATTAATTAACCTAAAGATCCTTTTTTAAGCTAGTATAGGTGGCACATGCCTATAATTCCAGCTACTCAAGGGGCTGAGACAGGAGGATTAAAAATTCAGAGCCAGCCAGGGCAATTCCGTGAGACCACATCTCAAAATAAAAACAGAAATAAGAATGCCTCAGGACGTGGTTCAATAAGAGGCTCTGAGTTCAGTCCCTAGTAACACACACATACACACACACACACACTCCTTTTCCTTTAACTCAGTAGTCCTAATTTGGTCTTGTGCCTAAATCATTCCCTCAGTCAGGTGCATTAATGGCACTAATCATTTCTTTGTGTTACAACACATAGTTACTGATGTTATATAGTCATCTAATGAATTAACTCATTTCTCCCAAGACTATCAGAGAATTTGCCTTGTCATACTCTGAAAGCTAACAATACTTCAAAGTCTATTTTTTTTATCATAACCTAGACACCGAAGGTTTTTGAGGATTAAGGCAATAGATGTGAAAGACTTAGAATAATTTCCAGTATGTAGTAAATGCTCCTTGAATGCTAGCTAGTCTTATTTATCTTTTTTGTTCATTTCAAATATATATAAATTGCATTCACATTTACCCTGGTCCTCTAGCTCACAGTAAAGCACCAAACCCAGCCTGGTAAATGACCGATCATTATGGCAGAGTGTTGTAATTTGGCTAGGGGATGCTGAAATGACAAGTACAAACAGTGTCCGCAGCAAGGAGTTTGTGAGAAAGAATCGATTGGAGCTTTGCTAGAATAGCTAGTAGAAAGACACATGCGATGGAGCAGATAAGAAAAAGATACGCTGAACATCCATAGGAAGGGAAGTGGAGCTGAGGAGGTGACAGACAGAAGGGGTAAGAATCTGGGGGGACATGGAGCTGCCATAGCATGAGAGAAATAAGGACTGAGTGACATCTCAATGGGCCATGATGGCTTTCAAGGGCCCTGCACTCCAGCTAAGACCCCTCCACTGCATTCATTCACCCCACATGTGCCATCAAGCGCACTCCATAAGGGAAGGCTGGGAGGAACGGAGATGCAGAGAGGGGTAAGGAGTTACAGTGCTTTGCCTAAGGATGGGAATATTGAAATTCTACCTGGATCAGATCTTTTACTTACTTCTCCTTTTGTACCATGTTATTAGGCTTCTCTAAAGCCTAAGACAGAGTCATGCAAACTAGGCTCACTTAAAAACATCTGGGGTGGTATTACAACCTAGGAGACCTGCGTGCTACAGCATCCAGACAATGACCATAAGAAATGTCAGAAGAGCCTTGGAAGCACTCATGCTCCAGAAATCTTTCCCTTAAGAATGTATCCTAAATAAATCAATCATTAGAGCTTTCCATAAAGATTTTATGTACATTATTACACACAACCATGCTGCCCCTAAGTGAGAAAACTTGAAACAACCTAAGTGTTTACATTGGGATATTTGGTATATAAACAATTTATAACACCATTAAAATCCAGATTTGAAAAGAATGTTTGATGATGAGAAAGTTTTCAGAAATATAGTCCAATGCTAAAAGAAGACATAAAACAGTAAGGCAAAGCTCTGCTTTCTATAAAAATGCATATTTACGAGTGGATTCAGGGAAAAGATCTACTGAAACATTAAGGTTATGATCCCTTTGTTAAAATCACAAAAAGACTGAAGGAATGAGTAATTATCTTCCTCCTCTATCCCAAGAAGACAACTAAGATTTGTGTGTTTGAGTTCTTAGTGACTCTGATTATGGATTTTTCAAATTTAAAGGCTGAAAACAGAAGTTCTTGACATGAGAAAATTACCTGACCTAAACTCAGAAGTAGCCAACCAGGGCAAGAAGCAAGTTTGAAGAGCTGTGCCTTCAGAAGGCAAGGGTCTGGAGATTTCAAGAACGGCCAGAAGGAATTCCATACTGTCTCTCAGCTCCCACAGAGAGAGATCACCAGGACAGAAAAGCCCAGCGTCCAGCCTGACATAGCAGCAGCAGAAGGTTTCAGGGAGCAGATAGAAATGATGGTGACTAGTGCAGACTGAAGGGTGAATTGCCTCCAGCTTGATTGTGAAAGATAAAAATTCACAAAATGTCTGAAAATTAAATTTCTTCTTGGGAACCACTTTCAAGGGTTTGTAGAAAATTTAAGCAATTTAGAGATTAAAAGAAATCTACAACATCTGAATCCTGAGGAAAAAACTTTAAATGCAGCCCTGATACGCATATACATACAAGTGTGTGAATGTCTATAGCATACATAAGGACACATGCTTACAAACACACATATGTACATATACATGTAAATCATATATATGGTATGTAATATTGATATACACAGTAACACACCCATACTACATAAAATTCATACATTAAAATTATATTCAACCAATTTAGGTTATTTCTAGGTGATGTTTTCCTAGGAAAATTTGGAATTGCTTCTCATAATTTTCATGTGAAATGTCTATTACACCACTAATAAAAAATTTTAGCAAAATGCAATGCCTATATCTAGCTTTGTTGACAAAAATATCTTGATAAGTATATTAAATCTACAAGTAGTGTTTTTCCAACCAGTCATAACCTTACTAATTGGCGCTTTCGATATTAAAAAGTTTTTAACTACAAATGTAGCTATAAACTGCAGAGCTTTAAGGAACAGATTCTCAGTTTCTGCTCGTCCATCTGAAACTGCTATAAGGTAATAATAACTTTAATAATTTTTACAAATTCTTCTCTTGTGAAGGCATTTTAAAATTCACAGCTCCTAATATTTATTCTGAAGCCAGTTTCTTCTCCAAAATGGCACAACTAACATTAGTCCAAGCCACCATCATTTTTCTAACTTACTTCTTACAGGTTTACTTCTTACAATAAATTTTTGTCTTCAATTCCCAGCACTTCTGGCCTGTTTGCCACACAAAAGCCAGAGCTGTATCTCTGAACCCTAAGGCAGAGAATACAAGTTTCTTACTCAAAATTCTTCAACAGCTTCCTAGTTTATGCAGAACAGCCTCGGTTCCTATCGCAGCCACTGCAGGCATATGGGACCGGGCAGCAGTCCCCTTACCTACCACTTCTCCCTCCTGTCCTCCAGCAACAAGCAGCCACCTATTTCTCCGATATAGCACATGCACTCTGACCTTTGCTCATGCTGTGTTTCCTTCCTGGAGTATTCACCACCCTTCAATAATCCACTGCACCTTTTCCCTGCCTTCGTTAATGCATTTCTTGAAGGTAACTTTATCAAAGGGAGGTTTTCCAGTCACCTGAACAGTGTGCCACACTTCACCATTCTCAGATTCTCTGTGCTGCATTAGTTTTCCTTATGGCATTTATCTAATATACAGCTAACTCCTTTGCTTTTAGTGTCCACTGAGTGCCCCTTACACTAAATGACAGATGTTAGGAAAGCAGAAAATTCATCAGTTTTCTGGGCACAGAGCAGGGACACAGCAATAAAGGGTGACATTTCTGTGATAGGCTATCCTGGAAATACGACCTACCACCTGCTAGAATTATGTGGTCATTAATCCATTTTGATCAAAGTTCTGCTTTGAGATACTTCAATCATCTACTTATCTTTTCCATAGGAATTTATGACTATGGTATCCAACAGAGGCCACAATAAGCCTGTCTTCTTCAATTCCGTAGTCTTTTTCAAAACTCAGTTGATGTGTTATTTTATTTCCAAAGCTTAGAGTTCTTAATCACCTTAGCCCCGGTGTTTGTGCTTCTAACAAGCTATTTTGTTCCATGTTTTTTTCAGGATGTTTTCAACAATTATTACTTCTAGTGAAGACTCTCTTATCCCTTTGGAGCATTCTTAAGGATAAATAAGGTTCTGGTAATAAATTTGTAAATCAAGCAAGTTAAAAATATATATATTTAACATGCCTGGCTTTGAGTTTACAGTGGAAAATGAGATAGATATGGCCCCTGTGCTCACAGAATATGTGATACATATTATTTATTAATCACTCTCTTGCTCTGTCTCTCTTTCTCTCACATCATCCATGGGCTTACTGAAAGATGCATGGCTACAAGTAGTTAGAAAAGCAAAACTTCAAACAATGAGACATAATTTTTACCCCTGAAATTTGAAAAAAAAAAACCCATAGATTGATATTCTCTTCAGTTGATGGAGATGGGCCAAAAGGGAACTCTAAGGACTAGCTGTGGGATGACACACAGGTAAATCTTTTATGCTTTAAAATTTTTGAATTCATATACATATCTGTTCTAGCAAAATGATCCAACACTTGCCCAGGTGCTTCTGGGTGCAGGGAGCAGGGTATGTGGTGCTGTATCATTTGCAAAAGTGAACACTTGGGAACAGTACAAATATTCACAGATCTGTGAGTGATAACTAAATCATGGCACTTTAATACCTGTAATTACTATGCAGATGTTGAAAGGTAAGAAGGGAATTACATATATCTAATGGAAAGATAAATACATGCACTGGGTTGATAAACAATGAAACCAGAAGATTGGATGAGGTGGGGAGAAGGGAGAGAGAGAAGGAGCTGCTTGATCAGGAGGAGGTTTCCAGTGTGGGTTTTTGTGTTGTTTTGTTTGTACCAGGGATCAAACTCATGACCCTGTGCTTGACAGGCAGGCACTGTGCCGCTGAGCTATATCCCCAACTTCAGGTGTGTTCTGTACCATTGTCTAGGTCATGGGTATATCGGTATCCTTTATTTTTCTCAGTGCTTTTCCCCAGAATTCAAAAATTTTATTTTTAATATAAAGACACACATACATAAACACACAAAATAATGAAATATCTCCAAGTTATATGAGTAGATAGAAATTATAGCACGGTATAGCTAATATGAGATTATAGGAGCCTGAAAGAAAACAAAACTGGGGGAAACGGGACAGAAATGAAAACACATGCATGCATGTGTGCATATCTATATGGACATGTTCATAAATCCAGAGACTGTGATCATTAGACTGTACATCCAATTGTCATTCATAAAAATTTTGGCAGGGAAATGAAAGGTGATGGGAGATGTTACCATCTTGGGTATTATTTGAAATTTAGACCATAAGAATTTGTGTGTCTGTGTACTACTTTCTGAACAGATGAATAAGGAAACCCTCCCTCACTTGCAGAGTGTCAGCCTCTTGCATTTTTGGTACACTCACCAGTCTTTTAACTTCACACTAGGTTAATGCGTGGTTCTTGCCAGAGAGGTCATATGTGAGAGCATTAATTTCTCCAAGAAAGTGTAAGCCTTGCTCCAAGCAGAAAACAAACAAACTCACTGACTCAAAAAGAATGTTGGCCATGGAATGTCAAGTTAGGTTTAGGACTACACTTCTCTATTTGTTTATTCAATTGTTTCTTTTTCTGCTCAATCATTTGTACATAGACACAACAGAATCCTTGAGAATCCACTCTACCTCAGTCACTAAGAAGAAAAAGCAGGTTTAGTTTCTTTCCTTTGGGAGTCGAAACCCTCCAAGGGAAACCAGATGTGAATTCAGTAACCTCATATATGTAAAGATACCACCATCGTGAATGCTATCAGAGGAGGTCCACATGGCAGTGTTGACTGTGATGGGAGATCAGAAAACACTCACAAGGAAATGGTAATTAAATTGGGGTTTAAGGGAGAATGAAGTTACCAAAATAAAGAAGCAAGAAACAGGATCAAGATTGGAGGTGGAGCTATAAGTACTACAGGACAGTCCAGCAGCACTGAAAAAAGAAAAACATAAGTGATGTACAGAATGGGCAGAGGTACCGTTCCAGTTGAGACCAGCCAAAATCAGACCCATAGAGGATGGAGACTGTGCTCGTTACATAAATCTTATCATCAGTTCAGTGGGGAGTCACGAGTTGTCTTAAGAATACTGTTACTGAGGGTAACATGATCAGATTTGTGTTTTGATCTGCCTGGAGTACAGACAGGAAGGAACAAATAGTAGGTTTATTTACTTGTTTGTTTTGAGGGCTAGCCTTGATAAATTAAAGCATTGTCTTTGTTTGTATGTCAAACTACATAGACCACTCTAATGGAATGGTTCTGTGTTCCAGGGCCCATTTGAGATATCTGTGGGACACTGAGTTGTAGTTATGAATGGAGAGCACTGCTGACCTTTAGGGGATGGTCAGACAGGATGTCACATTGAGACGGTGAATCATTAATACAAGAAATACAGTCCCACATTTCACACGCTCTTAGCATGTCTCACCATCCCTGTTTTGTGTATAATTGCCTTATCTAGAACTTGACCTTTTTTTTTTACATATAAAAACACTTTTCTGCTTGCTGACTTATACTCTAAATGAAGAGAAGATAATGCTTTCATTTTGTTCAGAAATGTTTGCCCATATCAACTAATGGCTTTAGAACTGCCAACATGACATGCCTGCTTTCGAGTTTGTTAGTAGCTCTCAAAATTATATCGATTTAATGTACAAATGCACCTAAATGACTGCTTGATTAAAGTTACTACTGAAGATAAGCTTCAATATTTATATGTTAGAATATATACTATTTTATTATAAGTTATTTTCTTTTTATTGTTTCTTTATATTCCAGTTTAGGCATTGTGTTGATAGCTATTAACTGTGTATCGATAGGTTGTATTACTCACAGATTTCACTTCAGAGTAATAAAATGATGTTAAAATATTTGTTTTAACAAAGAGGTGAGTAGTGGCTGATCTGAGGTGGTTGGGAACCACTGGAATAGAAAATATAATGAATCTCAAGAGCGTGGTAGTTTTTACTTCTTGAATTTCAGGTGTTTTCTCTATAATGAGTGCACAGAAATGATCCTGGATTTGTCAGCCTTGGATCTATGCAGTTGAAGAAGCTGAGTGAATGTCAAGGGTTTGAAAAAATAGAGGAGAAGCAGAAGCCACACACATCCCTATCAAGAAGATTAGAAAGATCTGTCTGGTCCAGCTCAAGATTTTCCTAAAGATTTGTAACAGTTCTGATACACGTCTTCCAGAAAAAGCTTCATTTTATTACTTTATGAATATCTCGTTTGTCAATATTTGCAAATTGGGCTTGTGAGATTCTGGTGTATTTTTATGAGTGTGTAGAAGTGTGTGCATTCCTTCTCAGAATAATGTAAGGGTAGAAATGCTTCCATGTGCTAGAAATTACTGAAATAGAAAAGTTAATTTTGCAGTTATTTTGAAAAATAAATCCTAGGTTGTAACATGCAAGTAATCTAATCTAATATTAAATAATACAATATAATGTAATAAGGGCAATCCCCTCAGGGTTGACTGTGACTGCTTTCAAATCCTTTGGGTCCCTTTGGCTCCTATGCTTTAAAAATAATGAAATAAAGAATAATTTTTCTCATTATCTCAGTGTCACTATGTGCCAGGAAGAGTGCTATTTTCATTTTTGGCCTTCACAACAAGCCTACAGAGTTCTTAATCTCTATGGTATACTAATTTAACACTAATTTATCAATCAGCAGCATAATTTATGAAGATAATTTATAAGTTAACAATACATCATCTGGAATACAGATAAATTGCTTACCTGCTATTTTTTTTTCTGTTAACATCTATGGGAATTATTAACTTTCATACCTGCATTATACTGATGAGCTTGTACTGCTTACTGCTGTGCTATGTACTGCAGTGTTCAAACCTTGAACTTGCATTTTCAGTGGCTGTAACTCCCTGCAATTTCAATTTGAAATATCATGATCTCCAATCTGCATCTCCTACCTCTGGACTCCTTTTAGCATGTTCACTCCAAGGACTGTTTGCCTAGTTCAGAACATTTGGTCTTTTCATCCCAAACATTTCCCTTCTCCCTCACTCGCCTCACCCTAGAATAAGACCCACCCTTGGTAGGTTGTAAAGATATCATAAATGCTAAAGAGGTTGAGAGTTGAAGGATTTTCTGAGAATTTTCCTGGTTAAGGCTAATCTAGAAATACTCAGAGCCAACCAGAACATAAAAAAGTTCTGGAATTATTTCCTGCATCAAAGTGCAGCAATTAAGGAAGTGAAAATCTCAGCCTATGGACCAAAAGGTTCAGAAGTAGTCAGCTCCACTCTCTGAGCTGTTGTGTAGCTCTACAGAGGCTCTAGGCCCATTCAGGGAAGACACTGAGAAGTAGAATTCAGTTCAAACCAAGAGAAAATTACCAGTCCTTCTCATCTTAGAACTTTAACCCAACTGTATAGTTGGAATAATACATTATAATTTCTGAGAATGAACTCCCCAATCATCAGTAGTCTGAAACAACAAAGGTTTATTTTTCACTTAGTGCACCTGTCTGATGTGGGTTGTCATGAAGGTTCTTAAAGAGTGTCCACCATCTTAACCATGACCAGATGTCACACTAGTCACTCTCTCTCTGTCTCTCTCTCTCTCTCTCTCACACACACACACACACACACACACACACTTTCTCTCTATAAAAAAATTAACATCTGAAGTTCTGAAGTCAGCTTTCAATCAGAAAATGCTTTCCTGACTATTTCTGTTTAAGTCACACAATTCAGAGCACAGAGGTCACTACTGTCATCATAGATGACATTTGCATATAAAGAAACTTAAGATTCAAAAAGATGAATTTTATCACTCTTATCTGAGAGGCTCTGTTCTGCGGTGCCCAGGAAAGCACCCCAAGTCGGTGTGTGCTCAAACTGCCTTCCTGACCTTTCGGGGTTGACGTCACCACACCACTCCCGCTTACCCTGCCAGGGCTGGTGATGGGGTGCTGGGCACGAGCAACCATGGTTCCTGTAATACACGTTACTTATATATTCTCAGGAGTCATTTATCTTTGACATCTACAATAAGCCAAATTTTCTCCTGTCAAGTGCCATAACATATTTTTTTCTAGTTTCCACAGCTAAAATATCATTACAATACAGTTAATCCAAACATCCTCAGAGGAAGAAAGAATTCTAGGATAACTACTGAGTATATCCATGTGAGTGTCTGCCACCAGCCATCCTAGCAAATGACCTGATCACCCATAGATAAAAAAGGCAGACTATTGCATGTCTTATGCTTCCTATCTCTGTATTTATTTTCTTCCCAATTTGAAGCTACTGCAGTTCTAATTCTTTATTATTATTATTATTATTATTTTAAAGAGGATAACACAGAATAAAACCAATCAAAACAAACCAGTGTAAGAGATATAGAACTTCAAAACATTATGAAATCAACAAGTTACAATAATGCCTTTTGATGTCTTCAAAATAGCGGTAGATAACTTTAACATTGTAAAAATAAAACAGAACAGAATAGAAACAATAAAAACAAAACAATGGATGCAATAAAGGATTTCAAAACAAGCCAATAGTAAATCCAAAATGGCTACCACAATATATCTTGCTATCCTGGAAATAGCTTCTGCCATCCGATTTAACATAATCAAACAAAAGAGAATAAAACCCAACCCAACTAAACAATGGAAATGATATAGTACCTCAAAGCAAGACCATAGGGAGTCTACAATGGCTACATCCCTCAGAAGGAGATCCCCCTGGATGCCACATTGCATACTGCTATCCTCTGAACCTGTGATCAGATCCCTGGCCCTAGACCCGCAATGTTAGTGAAACACCAAAGCACCACAGGCATCCAATTGCATTTCACCTCCATAGCTATCATCACAGCCTGTGTTTCTCCGGATAAGCTGGTCCCTTACAGTGGGTGGGGTGGTGCTGGTACTTCTTGTTTGCCAGCCTGCAAGCCAGAAGGGACTGGGGTCTGGCCATTCCTAGCCTGGTGGTGGTTCTTCCATGGCGCTGGTTCCCAGACTGGGCTTGTTTTCTGGTGCAGCCATTGTTCTCTCTCCTCCCAGCCTGCAAATGGCTCTGGCTCACAGGGAGAGACTTTGGTCTAGCTGTCCCCAATCCAGCAGTGGCCCATGCATGGCGCTGGTTTCCAGACTGCAGCTCTAATTCTGAGACTAGTATTGAGCTAAAAATAATCTATCCATGGCCAGTTACAAAGAGGTCTATTGAACCTTCAACTCGGTCTTCTTGTGACTACAGCTTGGTCCTATCCAAATACTGAGGCTGCACACTAGTTCAGCAACTAGATCTTTCCTTTTCCTGTGCTTCATTTCTTTTGCTTGCACTCCTCCCTTCCATCCTTCCTCTCTTTCTTTTTTTAATTACATGGGTCAACCATGAGAACACTCTTATTGTCAGCAAAATTGACTTAGTAACAATTAATGTCTGACATGGCCATGCATTGACAGAGCTTTGGAACACTGGGGCTTCTTGAAAACTACTGGTAAAGTATAGCCAGAGGATTTCACCTCTACCTGTTAGGGTTGCATACAATCTCTGCCCACTCCTAGGCACGGGACCTAAGAAAATTCACATGTATGCCCAAAGTGACATAATTACTTGTTGGATAATTTTCTGAATTAAAAAGCACTGGAAATTATCTATATATTCATCGACAGGATTATCAAAAATAAATCATAATCATAGAGTAAATTACTACACAGATATGAAAAAATGTAAACTAAACATGTCAATATTTATATATTACACACATATTATACCAAAGTTAAAAAGAGTGAGATAATACATATGAAATATTGTTCTAGGATAACATGTAGTATATTAACTATGCAAAGTTAAAAGCATAAAAATAGTGAGCAGTGTTTTGGATTACATGTTTAATGTACTAAAAAGTATTTGAAATTTGCCATATTAACAGATTCCAAATTTCAGGGAGAGGAATAATTAATTCTATGCAAGAAGAATAAATTGCATTGAACGCATTTTATTTTCCAAGTGTGATGATGGAGATTTGTTCCATTATAATATGTGGTGTCTTTTCAGTTGACTAATTTCATAATGAATTTTAAATACTCTCAGAAAAGAAAAATTTCAAATAAGCCTTAATGTTACCTAGTAACTTAATGTTACCACCATACAACATCCAATTCCAGGCACACTCCAGAGGTATTTACCGTTATTGGTTCTAGTCCACTCAAAAGATACAAAGCTATGTTTGATAAAATACATCCGTCACTGTTCTATTATGTGATATTTTGTGATAAAATAACATGCATTCTTTCACTTAACATGATGTTTTTGGCTATATGAATGTACCCTCATTCTTAACAGCTACATCCTTTTCCTGTAATTTAACTATTTTTCCCAGATTGAGGGACCTCGCAGCTCAGAGCACAGCATTTGGAGACAATGTTCCAATCCCAGAATCAGTGTTTAATATTTACTGGGGAAACTGGATTTTAGACTTCTCACCTATAAAATAGAGACCACTGCAGTGTCTGTTTCTTAGAAGTGTCTGAAGATTAGATGAGGAAATGAATGTAAAGCAAAGTGGTTGGCACAGCAAAATCTGGATGAGTGCTTTTATTATTGGAGTCTAAGCCTTGTGGGACCCTCGCGGATACATCCTTACACCAAGTCCAACCCATGACACCCAACAGAAGAATCGTGACACCTCTTTGTCCACCTCTGCTAACTGAGTTAGGGATTGGAAATCCGTCACACTTTAAAATGGCAGTGTCCATTTGTCCAAATCCCGCCCACTGGGCTCTGTCTGTCCATGTGCTAGGATTCCTTTCTCACAGGATATTTTCTTCAACTCATTCAGGGCTGTCAGTTCCTGCCAAGTTAACTTGGCAGCTAGGAGAATACACTTATATGTTTATATGTCACAATTCTTTTTTTAATTAAGATGGGGCATGGCCAACCTTCTCTCTTTTCCACTTTCATTCTAATAATATTTTATGTGGAGTTTCACATAGAATATGTATATTTCAAGAATTTTATCTTCTTACAGTTCTCAGGTCAACTCCAAATTCACCACACCAACTATGTGCATTTTACACTTACACAGATCTCAGATATTTAAAATATCTGAGTGTTTCTTGCCTAACATAACATTCAGGATCTGCCTAATTCCCCAGTATACAAGCAATTCAGAACAAAAGCTTTGGAGTTGGCCAGGCTGAGTTCAAATCTCAGCTCATAGTCCTGTACCCCAAGGTAAACATATTAGCTTTCTATGGTTAAATTACAAAATAATGCAAATTTAGTGACCTAAGATAACCTCACAGTTCTATAGGTCTGAAGTTTGGACATGAAAACTGAGTTCTCTGCTCAGGCCTAACACTGCTGACTTCATCCAGAGGTTAAGGTCTTTTGTTGGGGGGTGAGGAACAGGCATTCTTAGGACTAAACCCAGGGCCTTCACACTGAGCTCCATCTCCAGCCCTTTTTATTTTTTATTTTGAGCAGAGTCTCACCAAGTTATTAAGTTGCCCACACTAGGATTGAACTTGTGATCCTCCTGTGTCAGCTTCCCAGACTACTGAGATTAGACATTTACACCACCGTGCCAGAGTAAAATCACCTTTTCTGCTCATTGGTTGTTGGCAGAACTTAGTTTCTTGCTATTTATAAATCTGAGGACCTTATTTTCTTGGAAGCGCTCTGCTGGGCCACCCTGGCTCATAGAGCCTGCCCTCAGTCCCAGCCACATGTTCCCCCACTCACCTTCAAAGCCAGCCAGGGATTTTTTCACCTACATCAAATCCCTCTTGTGCTTTAAATCTCTGATTTCCTGGCTCTTAACTTCAGATCCAGACTAAAAGAGCTCATGATTGGGTCAGACCTACCTCCATAATATCCTTCTTTTAAGGTCAGCTAATTTGGGGTTTTAATCACATCTGCAAAGTGCCTGCACTGCAGTACCTACATAAGTGTTTGATTAAGAGAAGCATCATGAGCTTCGGGGAGCAGAAAATATTGGGAGCTGCCTTAGCTACTTTTCTCATTGCTGAGACAAAATGTTCAACACCCAAAATTAAAGGAGGAAAGGTTTATTTCAGCTTACAGCTCATAGAGGTTTCAGTTCACAGTTGGCTAGCTCCAAGGCAGGGTGGCATTGCACATGAGAAAATGTTCATGGCAGGCAGAAGGCAGCAAAGCAATGAAGTAGCAAAGAAAAAGAAACAGCCCTCTCTTTGTCTTTTATATTTGACCCAAGCTATCCAACGTTAGGGCAGGTAGTATTCACACCTAGAGTGGGGCACACTTATTCCCAGTATCACATGCACTAGAACCAATCACTTTAAAAACACGCTCCTGTGACTACATGAGGCCTTGGAGGGACATCTAGACACAAGTCATAACAGGGGACACCTTAGAAATTTCCCATTCATAGTCACCTTGGCTTCAAGAGCCTCAGCTATAGAGGGGACCACGGCACTGGCAACAGAGAAAAAGTCTATCAGACATAGAGAAACAACAAAAGCTCCCAAGTGCTGACTATGCTAAGTATTAGGGATTTTTTATTAAGTTTATTGGTACAATTTAGATATGCATAAGGGTCACATTCATCATAGGAAATCTGCACCTACACATGACGTATCTTGGCTCCTCTGTTTTTTTCAACCCCTCCCCTTCCTTCCACCTCTCTTCCTTCCTCATTTAAAAAGTTCTGTTTCCATTTTATCCTTTTTATATTGTTTATTTTCTTTTCTCTTTCTTCCTTTCCCCCTCATTCCTCTCTTAAGCTCCTCCCCACCCCGTTTTTTTTTAAACAATTCCTTCCTATTTCACAATAGCTATTATACACTTTGGTCCTTATTTACCTTTTTGGTTTCTCACACCAAAGAAAAAAATATGATATTTACATGTGTGTTCAATTTATTTCACTTAAATGTACAGTCCCAAGGTGCCTCCATTTGTTTTCACTTCATTTTCCCCAGCAATCTTCCCAACCCTGACTGTAACGAGATACTATTATATATCAAAAAACTGCACATAAATAATGTATTCAATTTGGTTAGTTTGGATATATGCTTACACTTGTGTTGCCATCACCACAATCCAGGCAATCATTATATTCATTGCTTCTAAAAGTCTCTTTAGATTACAGGCGTGTGCCACTGTGTCTGGCTATGCAGGAGTCTCATTGCAAGTTCAAGACCAGTCTTGGCTACAAAGTGAGCTCAAGGCCAGCCTGAACTGCATGCACACATAGCGAGACACACAAAAATGTCTCTCTTTGTTTTCCATTCTAACAAGATCTATCCTATTTTTTAAAGATCTATCATATTAACAAAGGTGCATGCATACTTACCTTATTGTTTATAGCAGGCATCATATATACAATATTGAAAAACAACCCCCAGGTTCCTGGTAGCCACAATTCTACTGTCTGTCTACTTCTATTCTTTTGCTGTACCTTTGACTAATCTAACTGCATTATATAAGAGGAGTCATACAGAATTTGCTCTTTTGGATTGACTTATTTCATTTAACATAATTCTTTTGAAATTTACTTATATTGTAGCAAATAGTAGAATTTCTTTCTTTCTAAAGGTAATAAATTTCCACTGTATGCAGATATCACATTTTCTTTCTCCATTTACTTATTGATGAACATTTAGCTTGTTTCCATATTTGGGTTATTGTGAGTAATGCTCAGTGAGTCTGAAAAGGCAGTCAGCTCCTTCAAGCTCTGGTTTCAATTCTTGGGGATATTTACCCACAAGCAGAACTGTTTGAATGCCAATAACAATATTACTTTTAATTTTTTGAGGAGCCTTCTTATAGTTTTCCACAGCAGTTGTACCATTTTTCATTATCACCAACTATGTGCAAGAGTTCTGATTGTTCTATAATTTTAACAACACTTGTTCCTTGTTTTTTTAAGAAACACCCATTTTTAACAGACATATAGCGATATCTCATTGTGGTCTTGCTTTGTATAACCTGCTGATTACTGTTAGTGCCCTCGGGTTCTTTTCTCCCTCTGCAGAAGTTTTCCAGTCTGATATAGTTCAACTTATCAATTCTTGCTCTCATTTTTTGTGTTTTTCATGTCATACACAAGAAATCATTGTAAACCTCCATGTTTCCCCCTCTATTTTCTTCTAGTAGTTTCATAGACTCAGATCTGATGCTTACATATTTAATCTATTTGAGTTAATTTTTGCATATGGTGAATAACAAAAAGTTTCCTTTTTAGGTTATGGATAGCCAGTTTTCCAAAATTTATCTATTGAAGACTATGCTTTCCCCATTGGGTATTCTTAGCACCCTCAATGAAGATCAGCTAACCACATACATATGAGTTTATTTCTGGATTCTGTTTTTTTCCAATGATCTGAATCTCTGCCTTTGCACCAGTCCAAGCCTGTTTTGATTACTATAGCTCTGTAATATCTTTGAATCTGGAAAGATGATACTTCCAGCTTTGTTCTTATTCAAAATTATTTTGGCTGGTTGGATTATTTTGTGGCTCCACAACAAATTGCAAGGTTGTTGTTCTTTATTTCTTAAAAAAAGTACCTGCGATATTTTAATATTGATTACATTGAATCTGTGAATTGCTTTGGACAGCATGAACATTTTAGTAACATTACTTATTCCAGTCCATGCACATGTGGTAATTTCCCAGAAAAATACACAAAAGCACACAGTTTTATCTGTTTCAGTTTTTTAACCATTTTTTATAATTTTTGGCATACAAATAGACTTTTACCTCATATGATTAAATTTATTCCTAAGTATTTTATTCTTTTTGTGCTACTATGAGTCAAATTGGTTTCTAAATTTACTTGTCAAATAATTCATTGGGTTTTGTTATTCTTTGTTTTTTTTTTTTAATTTTATTTTTTGAGACAAGGTCTCACTATACAGTTCAGGCTGGCCTTGAGCTCATTTTGTAGCCCAGGCTGGTCTTGAACTCATAACAATCCTCCTGCATCAGTCTCCTGAGTGTTGGGATTATAGGTGTTCAATGTTGATAACTGATAATTCATTGTTGATTCATAGAAACATAACTTATTTTTTAATGTTAGTTTTGTGTTCTTCAGCTTTACCTTGTATCCTAAAATAATTTATTAGTTCTAGCCACTCCAGAGGGAGTTCATTAGGATACCCATACGTCATGCCATCCCCACAGCCCTTTTAAAATGAGATATGTACAGAGTCTTTATTAGTAACTCATGCTGATTAGGCTCTCAATAATAATTCACTGTATCAATGAATGAGGCAAAAGTTTCCATTACCCCCTTTTTATGGATGAAGCAACTGAGACTGAGAGACAAGATCTATACAGTCATTGTTACAGGATCTGGCAGATAGTGAGCAACCATAAAATGTCACTTTTCCTCATCAGTCTGGTTTCCTACTGAGAAAGAAGAAACTCCAAAATCTCCAGTAACAAATCTACTTGTCACTTGGGCCAAGCAAAAGACATGGAGATTACAAGCAATCTACAGAGCGTTTCTAAGGAGCTGTTCCTTGAATACCTTTTGTGTCACTGTAATCTGTTGTTGGTACCCCCGTTATGATCACTACCAAAGTTCTAGTTTTAAATATAAGTGTCAGAACTGAGAAGCCTCTAGCCTCTTAACCCAACTTGATTGTGGAATTTTCACCTTTTTAATATTTGGATTTATAATATTTGTAACCTTTTTAATATTTGGATTTAATTTTTTGTTTCCAGTTATTCAGCTTCATTTACAAAATTATACCTGTTATTTTTTTAAAGTTCTTCCCCTCATCTTACTCTACTTTCAGTGAGACAAGTAATATTCAAAAGTGCTCTCAAATCTTGTAACAGTAATTAAAATATTTCATGGCTATTTAACTAACATCTACCAATCTTTTCAAATGTCAACTCATAAGTGATATACCTAGAGTCAGTAAAATGTAGTACTCAGAGAAACTTTGGACTTGATCTGGTATGAAAAGCTTGTTTTACTGATTAAAAAAAAAAACCAGAAGCATGCAACAAGGAAAGGATTTGTTTTAGTCACGAGATAGTGGCAGAGCCAGGACTAGGTGGACATCAGTTCCTTCAACCCAGTGCCATGCCCTTTCTAATGACTCCACTTTCTTAAGAATATGGATCATTCCTCGAAACTCTGCCAGTGATTAACTTCTTTCACTTTCTATGTGTGCAGGTCTACACATAAAATCCAAACAAGTAATTATGAAGTTTTCACTTCACAGCGCTTGCCTGGATAACACAAAGTCCTGAATTCAATTCCTAATTAAAAAAAACAAGAAAGAAAAGAAATAAGATTCCTGTTCCCTGTTCTTATGGTGTTTTGAATGACACTATTAGTTCTAGAATTCTAGGCTCCCAAGGTGATATTTGATGAGTATTTGTGAGCTATGTTATTAAAGAAATGCACACAAACAGAAGAATGCATAAATGTATGAATCCTGAAGCTATTTCACACTTAGTTTCCTAAGACATTGGATGCAGAAGGTTTCTTTGAACAAAACTATTCCAACTCTTTTATATGAAACAGGAGGACACGGTAAAGGTGCACACTAGTCTTAAGACCCAGGTAGCTGGATTCAGTGTATATGGCACAGGAGCTTGAGGTGAAATTTCTTGTAGGTCACCTCTTTTCTAAAAAGTCTACATGAATGTCGACTACGATGTGCTCTTATTTGACCTCTCACCAAGCTGCTTTTCACCTTCTGAAGACTCCTGTGATGGCTGCCTGGAATTTCATACCAAATTTTGATTTTTTTGGCAGGCAGGTATTGAAGAGCTGTGTAAAAAGCACCAGTGTTTCTGAAACATTTCCACGTGAATACCTTTGGGTGAGATGGGCACTTTCCACCTCCCTGTACTTCCACTGTTCCCTATTATGTTGCCTCTGACTGTTGCAGATACATGTTACCTTCCTGGCACCTGGATGTCATCTTTGTATCAGGGTTTCAGTGGAATGTCACCAACAGTTACCAGCAGATTACGCTTAACCGTGAATAAATAAACCAAAGCTAATTTTGTAGGACAGAGGAAATATCGTGAAGATCGCTGTATTTACATACGACTATCATTTCACTGAGAAAAATGAAAATGGGGCTCAGGAAAGGTAGATGATGTGTTTAAGGTCACACAGCAAACTAGTGGCAGGTCCACATTTGGAATTAAGACTTAGCTTTTCACATTAGAGTGGCCTGGGCAGGGTAGCAATGCTTTGAGGTGCTGGGAGTGTAGGAGGAAGCTGGGACCGTGGGTGGCAGGATCTCAGAACTCAAGATTCTGCCTGAGCTGAGTGCACTTTTCCCAGGCATTTCCTGGCAGCAGAACTCTGAAAGGTGGGACGCTTGCTTTTTCTGCACGGTGATGCATTTGTGCCTCCATCCTCCTCATCTAATTTGTGTCTGCATCTTTTCTGTCACTTTATATAACTAATTATTTTTACTCTTTCCAGGCAGGTTGTGTGGGGCTCCAAATTATAGGAGAAAATGATGGGTTTTTTTTACAGTCCTTAAAGTAATAAGACAGTATGGGACAAAGGAAAACTCAGGCTACAAAACTGACTTTTCCTTTCTTGCTGACACCCCACATCCTCCCACCTGGGTTCCTGGGAAAGTCTGGTCCAGAAGTGACAGACAGCAACTCAGACCCAGCACCCCTGGCAAAAGGCGCCCAGCTCTTTGCTCGCCCTGCCCCCCTTCCTCCAGCCCAGTTCCATGCCTCTCTCCCAGCCATGCCCACCTCAGCAAGCAAGTGGCTATCCTCAGACTGTCTTCTCCTTTACCATTCTAACTAGGCTTAGGGACCATGCAAATAATTTCAACCGCATAAAGAAGCAGCAGCATCAAGCAGAAAAGATGAAATGTCCAAGACTCACTAGACTTGAATGTTGCCATATGTCTTCTACCTACCACCTCTGAATCCCCCTACTGAGCCATCAATCAGACCTGTGACTGTAGGCCCAAGACGTTTTCTTTCAGCGTTTTTCTCTGGTCTATTTTCTGGAGCATTTAACATTATTGACACAGCTTTTGTTAAAAATTTTTCAAAGAAATTTTAACTGTGAAATATTCCAAACATTCCCAAAACTATAGGAAATAATATATTGAACAAAGAAACGGTGGATAATGACATGGTCAGGCCCGAGCAATGTTTACGGAAGAAAAGCTCAGTTATGAAAGTTAAACTCTAGCCGGGGCTCACACTTGGGGTTGGGGGGGAAAACTAGGTATGGTACAGCCTCGATTCCTTCACCTTCCCACCTCTGTGCGTTAGTGTAAGTCGGTATGTAGTATCCAAAGGCATGTTTTAGCCCTTTTACTAAGTTATGCAGGTAACAAGATGAGCTAGTTTGCACCTTTCTGTGTGTTTCATGGACTGCTAGTTGATGTGAATAATATCGAGTTGACGGCATTCTTTTGAAAGTTCCTTTTATTCCTTTTGAGATTTTCCATAACATTCATGCAGACAGTTAATTAATCTTAATTAGTACTTCACTATATAAATAAGCCACAGTCTATTTATCCTTTCTCCTATGAGTGACAGATAATTTGTCTCCACTGTCTTGCTCTTACTTGCAAGATACCGTAAACATGCTTGTGCACAACATCAAGAAATTGTTCTAGTTTTGGTAAACGGAGGCAACTTCAGACTATACTGATAAGTGAAATAAATCAGACTCATATTTGTAAATATCATATTGTCTCCCTAATGTAAAAATAAATAAATAAATAACAATAAACAAAGAGTAATAAGATCCAAAACGTACAACAGATATTGTAATAATGAAGGGGAAAGAAAGAGCTCAAAAGGAAAGAATAACTTTTAAGTATACACATATAACTCTATGCATGTTTGAGTGTACAAGATAGATAACCATACTGCTAATTCTCTGTTAGTTCATCAAACAGAATAGTTTGCACGGTCATTGTTTGGTTGTCTGTTCATTGATAAGTTTAGATTTTGTAACAACTACTTCTACTATAACAATATGTAATGTATTAACTAGTGTTGATTTCTTACTGTTATTTTCTCAAATTCTGTATTATTTCTACCCTTTTTTCTGTTTTCTAAAAAATAAAAAAAATTTTAAAAAGAAATTGTTCTAGGACAGAAATTTACAAGGAGATTTGCTAAAGCTGCTGGAGGTCTGTTCCTCATTCTACTGTTCTCTGGAAGAGATATATCAAAATTTTGCAAAGTACTTGGTGAAAATTTTGCATCAAAATAGTTACATCATTGAACTCTATCATGAATAAGAGTTCTGGGTATCTCACATCTTGATAACATTTGATATGCTTGATTTATTAGTTTTTGCAATATGATGTGCATTGAATGGTGTACATGGTTTGATAGTTGGCACCTGCCTGCTTTCTCGTGAGATCACGGAGGTTTTTCATTTTTTATCGGATATTCATTCATTTATTACGCATTTGTTTATTGTGAAACTTTTTCACTTTATTTATTTTTACCTCTAAGTATTTTTTATTTTCACTTTCTTGTAGGGATATATTTTTATCTTCTTGTTTTACAGAGACTTTTTATATCCCAGATATGATATTTTATTTACAAAGAATTCCTCCAGTTTGGCTTGGATGTTACACTCTGTTTTTTGTATATTTTGTCATACAGAAGATTTTATTTTTTACCAGCTTTGTGGAAGCATAATTTATGACTAAAAATTGCACATATTTATGATGTAAAACATGGTGTTTTGATACATGTGTACAGTGTGAAATGATTAACTCTAACTAATTAACACATCTTTCACCTCACACACACATGGGTGAAGATGTTTAAGATCTACTCTCTGCAGTTTGAAAGTATGTAACGTATCACCACTTCCTGTACTCACTACGCTGTTCACTACGCTGTTCATCCTACCTACCGGACATGGCCTTTGCCCAGCGTCCCCGTTCACCAGCACTGTCCAGTCCTTGGAAGCCACCATTTCATTGTGCTCGGACTGCCTTTAACTCTCAGGAACTTTAAATTTAATGTGTTCGGAGATCTTTCTTATCAGGTTACAATTCTTTTTTTTTTTAAGAACAAATTTTATTTTAAAAGTAGATCTAAGTAACAATGAAATACCAAAAGCTGATTGTTGTAACAAAAAAACCAAAAGGTAAGAGAAGTTTGCTTTACCTTTTTTTCCCTGAAAATACAGAATTACCAATGTAATATACTGCCAACTCTCACGTTTTTTAATTTGGATTATTCCTTCCAGGGATTACCCAAGGATATTTAAAAATCAGAGTAGCTTCTGCATGCCATTTAGACATACACATGGGTTGTTTTTATCTTTGAGTAAATACATTCTCAAAGAATACAAAGAAAATTGGCCACATGCAGGGAAATATCATGATCACTGGTTATAACTCTTACGTTTCATCAAAGATGAATCTAAAATGCTGCTTTCTAATCTAAAATGCTATTTCTCTCCACCCAAAATTTTAGTTATACTTTGTTTTCTGTAGAGTATTAGTGTTAATATTATTTTATTTTTATAGAACAGCAGAAAAATACATGAGTAATATTATTCACATGTTCATCAAGTTCTTTATTTAATATTATCTTTTGCATTGTATTTCTATTTCTGCTTCAATTTCCTCCTTCCATAATTCTACACTTAATATTTAAGTGAGACAATTATTCAAATGCTCTAGGGTTATCTGTAAATGTCTTTATTTCACTATGTCAATATTTCAATAAATATTGAAACATTTTGACTGGTTATAGATATTTAAATTAATAATCATACCTTTTCAGTTTTTGGAAGATAATGGTTCTGCATATCCCAATGTCTATTTGTTGGAAGGTTGGTGTTGCTCTGCTGACAATTCTTCCCTCTTATAACATTTTTTTTAATCTATACTTTTGCTGTGATATAGTTTCAGAAATATATTCATATAAAGAAGTGCTTTTATGCATGCTTGTTAGGAGTCATTATTATTTATTATTATACATTAATTGAAATTAAGAATCCTCATAGAAAGACTAAGATTACAGCAGAGGAAAACATTTGTGAGTTGAAAAACAAAAGGTAGGAAATTAGCTAAATTATTATTCCTACACATTAGTTTCAATTCTCTCACCAATTCAAAAAGAATGTCAGCTATCACTTTTGTGAATATTGCTTCTCTTCCGTTTGTTCCAGTCTTTTTGTGTATGTCTTGTCTAAATGTATTTTAGTTTTTCTCTTTGTCTTCCATGTCTCTTAAGCTTTCAGATATTTTTCATCTCTGTGCTACAATTTAGCTAATTTCCCACCAATACTCTCAGAAACACTCATCTTCCTGGTTTTCCTCCAGTCAGAGAAATGAACACGGTATCGTCTTGTTGTCTCGTTTCCTCATGCCCTTAGGAAAACACCGAGTCCTGTGGCCTGAACCTCTCTACCTTTTTTTTCTGGAGTTAATTTACTTTCTCTACCTTTAATGTTTCTTAGCTCTTCAATTTCATATCTGAAATAAACCTTCTAGTTACTACCTCTTTTGCCCTCCTCTCAGTTATCTAATTTATGTAATATTCAAATCTAGTTGTCGTATTTTGCTAAAAAAAAAATCTATACTAGCTCTCTGATTAGTTCAAAAATAAAGCTCAAAATTCTAGGGTAAAGTTCAGGATCATTTATAATCTGATTTCTCTGCTCCCCCATTGCTGCACTCTGGGTCTCTGACTCTGTCTGTCTGGCTCTGTTTCTGTCTTTCTATTATTTCTTACAATTCTTAATGTTTCCAAATTACCAACACCTTCACCCATACTAACTATTCAATCTTCTTGAACTTCCTAGAATGTTTTTAAAAGCTTCTTTATTTGAATTATTTTCACATTTTTCTTGGTGGTAAAAATGTTATTCTTTATTATGTTTAGTAGCGAAAATATATTAAATAGTAGCCTGCAACAATATTTTATTTTTAATTTCTTGTGGAATTTCGTTTTTATATTTCAGTCACAGTATGACATATATTGCTAGTAATAATGCATTTTTATGTCTTTGAAACATACTGTCAATGGAAAATAAAATAATAGAACCCTCAGAGGCAGATAAATAAATAAGCGCTTGAAGAACTAATTTCCTAGGTAAATGCTTAGAAAATAAATGATTAGGGTCTAGCAAGTCTTTTTCAGTTTTCCAGACTGTAATTCTGTGATGTGTGTGTGTGTGTGTGTGTGTGTGTGTGTGTGTGTAACTATCTAGTAAGATAGATCCAATGGGAAGAGAATACTCGGGCTAACGTAGACCTTAATCATAATGTAGCTCAGTAGTTTCTCAAATCCTTTACTACCCAGGAAGCTGTTTTTTCAAACAAAAATTTTGAAATCCAACATGCGAGAGAAAATCACAGCACCACCACAACCACTGGACACAGAGGCCACAGTTCGTGCTCCAGACTCTGGGGTGGGTACCAGGGCTAAAGCCACCTCTACTGTCCCAAAAGTCAGGTCCTCCACAGCCCCCCAAAGCCAGAAGGGTTCCTAGTCATCAGCATCACATTTCTGTCTTCCTTATGCGAGCCTCCCTAATCTGGCTTCAAGTGACAGTGCCCAGGACACAGGACGCATTCTTCCTACAGGGAACAAATAATATCCCAAGCACAGAAAGGATGTTCACAGATTTCACAATGCAACAATATAACATTTATAACAGAAAATTTCTTCATATATTTTTGTTGCTTTATTTTATACTGACATCATACTGTTGACCTGACAAGCCTGATATATTGACTATTATATATGAACCATATTGTCATTGATACCAAAAGTAATGAATAACTCAATTTGTCCTTTCCTATTTCTTTATGTGATATATGAGGTAATTTTTAGATTTTCAATTACTGCTTCCTAATCCACCCTCCAGCATTTTCATAAAATGCATTTAAAAATCTTTTCCAATTTAAATGGTATAAATTTTAAAAATGATGAAACTCATTTAGAGGCTTGACAATCCATGAAACCGTGGGCTGCATGGGTAGAGTAATGACACAGTTATTTACTCCCATGACTAATAATCATTGCAACATGATGTTTTTATCTCTCCAAGTCAGTTAAAAATACAGTACAGAAGATCAGTTGCTTCAGACACCAGTCGGCAGCCCACACACTTCCGATCAAAGTCTGTGGCTGTAAATCAACAACAGCATATGGCATCGGTGTTTCTATTACAACCTGGACCTGCAGCTGAAGATGGAGTCATTAAGCGAATGCTGAGGACCAGCTTCACATTCGAAGAATGCATGGATTGAGAACAAACACAGCCTGTGTGAAATGTGCTTGTACGTGCTGCAGGGGTGAACTGCTAATGCTTTGCTGCTAGTCTAGAATGTGTCCTGGGAAACTTACCCCTCTTTTGTCTTTAATTGAAATGACACAAATATTACTAGATTAGTAACAAGCAATCGTGACTCATATTCTCAACCCAAAGCTACAATTTGGTCACTTTCAAACTCTTGATAACTGTATATTGTTCAAAATCTACAGTTTTTACCTGACTATTCAAAGTCCTATATTAATCATCCTGGTGTAACTCTTCCAATTATTAGTCCCTCGTTTTTCAGGTGCCAAGTTCAGAGTTTCTCAACTTTGGCATTATTGACATTTGGGGCAAGGGTTTTATTATTTTTATTTTTGTTTTGAAGAGCTAACCCGGACAATGTAGTATATTTCATATCTCTGGTCTTAACAAGTAGATGTCAGTAGTGTCTCCATGCATGCCATTGTTACAACCAAAAATGTCTCCAGACATTTACAAATGCTACCTTGAAGTGGTGGTGATGGTGGTGGTGAGGATGGTGTCGCAAGCAGATGGGAGCTAGGCTTTCCCAGCTGAGAACCACTGCTCCATTCCAACTGAACTACCCACTCCTCTAAGAAACCTTTATTTTTCCTACCTCTACGTCCATAGTTTATTCGCACAGCAAATATTCAGTGGGTATTCACAGGTGCTAGAAATTCAGTAATGAAAAAGACAGACATAGTCCCTGATTCCTGGAACAAATAGTCTTATGTAGAAAACTAGACAAAGTATAATAGGCCAAGAATGAACAGAGTTGAATAAACAGGCCATGAAGGAGAGGGGTTGAAATGTCCTGAGGCCAAGATGCTTCCACTTATGTGAACAGAAAATTTCGATTCTCTATGTACAAATTCTATAGTACATAGAAATCTGACTCATTCCATGAGCTGCAGCTCAGGTACTGCCTTTGTTCAGCCTTCTTCAAGAAGCTCATATCCAGCTACCCTCTGAGGTCTGAACCCCACAGTGCTGAACGCTCAGAGTAGACACGCCAGATAGCACGATTGGCTCTACTTTTCGCTGGTTAATATTTACTATTTCTTTTCCAGAGTTTATTTGATTATATCAGCCTCTTAAGTAAAAAATCCATGTCAGAATAGTTTCTGATTCATCCACAAGCTTAAATTTTTGTACAAAAAGAAAAACAAAATGCACATACACGGTATGCAAATTCTATAAAAGGCAGTGAAAATAATCTAAAAGGTAACAGCCAGTCATATACTATACTATCTTAAAAGTGAGCTAAAAAATGGTATCCCATCACTCTTAGAATAAGAAAAACGCCATTAGTTTAGCAACCAAAAGCTCCTAATGCTTGTCTCATATATTGTTTAACCAAATCTTTTGCATTGTGCCTTTAAAGTGTCACTTTTCAAGGTAGCCTTACCTGACTCTGAATAACTTACATTGAGTAACTCATTCAGTCTAAATCATATTCTTATCCCTGTGATTGACTTTGGTTCATTGCCTCTACTACATCATTAGCTAAAAAAGAACAACGAACTCCTGCACCAACACTGTCTGACATGCAGAATGTATTCTACAGAGGATTTCATTGTTAGTGAATGAAGACACAGCATATCTGTAAAATTCTCACTGTATTTATTTATTCTAGAAAGGTGGGGTGAAGAAAAGGGTCAAATACTGTATTTGAAAAGAAACCTTAAAATTGCTGAACTTGTTAAATCACACATTCAAGAAAAAATATGAACTCAGTCAAGATCATTACTAGGTATAAACACATCTATTCACAAAGTTAAAACAAAACTGCTCACAACTCAAAGACAATAGGAAATTTTAAAAGCAGCCTTGGAGAACAGGGAGATTCCTTCAAATGGGCAGTAAGACTGACATCTGACTTCTCCGTAGTCAGTATGAAACTCAAAAGAGAGTGGAATCAAATCTTCACCATGCTGAAAATAAAACAACTATCAACACAGAAATTTTATATTTATCAAAAAATACCCTTTAATCTCCAGGTTGAATTGTACCAAAATAAACTCTTCTAAACACAGTAAATTTTAAGTGTACATAGACTGTATATGGTTGGTTATCAAACAAAGTTGCTGAACAATCTACAATATTATGGTTAATGTTTTAATTTAGTAATGGGAACAAAATAAGTTTTAAATGAAGTCATTCTAGTGATGGTGTAATGTTCTAAATTTTGCTTGACCTTTAAAAAACATTTTAGAAGAGGAGGCAGGAGGATCACAAGTTCAAGCCAAGCCTAGGAAATTTAGTAACTTGATGAGCCCCTCATTCAAAAAATGGCTATATATATATATAGGTTAGTACAAAGGCCCTGTTATAGCTTGTGTCTAGATGGTCTCTCATGCCTCATGCAGTCACAAGTGGGGCTTTGAAGAGGTGGTTGTATCTAAAGTATGTGATACTGGGATTCAGTACATAGTGCTGAGACTAAAGGTAATGCTGTGATTAAGGGTGTGTGATTGCTAAATTAGCTCACTGATTAGTTTGGCAGAATTATGGATATGGACAATGGGAAGGTCCACTTTAGGTGTGGGTATCCTGGAAGGAATATAGGGGAGAGCAGCTGCTTCTGCCTCCTCACTGCTTAGTGTCTTCGCTGCCTTTCTGCCTGCCATGAACTGTTTCCCCTCTGCAGCGCCCTTCTGCCAAGCTGCCCTGACTTAGAGCCAGCCAACAATGAATAGAAACCTCTACAAACTGGGAGACAAAATAAACTCTCCCTCCTTTAACTTTGGATTTTGAGTATTTTGTCTCAGCAACAAGAAAAGTAACTATGGCACGCCCTCAGTTCAATCCTTAGGACAACGATAGCAAAGAAACTATTTTTATTCAAATAATTTCAAAACTGTTGTGATTTTGTTGATTTTTGTAATTTATATCTGCATTTTCCGCCCTTCAATCATTCTGAAAGTGTGCCTGGATTTAATTTAAATGTTCAGTTTGTATACAACATGGGAAATAATTTTAATAAAAGTGGTGATTTAAAAAATCAACTGAAAGAAAAACGCAAACACTTCAAGGCAAATAACAATAGAAAATTTCTCACTAAATCTGCACTACAGGTAATATGAAACATTTCTTCTTGTGGTGGAAAATGTGCTCAGAGCAAAACACAGGTATAAAAACGAAGAATTTAGGATGTAGAAAGAGGCTTAATAATAAGAAAAAGGCAGTCAGTTCAAAAGGAAAATAGACAAAGGATTTGTACAAAAATTTCATTTAACAAAAAGGCCATCAACACTGGTATTGGCAAGTGTAGAGCAATTAAAACTAACACTGTTAGTGCAAAACTGTAGAATCTTCTAAGATAAACATATGCATTGCCTATAACATAAGCCATCTAACTACTAATGTAATACACAGTAAAAATGGGTATATACGTGCACCAAACAAATCAAAACCAAAATATTACAAAGCACTAATTAAAATATTCTAAAAACTGAAACAGCTCAAAAGTCCACTATATTATGGCACACTGATACAACAGAAGGAATATTTAGCAATGAGAACAGACTATCCACAATCACAGCAATGAAGTGAATAAATCTCAAAGATGGAATGATGAAAGAGGTCAGACACAAAGAATAGAACATGCACAACTCTAGATGCATGAAATTAAAAACTAACACACAATGTTAAATATGAAGATAATAGCTCTCTTTCCTGAAAAGGGGTAATGACTGGGAACTTGGGGCATTGATAGCAATATTATTTCTTGGTACATATGAATTTTAAAGAATAAAATTTATCAAATTACTTCCATGGATGAGCTGGATAGGAGAATAAGAGAGATGACACCTGGCTGCCGAGTAAATAAATGATGTGGAAAGCAGGCTTTAGAGTTTTACAGTTCGTAGTTACTACATAGATGGAGAATCAAAGGGGTCAGTGGTCCACTTCATGACACATTACATATGGCTCTGAAGTCAGGATCATGTAACAGATCTTTACCACAATTGCAGAGAGAGAAAAAACTAAATTTGACGTGATAAAGAAATCAAACCAAATCAGCTTTATCTGTAGCAGCTAAGGTCTTTAGCCCTGTACAGAGTAGGACTCTTCTCTTTCTGATTGGCTTATACAACACACAACAGCACAGCAACTTCCACCAAGAAGCAAGCAAAATCTTGCACACTGGTGGGTCAATACCACTCACTTCAATAGATCCTATATGTCAGGACCAGTCCTGTGCTTAGTGAGGGAAAATCTAATAAGACATGGTGACTTCACTCTTACAAAATTGCCCTCTTAGGACAGAAAGTCTAATGGATAAATTATTTGAGTACAAAGGAGATTTTTTATAGTTAATGAAAATACAAGCTAAAAAATGGTAATACATTAATTTGGAATTCCAGATTGGAGGGAAAGAAAAGTAAAGAGTGGGTGACCTTGCAAATGAGCTTAAATGTGAGAACTTTGAAAAGCTGTTAATTATTTTTTAGTTCTTTTTTTTTTTTTTTCTTTTTGGAGGCAGGATTTCATTGCATGGTTCAGGCTGATCTTGAACTCACTATGTAGCCCAGCCTGACCTTGAATTCACAGTGATCCTCCTACCTCAGTCTCAAGCATGTACCACCGTGCCCAGTTTGAAAATCAGTTAAAATACAAAAATACTTAAATTATCAACATAGTCCAGAGGTCTATGAAAATTACTTCTTTCCCATATTCTTCAAGCTAAAAAGTTACTGTTGAGGGAAAAACACAGTGGGGACAGACTTGAGTCAAACATGAGATGAGTTTTAAG
Source organism: Hydrochoerus hydrochaeris (assembly GCA_004027455.1). Taxonomy (NCBI): domain Eukaryota; kingdom Metazoa; phylum Chordata; class Mammalia; order Rodentia; family Hydrochaeridae; genus Hydrochoerus; species Hydrochoerus hydrochaeris. Next base: position 415,436 of record PVLA01000382.1, on the reverse strand, counting down.
CCTCAGTGTTGAGCTGGCATGTGCCTTCTCTGAGACATGCGACAGTAATGAACGCTGAACAGTGGCCATGAATGGACTGAAGGAAGTTGAAGGCAATAAAATTCATCATTTTGGGTTGGGGCATATTGCTTTTATATCACTCCTTGCAGGGTCCTTTTCCTGTTCTCTTCCTAAAAAACTTAAGTCATCTCTGATGAACTTCATGTCACCATTTGCCTCTAGAGATATAAAGCATTTAACCCAGGCCTGGCCAATCAGAAAACCAAGTTTCTTTGACCACAGTGATTGGTTCGTCACTGTGCATATGGTCGACATTGGTCCAATCATAAGAATAAGGGGCTCTGTATAGCAGCCACTAGAAAATTCTTTTTCCTCTCTGTCTTCCTGGGTCTGAAAAATTAGAAACTGAAACATACTGACTAGAGTCTGTAGGTGAATCAATGCAGAAATGGAGAAACCATGGAAGTTATTTATTTCCATTGTTTATTTCAACTGTAAAAGTTAACTCAGCTAAATTCCCCACCGTGACATCTGTCCCCTAAGGGCACAAACACAGTCAGCGTACTACCGGGTGACAGTCATGATACAAAAGCTTAGACCCTTACCCTGGGCTAAGTGTACCTTAAATCTTAAACAGCATGGACCATATTCAAGTTCTGTAGTCAGTCCAGAAATATATTCTGGTTAAAGAATTGTCTTATCAAAAAGTAAAAAATATTGTTATGGAGCCAAAAATAAAAGGTTAATTTGCCTTTACTCTCACTTAATTAATATTTATTAATTATATACTATATTAAGAAACTGAGAAAAATAAGACTGCTTATATTCATGTATTTTACAATTTTATAAGTAAAAAATTAGCAGACCATTATCACACAGTATCATGAGTTCCTAAGTGAGAGGAGTATATAAATATTACGGGAGTATGTTTCTATAATAACCCAGGATAGAGTGATCCACAAAAGCTTCCTAAACAAGGTTACCCCCAAACTCAGATTTGAAAAAGGTGACATAACACAATCAAATGAGGTGGGGAAGAATGTTCTTAGCAGGAAGAGAAAGAAATTTATGGAAAAACAAAAACACTAAGGCTGGGATGCAAGCAGAAAAGTAAAAAAAGAAAGAAAGAAAAGAAAAACAAAATGACAACAACAAAACCAGTATGCTGCAGTAAAGGCAGACCAGGAGTTAACTGCAAAAGTTTCTAACAGTTATGGTAAGAAATTTGGGTTTTAATATGAAAACAATGGAGAACTGCTGAAGACTTTGAAGCAGAGGTACAAGATAACATTCACATTTTAGAAGCATCACTCCAGATGTAATATAATAGGCAGAACACATCAGAGGGAGATAGAAGAACACTTAAAGAGGAGGATGTTGTATGTGACCCAGGTTAGAGAAATTGTGTTATAAATCAATATATTGCCAGAAGCGTGGAAAGGGATTTCAGAGGGACTCAACAGAATCAGGCAGGCTTAATATTTTATTGGTTCCTGAACTATCCTGATTTTCAGCCATCAAATCCTAGGTATCTCACCATTAAGATGATCTATATTCTACAAGGGACATGGCAGGTGGAGGACTCCCATGTACCATTTGGGATCCATTTCAAGTCCACCATATTGTGGTTGCGTGCTGAAGATACAGAGTAGGAATGAAAATCATTTATTCACTGATTTCTTGAATAACAGAAGTAGAGACACTCCCTTGCCCAAAAACTGGTAAGATACTGGAAATAAAACACCCTTCTAAGAGAGACAAGAGGGAACAATTAGACACTGTCAGTAATTCTGTTCACTATTCTACTGAGACCACATGGCTCCAAATAAGCGTAAGACTGGAGCTGAGAATCTGCTGCTTCTTCAATCAGCTCCTTTCCTACTGTCCTTACTGGGTTAAAAACCCTGGTATTCTACTTCTAATTCTGGTGATCAAAGATCAGCATTTTTGAATTTTCAAACATCATGACTCCCAAATATACAAGACAATTACTTCACACAGTTCTCCAGAGAGCAAATAGAGACCTGTTCAGTGCTAGGAGAATGGTGATATGGATTTATTGGGAGAGGGTGCATTAGTCTTTACTTTTCTATAATAAATGCTATAGTTTAGGGAATAATTAAGGGTGCTTTGGACCATTTTAGATACTGATCTTAGAGACTCTTCAGTGAGATTTGAGTCCAAAGAAAAGTAAAGTAATGTAATTCACCATCCTGAAAGTTGTAGAATCTGAAAGCACAATTTTTTTTTAAGTTCCAATAGGATATGAAAAACTAGAGGGTTCTAAGAACAACCTTAATATGATTTTGTCTTGCAAAAGAATGAAAACATCACTTATCACAACTATCTGAAAAAAAGACAGGAAGTTAACCCTCATGAGTTTGTAAGTGAAAAGTTCCTGGGGAAATGATTAAATTCCTGGGAACACCTTCTGCAGACTGCACAGATAAAATGCTGATTCAAGACATTAACTTGCTGATCAATAACTCAGGTGGGAAAAAAAATTTTTTTAAATGTTCCTCTGCTCAAACTTACTCAACTGCTGATAACTTACTTTGCAATTAAAATACACAGTTTGGGCATTTTCTTCACTTTGTTTTCCATAGTAGTTCTCTCCTGCTTTTCTCCCCCTACTTTTTGGTAAAACACGAAGGACAAGACTATACATACAGTGATTAAGAAGCACACGCAGCAATCCCACTCACGTTGCTAGGCAACAAGGGCCATGTACAAGCTCAGGAAGGCATTCTGGGCTTCTGCTTGCAGGAGAGATACAAAGAGCTAGCAAGCAAATGGTTTTGATAACTGAGGGGTTAGTACTTTTGGACACAGATGGTTCTGAATTTGCCTGAGGAAGGGATAAAGCACAAACACCTATTTTAAACCTTTTTAGTAGTTTATTTTTCCAAAATGTTTTTAGAATTCTCTTCCATGGAAAGTTGATACATTATAACAACCATCATCTCAATAGAGGAAAGAAGGGTCAAATGGCTTCTAATCCCCCAGGTAAAGGCTAGGTCACCAGTAGCCTGGATTATTTCAATATCCTCTTGCCTGTTCCCAATAGGCATTCCCCGATTAATTACAAGGGCATTTTCTGGACTTCTAGTCAGCTCAGGTGCCCTGTGATCCACATTTACCCCCTTCAGTTGCTGTGAAAACTGTAACACTGTTGACTGTAGTAAGTCCGGTTTTTTGTTATTATTATAAAGCAACACATGATCATTCACACAAAAAGCAGAACAATACAGACCGATGAATGAGCATCACTATCCATTATCCTGTTGCCAGAGACAAACAAGGTAAATACATTGGTGCATATCATTTTAGATTATTCTCAGTACATACACAGAGATTTTTTTTCTCATAGTACCTGCATACAGAAAGTTACCACTTTACTTGCCTTATAAATTTATCAACTCAGAAACTGAAAATATAATTTAATGACTTCTGTATTATATGCTAATTATTTATTTCCATAAATCTTCAAAGAAGATAGGACAAGTGATCAAATACAGATATCATCTTACTAACATCTAGGAACATCTAAGAACAACCTTAATATGATATTGTCCTTCAAAAAAAACTATTTGAAAAGAAGACGGGAGGTTAACATCTTCCCAATCACCCATTGAACCTAATCATAGGCAGCTAGCTTTATTAATTCCTCAATCCTACATAATCACTTCTTTCAGGTCTACAAATAATTCCTTAGTTCACGTGTCTTACCTGGCTTCTTATAATAATGAATTAAGTTGAACTCTTTGGTTTTTAAATGTCAGAAACCTGGACTCAAAGCAGCAAAAGCAAAAGCAAACATGTGGCTGCATTACCAAAAGGCCAGTTAGAAAGGGCCAGCTAGACACACAGTGGGAACCACAGACTCCTAAGGCCAGTGGGATGTGGCTTCTCTCTCTCCATCCGTCAGAAGCTCTGTAATGCTTCCATTCTTTGGAAGACTCTCCTTTAAATGTGATGAAATGGCCATCAGTAGCTCCAAGCCTCTATGCTTTCAGCAAGTCTAGGGGGAAAGGATTCCTGTGATTCAGTTCTGGATGTCACTCTGAAACCCTTGAACCAACTGTTGTGGCTCAGGACCAGGGACTGTGAGTGGACATAGGGAAAGAGAACATGCCCACCCTGGAGCCTGGGGAACAGTTCACTCCACCCAAAAACACAAGATCCCAAGAGTCAAGGAGAGGTTATTCCCCAAAGCAAAATCAGGCAGCTATCATCAGAAATCCTCCCCAGTCAGAACAAGAAAAGTTTCATTACTATCAGCCCACACATCAGTCACTTTCTCTCTTCACCAGGCTCAGTGTACAGACCTTACCTACCAACTCCCTCTCCCTTTGGCTCCTGGTTAGATTTAGTCAACAAGAGGCATCAATTAGAAAGCAGTCAGAATACAAAGGGTGATTCAAAACAATATAGTGAATATTTCAATTTTTAAAATTGATTACAGAAAAAGACACATTGCCATTAATCCCCTGCAAAATACCCCCCTATTTCAAAAGCAATTATTACATCACTCTTGCCACCTTATGGAGCAGTTCTGCAAATGCTCTTTTGTGTCTTTATAAGGCATTGCTGCTGCAATGCCAGGCTTGTAAAAACAGGCTGGTGTGTATTTACCATATACACCGGCTCTCATTCACCAGAGCCGGCACTGTGCAATTTCTGGCTCTTCCCCAAAGTCAAAATGATCCTGAAAGGTAAAAATTTTGTATACATGATATACAAAATATATGATATGAATTCAACCATGAGTGCACTAAAAACTCTAACTTAAGGTAACTTCCACAACTGCCAGAGACAATGGCAAAAATGAGGGAATATGTGTCTTCAAAGTGAAGGGAATTATTTTGAGGGGTAATAATGTTAATATGATTGTTTTACTATAATATTTTTTTATTTAAACATGCATTGTGTTTTTTAATCACACTTCATATATCCCCATCTCTTTCATTGTGGGATACAAGTTCCTGTATGTACAGAAGCCCACAGTTTCTGTTGAGTAAACATCTACAACCAGCTATGGCTTTAGGTCCTGACAATAACTCTCTCCCCTTACCGCTTCACAGGGTAAGACACTTGCCCTAGAGAACAGGGGTAGTAACATCTCACCCCTGCTGTTGATGCAGAGTACTCTACCATTCTTCCTTGGTTTTAACTCTGCACACAGCTTTACCCTACTTGTGTGTGTGCCTCATCTTTGCTGTGGGGCCTTCTCAGTCACAGTCTCCTAACAAGCTGCTCAATGTATCAACATTTCTCTATCAATTGCAAATCTCCTTAACTACCAAGCTTTTCATTCAACACATGGATATGTATGCTGAAAGTTCAAGTCCAAGGGTCTCTGTCAATTTAGCATAAATCACCGACCACTATTATTTAGACTGTGTTGATCGCAAAGCTATATCGAGGACTGTAACACACACTATTTATCCGGAATGCTAGGATAATGCATCTGGCATATGTCCATAAAAATTCAGATTTTTGTAGTAGGATTGAAAGAAAATTAAAGAAGCAAAGAAAGAAGGTAGAAGTGGAAGGGAGGACAGAAGGAAGACAAAAGGGATATTGTAATAGAGTTTAGACCTTAGACTGCTAGAACCTAGGAACTGAGTTTAGCACTGTAGGTGCCCGGGAGTTGTCTTCCTTGCCCTGGGCTTCACTGTTTGGACCTGTAAAATTCTGGGATGCGACCAGATTGTCTTTATATCTATTATCTTCCAATGAGCAACTATTAATGATGCTTGCAAAAAAACACCCTTAAAATATTAACAGTTCAAAGAAATTGAAGATATTTTGTTAAATTGAGTAAAAATGTCTCTCTTGACTAAGGAAGCAAATTCTTTTTGAAAACCAGATAATCACGGAAATTAATAATGGAAGGGAACCCTAAGTCACTGACCTTCAAGACAAAATTGTTTCTGTTTGGATTCTTGCTGCAGACCAAATATGATACACAGACAATGTAGGGATAAATGGGGGTCTGCAGTGAAGCCCAAGAAAAACACTGATGCAGCCAGCAAGAGCCCACACTGCCTGGCAATAGCAGTGAGGCAGGATCGGAAACACAATGGAGAATCCGCAGAGGAGGGAGTCCCCACACTTCATGGTTTGACTGGTCCAGTCAAGACTGCGGAAGCTGTGGGAGGAAAATTTTAAAAGGCCAAAGCAGGAAATGAGCTGTAACTTGACAGAGTGACAAAAGAAAACAGAAAAGCATGAGACATATCAAACCCAAAAGGAGCTTGGAAAATGTAGCCTTTTTATTCTAAAATTAGGTAATAGTAAAAAGGATACAAAAATAAATAAAACTTCTGAGGTATTTCATGCTAAAAATATCCATTACAAATAGCCAGGGCAGAGTAACAGACACTATACAAACTAAGTTCAGGAAACTGTCTTACTGTACTTAGGGGGAAGGAGAGGTAAAGTGAGGCTGAGCTTTGTTCCTAAGTGCTTTCGGTCTACGTAGGCAAGGGAAGGGCAGGACAGAACACCGGCACTCAGCCCAAGGACAGTTCAGCAATCTCAAAGAAATGTACAGAAGAACACAGAGGAAAGTTCCAGATCAAACTAGCTGCATGTTTTGGCCAAATGATTTTAAGTTGTTCACTAGACAACTAATCAGTTCATTGGGCACGTCTCAAATATCGCAGGAAAGTTGGTAAAGCCCTAGCAGAACCAGAACTCAGGAAGAAAGAATGGTACATTGGCAGTCTCTTCAGCGAGGTGGGATTAGAACAGGGAATGGTACTAAAATTAATTTCATATCTCATTTTGCTTTTTTTAATTACATATTAGAAGATGTAAAATAACATATGTGGCTCACATTTGTGTTTTGAATTATATTTCTATTGGACAGACATATCAGCAAAGACTTTTCTTTTCCCTCCAAGCATCTGTGATATTATTACACGGGGGAAGTCTTGACCTGGCCACCACAGTCTTTCTCTTCTCAGTCAGAGTCTGGTTGTAGACTAACTTAAAAAAAATCACAGTGAATCTCAACAGCTGCTGACCCTCACTTGGGAATACCACTCACTTAGGACAGTTACCACCACCTCCTAATATGTAACCCACTTACCGAATATGTACACAAACATATTGGTATGTGTCAGAATAATATCCAGAAATAGGGAAGAAATATTAGCAAAGCACTTGTTATATTGAGATTTACCTTCTTTTGTCAAGTATAATCATTTGTTTGCACCAAGTAGAGTCCTTAGTGCTTGTTAATAAGAAGTGAGTCTTTGATATTCAAAAGAGTATTTGAACTTCTTGTCTTTATTTTTTAAGTATAAACCAGTTAATTGAAAGGCGATTCCACCATAATGCTTCTAATAATCAAGATACTGTCCATGACTAGAAAAGTGAAAAATAAGCTTTTGCTTTTGATAAAACCCTCTAGTATGATCTGCCAGATAGTATAACTGGATCTCATTCTCTCCTCTATTTTCTCTGAATTTCTGCTTTTTCCAAGCCTGGAAAGCCATCTAATCCTTCCAGTCTGGTCAGTTCCACCGGAACCTACCACCTAGCATGCCTTTCTTTCAGTACTGGCCAGCTGTATCCAACTTCCGGTGCAGACTTTGGTTAGTTCATGGTGACACAATAATTTTCCACACTGATATAAGGCAAACTTTACTTAAGATAACAAAGGAGTTCCCACACAGCTAAGCTTTTACATGACTCTTGAGTTTTAAAGTTAGTCTCCTCTATGAAAATATTTTTGTTCCTCTATGAAAAGATCAGACATCTGCACTTTTATGCTATCAAGTATTTATTCCCCATTCATTGGTTTTCCTTGGAGGAGCTATTTTGCCCCTACTTTCAGCCCAGGTGGGTTGAGTGAGGCTGAGTCTGCTCTTCCCACCTCATTGCCAATTGGCAATTTTCTTGGCTGATTACCATAGTTTCCTTGGAAATTCCAGCAGAAATACAAACCACAGTGGTTTGGAGATTGCTGCTGCATGGTTGAAATCTGGTACAGTGAACTAAATACTGAGATTTTGTTGAAATTGTTGGGAAGAATTCTATTTTATCTGTATTAGAAGTTGACAGAAAAATCTTTGAACCTCAAGCTGTTATCACTTGTAAAGGCCTTGCCTAAGAGGATGGCAAAGTAAAAATAGGGACCAATTCTAAGGACTTCGTTGAGACCCTGGGGCAACAATTTGTACTCCTGAATTTTTTAGCTAGGTAAGCTAATAAGTTCTCATTGTTGCTTAAGATATCAGAATGTATTTCTTCTCCCTGTGAACTGAAAAATTCATGACTAGCATAAATCTTCCAATCCTTAGCTGCGCCAAAGATGGATAAACCATGTTTTTCGTATACATCTTTTCAAACAAGTTCTCATGAACTCTCTCTTCATAGAACTTCACTCCAAAACCCCTTTTCCCTTTGTCCATTTCAACGCTTATCTGTAGTGTGTGAATATCATTATTAGAACTTGCCTTGATCCATTCCATCCATAACAAGAGAATTCAAAGGTCACGTAAATCCTTCTTGCCAAGTTTCTGATAACACTCAACATCAGGTCACCCTTGCTACTCATTTGGATTGTACACCAGCTCTGTGTGCATCCTAAGGCCCAAAAGCCAATTTGCATTCTGGCTTTGAGTGTTATCTAAGTACATGCCTGTTATTGCTGCCTGTCTCTTACAATAACTGCCCTAAGCCCTAGTAGCTTCAGGTTCAGGAGTCTGCCAGATCATTCCTCCTAATCTAGAAGTTATAGGTGAATCTTTAGCACCTGTTGAAAAGTTCCTGTAAGAAAATTAAGAAACCTATCTATGTTTAAAAATTGTCAACTTCCAGATTACTGAGTGCCTTGGTGAATATTACCATTTCCTAAATTTGCTTGATGCCAATAGTTTAGGATAATATCAATTTATGGTTCTATATTTTCTCATAGCCAGCTTTATCCTGATGGCTAACGTAGTCTTCAGATCCCAGTTACCTCTCACCAAATTTCAGCTAGATTTTCCCTATATTCCAATGGAGAACAAGCACCCTAACACCACTACCCTAACACCTCTCTACTTACGGTTTATCATCTCATAGCATCACTGCAATGCTGACACACTTAGACAGGTATAGCAAGAAAACACTGATCTAAGAAACTGGAACACTGAGATTCTTCTAATCATGGATCTGCTATTTACTGGCAAGAAATAAAAAAAATCTCTTTTTCAGTTAACTGGCTTTAAATGCAAAAAAAATATATGCTCCTTTAATAACCTCTCACATTTTCCTTTTCTCTCTAAACTGGGTTAATATCTTCCTCTGGCTGGTGTGTAGCTGAGTGAGCAGGCATATGCTTAGCATGCATGAGGCCCTAGGTTCAATCTCTGGCACCATAAAAGAATTAAATTATATTAAACTGTGCATGCCTTATTTTGCTGGATTTTGTGAGAATTAGATGAGAATGTATGTGAAAGCATATTACAAACTTTAAAGTGTGATATGTACAAGTTTTTAATGGGACTCTTTATCTCTAGCCAAACTATTATCTCATACTTATTTTCAACCACACACAGCCATATATATTATAAATACTTGATAAATGTTTTCAATTCATAAACATATATGCAGGTACTTCTAAAATTTTTTTTTGTAACAAAAGGAAAATGTTTGTCAATAAGCCAAATGAGACACCAGGATGGTAAAGATGTTGAAGATAAGGAAGGGATAGATTGATTTCTTTTTTTCTCTCAGCCTCATCAGTATTTCTCATTATTTGATTGATTGCTGATAGTCATTTTTTTCTGGACTAAGACAGAACCGTAGTATTGTTTAAATTTTTGCATTTCTCTAGTGCACAGAGACATTAGACATTTTCTTCATGTACTTATTGGCCATTCTTACTTTTGAGACACTTCTGAGAAGTGTCCACTCATTTCAGTTGCCATTTTTGTTTGAGGCTTTTATTTTAAGAGTTCGAAGTTCATTGAGTCAGTATAGAGATTTTTCAAAAGGCTAAAAATACTAATTCCAGCCAATTCAGGTATCTGCCCTTTCTAGGTATCTTCCTGAAAGAGTTAAAGGCATCACTTTACAGAGATACGTAGTACTCATGCTTATACCGATGCAATTCATGATAGCTGAATCTTGGAATCTGCCTACATGTACATCAACAGGTTAGTGGATAAGGAAAATATGGTATCTATATGTGGTGGAGTCCTGCTGCATCATAAATAAAGATACATTTGTGTCATTTGTAGGAAAATGACATCATAATGTTAAATAAAATAAATGTGACACAATCTGAAATATTGCATCTGAAATATTTCTCTTACATGAGAAACTCAAAAATTCAAATAAAGAGCAAAATAAAAGATAGGAATAATAAGAGAGCTCTTTTATAGCTCTTTTGCAAATGGGAAGGGAACCCAGGGAAAGGGGGAAATGAGTGGAAGAGAAGTAGAGTGGCATTAAAAAAAGAATTGAGATGGTTTATGAACATGTACCAACTCTGAGAGGAATGTAATCACCCTGTGCTACCAACACATACTAATAAAAATTAAAATTCAAAAAAACAAAGAAGTAGAAAAATGTGGGCCACAAATGTGAGTGAGAGTAGGAGTGTGGCACAGAGTAGAGAAACAAGAAATGAAGAAAACCAGGAAAGACTAGACAAGGAGGATGCAAGACAAGCATAACACAACGCAACAGAGATAACAGCGAATTTTTAAAAGGCAACAGAACAGAAGGAGCATCAATTATTTCCAAACTTGTTATCTGCTTAAGAAACACTCTGAGATTAAACAGAAACTGAACCATTTGCTCCCCAATGACTTCCACTTAGATGGGAAAGAACTGACCATTAGATTTGTCTTCGGGAAAACTCAGTGGGCCTGCGGGAAGACTCAGTGACTGAACCTTAGCCCCTGAGGCAGACGTGCCTCACTGAGTGTAGAGATGGAGGCAGCAACTGGAAGATACACCACCAGAATATCTTATATTGCACAGATAAAGGGTCAATGAACTCAGACTGTCAAAGAAAACCTGTGGCAACAGCTGGTTAGTAAAATTACTATGTACTGTATTATGTACAATGATCTCATCATTGCTTTTTGTCACTGAGATACTAAATAACTTGTATTTTTGTTGTTGTTGACTAAGTCAAATTCAATTATGTGGACATAGTTTTAAAAGGAGGACTACAGCTCCCATGCTGAAGCCCGTGTCAGCTTTCTAGAAAACTGCATTGGAATTCTGATAACTGGGAGGGACTTCACCTCTTAAGGATGATCCTGTGCTAGTATCATAGGTCCCCAACTCGGCCATCTCCGAGGATAGGAAAAGAATACAGGGGAGATAAAGTCTGAAGAACTTCTATGTAGAGAGGAGACAGATTTCCTGGAGAATCAGTCAAAGAGACACAGGCTAGTGCAAGGGCTAATCTCTTCTGAGAAGATCCCAAATCACAAAGCACATGGCCTCGTCTGTCTGGGAGGTCGCAGGCATTTTTTTCAGAGTGAACTATCATATTGCTCATTCCCTTACACACTGTACTCTCTGAAAACCCTGTAGCAGGGCACCTCAAACAAAGCCTTAGTAACCCACAGTCGTGGTATTAGGGGCAAATACAGTCAAAAAAGAAGAGGTAGCAGTTACTGTAAAAATAAAATGAACATTTGGGGTCTCAGAACTTGGTGGAATGCCGGTAATCATAAACACTGCAGTAGTGTATATTGGTGTAATACTTAGTAGTGTAGCAATTAGGGGTCGGAACTCCACACTCAGGGCTGAATCTAGGCCTGCCAGAATTGGATCCTTGATTCTATCAGTTGTTAGTTTTTTTACTGTGTGAGCTCATTAACTTTTCTATACCTCAATATGAAATGCAGATAATAAGAGCATCCTCTTTCCAGACTTGCCATATGGAGTGAATGAGAAGGCACTTGTGGATTAGCACAGCTTCTGCACTTATTAAATTCTCAACATTTATTAGCAATAACAGCAATAGGAGTGGGAGGCAGCACTGGTAAAAGAACTTGTCTCACAAAGGGGTACAAGTTAGAAGGCACAAGGACACTCTTACTAGAGGTCCCATGGCATAAGGTATCTGCAAACAGCCTTATAGCAGAAGCACGTTGAAGTTCCAATAGAGAACTTATGTTCTGTTAGTCCTTTCATCTCTTCAAGCCTCAGAATCCATGACCAAAAGTTTCATGTGCATGTATTGAGCTGGTATTTGTTAATATAGGCTGGGCACAAACCTATGATGGGTCTTCAGTGATGAGATACTGGCTAACGAGCTGAAAAGTGAAATAAAGATTTTTTTTTCTATTTTAGTTAAACTCCTCCAGCACTATAATATGCCAGACAGTGTTTTCCATACTGGGCACATGAAGTCAAGCAGAGGAGGCACATATATTAAATCAATTGTTACAAGCAACTATGACAATTACAACTGTTAATAATGATTTGTACATAGAGCTCTTGGGACACAGAGGGAAGGTAGGGGGGCTTGTTACCTGTAGATAACACATAAATTCATATTTTGATTACATGTAGGAGGTTGACAAGAGGGACAGGATGGGTGTGAGGAGACTTAGGTTCTAGAAAGATGGTCTGATAAGTGATCAGGTAGGCTGCTAAGTGGTGCGAGGCGGAGGGGGTTGTAGTTGGGAGTTTGGAACTGATGTCAGTCACTCAGGAAAGAGATGGTGAGGCCTAAAGACAGCAGCAGCAGGAAGGGTACAGAGAGGGTGGCAGAGCCACCATTATATAATTCGAGATAAAACACTAAAATTAAGCTGCTGTAAAAAACGTAACTAGTTTTTTTTTCTTTTCATAGAGTGAAACTTCATCAGTTCAATGTAATTAAGTAGAAGTATGTCAAAATTCATCAAATATGAATTACAGATTTATTTTAAAAATATGATTAAGTGCTTAGGACTTTTTTGACTAGATGAGATATTTTAAATAACTTTCAACTTCCCTGCTCTTTATTAGCAGCATCAATGTTCCTGCAAACAAAGTAAGGTTTTCAGAAATGAAGATTTTTTTTTTTTTCTGGAGTGGGGTTGAACATTTCTCCTTTCTGATTTTATTCACTCAAATGTTCTTCCAAATTGGCTGATAGTTACCATCCATTCCTCCGGCACTAGCTTAGGAAGTCATAACCCTACCTCAGGCTGACTCGCTGCCCACAGAGCTGCTCTAAGAATCTTATCTCCCCGCATTCACCAAAGACTAGTTGGCTGATATCCCTCCCTCTCCATTAGGAGCACCAAGCTGGGCGATGCTAACCAACCCCTCAGTAGCACCACCATAGGAAATAACATGTTTGAAGCTGCAGACTAACATCATCCACAATTTTCCTGATTCTCAGAATCCCTAGGATGACTCATGCTGTTGTGTAAATCTTCTGTCGATAGTGCCATGATAAAACTCAGTTCAGCCCAAGGTCAAATCTCTTTAAGGATGGGATTTTTATTTTACCTTCCATTAATGTACTAAATTAGTTCAAAACCTTAATTATCATAGCTTGCTGAAAACACACAAACTCAATGCACTATTTATTTTCCAATTACTTGTACATTTCTTACATCATAACCTTCATGAGTCATAAAATTTATTTACTATGAAAAGTATTGCTCTGCTCTTACAATCATGTTGGCTGGAAAGGGAAGAACAAGGAAATGGCTCACTAATTGTGAAAATACCTTTGAATGTACAACAAGTGGTTGGCTTTCATGAGTCTTCAACTTCAAGTAGAGATCAACCTGTTCTCTATTTGAAAAGAATTTAGGAGTTTGTAGATCAGAAAAGTCACGGTTCTAACTTTCACCCATGCCTTAATAGCGTAAAAGATCCTTCATTAATTTCAGTTAGAAAATAATATGGTCCCTGAAATCCTAAGAAAGAAAATTCCAAGAAAGAAAGAAAGAAAGAAAGAAAGAAAGAAACAAACAAACAAACAAAGAACTGTCATATAACTTTCTTATTATATCCATCTTTCAGTGGTCCAGAAGATCATCAGCCCTTTAGTACCAGTGTCTATTCCATGCAATTCATCATAGAACAGCTGTAATCAGAATCTTATCCAAAACATTTCCCAGTGGAATCCACAAAATGTGGTTAACTTTCTACCAGCCTTTTTTCCAAAGTGTGTTACAGACTTTCCTGTCGATCATCTGCAAACTCAGCTCTATTTTCCCATGCAGTTCTTCTCCATGATCACCGTCAAAATATCTTCTTCTTCCTACTTATGTAATTTGTTACCATATGCCATGAATTCTACTTTATTGCTTCTTATAGATTCTGTACCCTTTCTTTTACGCCTTAGCTGGCAATAGTTCTAATCTTCATCCTCTCTCCACTGGACTATTTCTCAGCCCCTTGAATCAACACACCTCCTACCTTCCTTTATTCACTATAATCCAGCCTGGTCTTTACCCTACGGCCACCTTTTGAAATACCCGTCATGGCTTTCTCCTTTCTGTGTAGACTGTTCAACTTTCTGGACCTTCCAAATCTAGTTTTATGAAATATTTTTGAACTTACTCTAACCAGCATTTTTGAATGCTTGGAAGTTAAGATACACAAGGTTCCTGATTTAATATTTAAAAATAACTCTGTAGTTGTATGTATATATATGCACACCTTTTCTGATTTAACTTTTGAGGATTTGAACTGCAATAATTATATACAGTGAACAATGGTGGCATCTGAGATAAAGTAAAGCTAGAAATGTCAGTTATGCTGGCGATAAAGAGAACTTATCATAAATATGCATCTATATCTGGTATGCACAAAGGCATGATAGTAATGAACAATCAAAATGAATACTTTGTATAAAACATTTCATAAGCACTGAAATTAATAAAGCCATTATAAGTTAAGGAGTGAGTGGGCAGATGAAAAGGGGAAAGAGTTTATTATTATATTTCTTTAGAAATGCAAATAAGAACATTGCTTGAACATCATTACCTGACTGATAAAACAGTAATCACAGGTATTTGTTTAGAAACCTGTTGTAATTCTTTAATGGAAAAAAAAATCTTAAATTCAACAAACATATATTTGCTAAATTGTAATAAAATAAATTTCCAACAGGTTTCAACTGTCATAGTATAGTTCTATATGCTTGGAGAGAATTCCTATCACTGCTTTCCAAATTTAAGTAATGGAGGAAAAGTCCTCAGGGGCCTGGCAGGCAGATTACATGCTCTGACCAACCGCACACTGTGAAGCTCAAAGGACAGACTTGCTTACCCAGCAAACTTGGATGAAAATACTGGCTCTGCCTCTCCCTAGAAATGTGACTTTGGGGCAAAATAATGATCCCTCTCTGCCTTGGTTCTTCATATGTAATAATGCAAGCACTGTCAGTAGTTAACTTCTTGGGTTACTAGAGTTAAACAGTATATAGATCCCTTGTTTGTCCTGATGAACTACATAGCAAACTTGTCAAATGTTCAAGGTAGCAAATAACAAGTGATTTCATATTTTCCTATTATTGTCCAAGTCCATTTTTTACTAATTTAATTATGGTTGAATAAAATTGTAATCTACATTTATATATAGTTTAGGTGATAGTTTCAATAGAAGATAATCTAAAAGAAGCAGGGATTTAGATTTTAGGCTCAGGTAAATCACTTGTTAACTTTGTGGACTTAGGAAAAATCAATTGATGTCTTTGAAAATTTCTTTATGTGTCTCATCTACTGTGCTTTGTGTGACTGCAAGAGGCTACAATCTGCAAAGCAAATTCCAAATTATGGAAAACAGCTTGAAATAAATTTTAAGTAAGTCTTGGCATCAATTTATATGCTTCTTTTAAAAATAAATGTTTTATTTTTATTCATTTAATTGTACTAACTTGTGGGAAATCATGTGATGTTTGACAATACCTAATAATCAAATCATGGCAGTCAATGCATATTTCTTTATACTTTATAAAACATTTTAATTAGCATTAATAATTGTGCATATTTATGGGACACAGTGCTAGGTAAAATCACATTCTTGTTGAATCTTTTATAAGTCTGTTCTTATAAAGAAAAACAAAAGACCCAGACTTTTTGAATCCAGGTGATCCTACAATTCAGACAGGGCTGTAATCTTATTAAACATGGAGAAAATTCTTACTGGGTAGAATCTGAAAATCATATAGATCTTATCAACTTTATGGTAGAATTAGTCATTACCTCTATCCCTGACAAGTTTTTGCATCAACTGATTAATATGAGTCCTAAGAAACTATCTAGAAAAATCCTATTGGAATTCGAGATTTAAATGAAGATTAGTTATGGCTTCTAGAGTTCCAAAGAAGCCAAACTACAGGAAGGAATGACAAGGTATCATACAACTGGGAGCCAATACCCTGGGGCTGACTGAGCAGCAGCTCAGAATGAGGCATGGGAATGGTAGCTTTGAGAACATGTAAACTTTGATGCCAAAATTCATCAACTCGCCTTCTGTGCAAAAAAAAAAAAAAATGAGAACTGAGAATGGAAATGCAGCAAAAAGACTGTTTCTGGAATTCTGTCCCAAGCATTTTAGTATGGAGCCCATTTTGAATAAGTATTACACAGAAGGCATTCTCTTCTCACTCCACTGCATAATGAGGTGGAGCTTCATTATCAAGAATTTTCTGCTTTGTTAAAACCAAAGGCAACCCTCCAGGCCAAGGGACAGTCTTTCAGCAGCTATAATTCAAAGTATTCCTTAAAGGGACTCAGAAGTATGGACTACCCAAGTTGATCTTAGCAAATAAAACAAATTCAGGAGCACTTAAAACACTCTTTTTAGTAATAATCAAATTCTCCAAGACATGCCAACAAGGTGATCTAAGCAAAGACTTAACTTCCTACAGTTAAGCAGATTGAGAATCAAATGTTTACATCAATGTGAGGCCATGTGAGCTATGTCAAATTTAGTACATCAGATTACATAGCTATACATTCCAGAAGGTGCCAAGATGATGTGAAGAAACTACCTGTTATTTGCCACTGTTTTCATGCAGTCATCTCAATTAGAGAAGGCTAGAAGTTTACAAACTACATTTTGCAGTCAGTCAGTCATCTCCTGACTTTTGGTTATTCTAAAGGAGAGGCTCAGAATAGAAAACTGGGTGAAGAAAGAAAAAAATATAATCACTTTCCCACTGTATAGGGAGGTGCTTTTATCTGGCACAATAACAACTAATGATTTCAGAAGCGAGAACTGTGGTAACGGCTACCCCTCTCTAACAGATCCATGGCAGCCTGTGTGGACTCCTGAGGAAACTTGATCTCTGGCTAACACCCACTTCTTGCTAGTTTTCTAGGAAGCTTTGCGAACAAGTCTTTCAATTACATCTCCTATGGGTTGAAATATGTGCGAGTTTCCACTTTTTCTACTGCATACTGATAAATATTGAAGAAACAATCAAGTCAGAAAAGTACTTTCCTCTGAACAAAATCATCAAACAAAGGATTGGGTAAAAAAAGAGCTGGCTGTGTTCAATAAAGCACAAGATTAGGAGTCAAAAATGACATAGATTTAGTCCTAAATCCTCTGAATCCAAATAGGAATATCCCTGACTCCATGGAGGCTGGAGAGTAGAGAAGATGGTGCTGAAGAGAATATAGAAGACGAATAAACTCATTCCAAATAAGCCTTTCATTAGCTCCAGTACTGACAGGCCTCTCTTTGGAGTTCAGACTTCCTCACCAGGGAATAGGCACAATCAGACACAAATATTCGAAGAATTTATAATTTATGAGGTTAGCCAGTTAGATGGATACTGAATTTAAGCAATCAAGAGACTTAGCATTGAAACTGAGTAAGAGTCCTAGGGATAATAAATGCCTAAATTTCGTGTTATTCCTTTGTAGTGACTCAAGACAGTGTTCACCATTTATCCTATGCACACTGTTCAAGAATTTTACTTATGTTACTTATAAGCATCATAAAGGTTCCACACTCTGAGGTCAGAACTGAAACTTCAGGGAGATTAACAATTTGTTCAAGATCTTAGAGAGAGTGAGTGGAAAAGCGAGGACTAAAGCCTGTATCATACTGTTTTCATAAATCACACTCTTCCAGCAGCCCTTGGTGCTGCTAGTTGAAGTGGCAATAGCATTTTGGAAGCTATTTAGTGTCACATACACATAGCTGATTGCTAGTGTAGTTCCACAACAAGCATATTTCACATCCTGAAGAAGATTATGACTTTAGAAATATAAACGTGTCATCATCTTTCTGTTAGTTTGAGATACCTCTAGCTTGAGGTTCCTTGTGGTTCTACGAGGCATAGAGGCTTTCAGCACAGGGTGATTTTCAGCTCATATTCACTGTGCTCCTAATCTACCCAAATGACTTCACTGAATAATTATCATTTTGTCAGTCGAGCAATAAAGCTGAGTATTATTCTCATCTACATTTCTAAAGCAACATAAAAATATTCCCTTTTTAAAGGTACCCACTCTCTTTCTCCTTATATGCTAATCCATGTCAAAATTTCAGAGTCTGAAAAAGACATTTCCTGCAAAGCATTTCACTGCCTTAAAGTTGTACCCGTTCACAATTCCAATTGCCAGGTTATAAACATGAATTAACACTGGCTCCGAATCAATTCCATATTGATGTCTTTAGTGTGTACACTCGTACACACTGATCTCAAGTTCTATGGATTATTTCAAGGCTTTGGAATATTTAGCATTAAAAATTACAACTTCATCTACAGACTTGTGTGAATCATAATATGTACTGTCATCAGTATTAATAATCAAGTCAAAACTCAGTTCCCCTGTTTAAAAAATGAGTGCCTCTTTGCTAAATTTGAATAATTTCAATAAAATTTTACTGTCATGTTGACAACTAATTAATTTATTGATTGAAAGCAATGAATGGCAATTTAACATCCTAACATAGTTAAGGCAACTGGGTAACTACTTCAAACCAGCCACTTACTTTGTTATGTTTAAATTGATATTGTCACACAGCTAAAACAGCCACTTGCTTCTATATTGAGAGTAAGTCTTTAACTTTTAAAATAATCAACTTTTGTTTTTCAGATTTTCTGCTGCATAAAAAAGTTTGTAATTTAATCCTATGTTCAAAAGTACTTAGTGACCCCTTCATACATGACAGCAAGCATCACTAAAGGGAATATAAAATTGTCACCTTGGGAACACAGTTCCTTCCTTCTTTCTTTTATCTCTTCTTCCTTCCTTCCTTCCTTTCTTCTTTCCTTCCTTCCTTCCTTCCTTCCTTCCTTCCTTCCTTCCTTCCTTCCTTCAAGCAGCTTACAAAAATGAAAAATATAGGACTTTGTCCAGTAAGCAAATTAAGCAAGGCATAGAGGAAAGAAGAGTTGAAATAAAATTAAAGGGTATGGTACAGCCACAGTACCTGACTACAGATCATCTACCCTGGCTAGTGGTAACTATAAATTTGGCTTTCAATTTCCTGCAATCCTGGCAAAGGAAGGAACATACTATCATTTATAGGATTCATAATTCTTATAAGATGCTTTCTGGTTGCTAATGAGAAACATTAATAAGAAAGCACATAATTATTTTGTAGAGAAGAAACAGAATTTTAAATGAGAATGTTCTTATTGAAGAAAGAAGAAACCCCAGAAACCCCAGAGCAGCCAAGAGGGAAACTGTAAAGAACACAGCAGGAAAGGAGTCAAGTCAAGGCTGCAAACAGCTACACTGAAAAAGAATCAAAATATGAAACTTTCTTCACTCTAAGTCTGGTGTCGTTATCTGTGATAGACAGGCTTCCAAGTATAAAGTCACACATATATATGGGCATTTCTTCACTTATATATCTCCTGCATGAAACTTGTACTTTCTGGAATTAGAAACTCACAGAAAATACACTTAAAAAGGAGAAAGTTTTAAGTGCATTAAACAACAGGAAGTAAAGGACAGGACAGAGCCTGAGCTACTTTTGGGGATCTCACTGGAACTAAGGTAAACTGCATCAGTAAAACAATCTGATAGTGAAATAAAACAGAAATGTGGGCCAACTCTGAAGTCAGGGTTGTATTTTAGGGCCACAGCGAGCATCCTGTGGGCTTAGGGCTAGAATAAACTTGGTGAGGACAAGGGGGTCATTTCCCAAATGCAAGGCAATAAAGAGTTCTGCAGAGAACAGCTCCTGCAGAATCAACAAAACCACTCTTTCCATTTCCCTTTCATCAGTCTTTGCAAAAGAACACAGCTGTCTCCTCCAGAGCTCCAAGGAGAAAAGGGACCAAATAAAAAATCAAGTAAGTGTCAGATTATCTAGAGAAAGCTGCTTGCTAACTGCTAAGCTTGTGAGACACTATTTACCGAGGGACAGCCCTGGTCAGGAACTTGCCTCTCCAGCTAGGGCCTGATTCACTGCAGTGTTTCATTATGAGTCAACTCATCCTACATCCACTGCTTTCTCTGCAGTGCAGGCCCAAAAGAGGAAAATGCTTGTAATATGTCTCCTACTTGTAAAATCAAGATGCAGTATTTCTTTTCTTTACTCTTACCTTGTAGTTCACATCGAATATAGCTGATTGTCTATCTCACATTAGGTTTCTTTTGTTGTTGTGTTAATCTCGATTTGCATTCTTGTCTTCTAGCTAGACAACATGATCCTGAAGAACAAGAATTGATCTGACTCCTCCTGGCATATCATTTAGGAATATAATTAATGCATAAAATGCAGAAATGTAATGATCACAGCTTGGCAATTTTCCCACTTCCTGGCTCTCCTGGAAAATCCAAAGTCCTTCATCTCCAAATATGGTCTTCCAACATTTTTCACCTTAATTCTTTCAGCCTGTACAAGATAACTGTCCCCAGACAATCTTTAATTATGTCAGCTAGTGTTAGTTTCCGATGTTTCCAGCCAAGAATGCTGACAGATACAAAATAGTAGGAATCAGACTGAATTAGCAAACTCAATTAAAAGAAGATGCAAACAAAAGATGAAATGTGCAGTACAGCTGACAAAATAATTAAATGTAAGTTATCTTACTTAGCCCTAAATGTCAAGTAGGACTTCTGCATCCCTTGATATCTAGGCAAAAAAATAAACTCTGTTCTATAGCCTATGAAAGAGTGAAGCCTTCACTCCGATTTCTGAAATTTCCTCCAGATGTCTATGGTCTCCCCCATGCTCTTCCCAGTGGACGTCCATTCACAAACGAGCATTCTTTCTTGTAAACCACATTCCTTTCCTCACACAGCAAGCTCAGCTCAGCCAGCTCTCCAGTTTACAGACCAAGGTACACACACACATAAATCCCCATACACACGCAAAAATATTTCTAGAGTAACAGGAAACAGAATGGGTACTGACCTTGAGGAGGTTATTCAACCTCTTTGTGTCATGGTTGCCACTCATTGTTAAATGGAAGATAATAATGGTACGTACCTCTCAATGTGGTTTTAAAAATTCAGCGGGATAATATAATAAGTTTATAGCTCATGATGCCCTTGAACATACAATACAGCAAATGTGAATACTCAATTTATAGCCAAGCCAGAAAATTTTCCTGAAAAGCTGAGCTTCGGAGAGGTCAGCATACATACATTTGTTTTGTTTTGTCATTGTTTTTTAACTTGAAGTGCTCTCAAAGCTCCTTATGGTTATACTACTGGTTGTTTTGTGCCTTCTTAAGCAGAAGCCAGAAATCCTTCCGGCTCTCCTGGAAATTTCTTTTTTCTCAGTTCATTCATTTTCCTCTGTCTTCAGAGCAAGCAAAATGATTACTGTTTTGTGCCAGGGATCCAACCCCTCCAACTCCCACCTTATTACATAGGCACTTTTCCAAATAAAGACAACCAACCTCTCACCTAAGAAGACTTCTGCTTCCTACTATCAACATGATAAAATTCACTGTCTAGTTTCACCTGGAACACCATTTTCTAGACCCAAGTCATTCATATAGTACTACTGTGGTTTTTGTCCTCACATTCATTTATTAATAAATATTTTTAAGTTGCGTATTTTTCAAATTGACTCTTAAATGTTAAATAAATTTCTATAAAAAGGAAATTTCATTTCACTACTCTAAATGGCAAAACAATTCAACTTCATGATAAGAATGTACCCTTGGATTAAACTTTTAATTTGGGAATTTAAAAATATCCTAAATTCATTATTCATTACTAATGATACATGCATCACAATTTGGTAAATGTGAGTCAAGACCTCGGTTAGTCTGGACACTGAGAGGCTGTGTTAGGAGGAAATGAGTGGAAAGTCTGTGACATTTGCCTGTTACTAATACTATGGGGTGGAGGGGGTGGTGGGGAGGGTGAACATATGCTGGTAGGATCCAGGGAGAAACTGACAAGAGGATGGGCTAGAGACAAGATTCTGGGGTGTGGTAGCATTTTGGAATCTGCACTATTGTTCCACAGTACCCCAGAGAATGGCTAATGTTCACGTAATTGAATTGTATTCTGCCATCAGATTCTAGTGCTTCTAAAAATAAATATTTAAAAGCTAGCATTGTAAGGGATTATACCATCTGATTGATGGTCCAAAAAGTGAATTCTATCCAGCTGATCCAGCTTGACACAGTGTCTGAAACTTTTTAAAAAATCTCATAACAGTTCACTGTTGACACTGTTTATTCTGGCCTTTTAATTAACAAAAATAAACTTGAGATTCACTGGATTCCACCATAATTTTTCTGCTACAATAATTCAACAAGCTTTCCAAGGAAAATTAAATGCATGCCACTAGTCTGGAAATCTGTGTTAAAATCCTAAGACTTGCATCAAGTTACTGCACTTAGTAAGTAACAAAGTTCTGTGCTTTCTTTATTGAGAGTGCAAGGAATTCTACTGTTAATATAGTCTTTTTTAGATACATGTGTATTAGAACAATATATATGTATATGACTAGCTGACTGACAGCTTGTTATGAAATACCCACCATATGCCAGTGATAACACATGCATCCTGAGACATGTTCTGCCCTCAAGGAGTTCCCTGGAGGGGTAATAGTGCAACTCAAGGGATATTGTCCTACAGCTTCTGCTAAAATTCTTGACAGATTCCCTTAATCACAGCTTTCCACTACCTCAAACACACAGCCATGGTGCCCTTGATTTATACTTCAAATAAACTCCACCGGTCTTGAGTGAAAAACAAAGGGTCCTGCAATTTTGTATAAGGATTTGATTTTTTTTTTTTTTTGTCTCATTTTGTTTTGTTTTGGTGGGGATAGCGGTGGGAAGATCAAACCAGGGCCTTAGCATGCACTATATCCTCAAACATTTTTTTTAAATTTTGATGCAGTGTCTCCTAAGTTGAGTTGTCCAGGGTGAGCTCAAATTTGAAACCCCACTTCAGCCTCTCAGAATGCTGACAATACAGGTGTGTAAAAATCCTACCTGCTCACAAGGAATGTATTGTTTAGGAAGTCTTTTAGCTAGTGATATCTATGAATAATCCCATCTTCAAATGCCAGAAAAGGCATACCACTTACACTTTATTGAATATATTTTTTACACTATTTGGTTGAGTCAAATAAAATGGAGAAAGCCTTTAAAAATTTCCTAAAACTCCTTATTTCTTCTCCAAGTTTTGCAGTGAGTTATAGGAAAATAAAATAAAAAAACATTTAGCTTATAAAACTATGCCATACAAACCATCTCATATCACATAACCATTTCATATAATCTGATGCCTTGGCAGAAAGAAGAAAGGAACACACAAGAAAATGCTAGAAGTAGCTACTCAAATTTACATTTAAGTTTAGATGTATAGATAGATATTCTTAAGCCATTTCATCCCAGTTGTTTTACCTTATTTTTTTTGTATTGAGAATCAGTCTCACAACCTTGTGCTTCCAGGCAGTCACTGTGCCCCTGAGCCATATACCTGGTCCCCACTTTACCCCATATAGATACGTCTTATTGCAGAAATGAATATCTGTTTTTGAAAGGCACCACTATAATGCAGCTTTTAGTAGAGGCAGCTGGGAACATTTACAACCATACTACACTTATCACGTAAGCTGAAATGATAAAATGTTAACAACACAACAGTGCAACTCACTTGTGAAACAGAGAGGTTTATAGGAAACAACAAAGAAAATTTACATCCATTAACTCTGTGACTTTACTACAGCAGACTCTTCAGAGGCTTCCTAGTACAAACACCAACAATTTACAGCACAAAATGTACAGAAATTTAACATACCTCACATTAGCATCCAGTTTGTCCATTACAGGAAATAGGCATGGATGAGCTGGATTTCAGTGCCCACAAGGTCCTAGCATGGAGGAATAAAAACAATTTAGAGAGGAGAGTTGCCTAGGAAAATAAAAGCCTTTTGTCAAAGGAAAAAAATATCAAGTAATCATTGTTTCCTGTTTACTAAGACTTACAGTTTCTGAAGTATTTACTCAATAATTCTATAGCAAAATACTATTAGCATATCAATGTATGATACAGCTGAGCATTGCAAAAATTTTTTATATATTCTAATGACATCCTGGCACTTAATACTCATAAGTATTTCTTTTTACTCTAGGTTAATCCATGTGTTTGTTATTTTTTCTCTTCTCAGAGGCATAATTTCTAATTTCTATGATGCACATAATGACACTATCAAGTGAAAATAGGTAACTACATTCTTATGACCAAAATAGTATATAGCCTAAAGTGGTTAGGTAACTTGTTACCTATGAGGATTTTCAGGTTCATTTAAAAAGAAAACAAAAACATTTTTATGGTGAGTAATCATAGCTCTTTTCGAGAATCCTGTAAACTCTTAAGAACTCTTTGTCCTGAAAAAAAATGCATGCATATACATGCACACATTCTTAAACCCAGGAATCCAGGAACACCAGGCCCATCCAGAAACCCCAAGCTAATAAATCACATTCAAAGGAGAGTTATTTTCAAGTTCCTGAAAGTTACTCTAGCACAAACCTCTAGCATGCACTTCTTATTAGACAATAGTTCACTTATTTCTAAAAAATTGGCTCTCATAATTCCACAATTTCATCTTTGCAAAAGAATATCTAGATGTTTTTCATATTTTTTTTAACAACATGGGCAAATCACAGGGCACAGGAACAGATCCATTACCTTTTTCAGAATTCACCTGACCAAGTCCATTTTCCCTCTAAGAATCATTCATGTTTCAATAAATCTGAAACTGGAAGAGAACATCTTTGAGCTCACTTCCAAGTCTGACGCTATGTAATTTTGTCTGCTGGTTTACTAACTGAATCTTACTAAGGAGAACTTCTAAATCTGTTTATCCAAATAACAAAACCATGAAACTCAGTCTGAGTCGTTAGTTCCCTTGCCCAGGAGAATCAAATAGATGAGGCCAGCAGCCAGGAACAGCTTGGCCAATCACAGGGCTGGAAGGACACAGGAGGTGACCCATCTATTTCAATGTTTGTTTTTTACAGACTCTAAGCCTCCTGTGAGGTTCTGTAAGCATTTCTGGAATTACAGCAAATGAGAGGAAAGCTCACCCTTCAGGACTCTGAGACCCTTACCCTGAACTCAAGCAAATTAGCCCTGTCCAGATCTATCTATCTTATATTTTGAGTTTAGAATGACATTTTTTTCTTGAAACAGATGAGTAAAAAGCCCTGACATTAAGTGACAAGGCTCAATTGTCTTTTTTCTTGCCTCTAAAGTCATTCCTGGAGTAATTATATTTATTTGCATGGCTTAAAATATATCCTATTCACAGAAGACTCCCAAGGTTATATCTCTAACCTCAGATTCTAATTGCCCACCTGACATTTCAAGTCGGATGACTAAGATGCATTCCAAATTGAACTCTTCCTTTCCCATCCTCAAGAAAAACCTCCTCTCAGTGTGCTCCATCTCACTCCGTGTTCCACCATTTTCCCAGTTATTCAAACCAAGAATCTCCTTTTCCTCACACTCTGCAGCCAAACCAAAAGCATACTCATTCTCTTCGGCTTGAAAACGATTCTTTAATCCTACCATTCTAATTCCCGTCAGAACTGGCACATCTTGACCAAGCCCCCATCTTCTGTCACTGAAATATTGATATTTCACCCTCAGAGCCCCATTTGCCCACTGCTATCTCTTCTTCCCCCAGTACCCAGAATTCCAGTGTGTAGAATTTTAGTGGTTTCTTGTCACACTCAAGTAAAATCCAAATTCCTTATCATGGCCCACAGGTGCCTCTGATGTAGCCTCTCCAAACTCAGTTCCAACCATTCCCATTCCTCTCTTCTATCCCTGCATTCCTTGACCACCACGACACTCTTCACCTCTTCCTGGAATTCTGCAGTGAAGACCTCTCTCACTTCCTCAGGAATGCTACTTAAATACTACGTTCTCAGAAAGGTCTTACCTTGTTCCTGGATAAAATCTCTGACCCTACTTTCTAAATGTTTCTGCCCTCTTTCCCCCTTTTTAAATCTGGGTACATATATTATGGTTAGTCATTTTTGTCTTTTTTTTTTTTACTTGTGACTTGCTTTGCTCACTAATGTACACAGTGTGAGAGGGTATAGGAGATTATTTTGATCACTGTCGTTTCAATTTTGAGAAAAACATCTAGCATATTCCATGCTATTCATAGATATTTATGAGCCAGTTAAGAAGTTAATGTTTTTCAAATGAAGAAACAGGTTTAGCCATTTGTTATTTTTTCAGGGAAAGGTAACCTATACCATTCCAGAGTTAGAATAGTTTGATCTTAAAAAGTAATCAAAACTACATCATTTTAATTAGGCTCTGTAAATGGTAGTAAGTGCCAGAGATTATCTTTATCCTCTTCCTCAAACCTCTGAGACTTTATCTCCATTCTACAGGTGAGGAGACAGGACCAGAGAAGTCACTCAACTTTCCAAAGACATGCAGCTAACATTCGATCAACCTAGACATAGACATGGCTATGAGTTCCAGGTTTTATTTTGCACAGTTCTTGTCATCATATCATACATCCTCTCCTAGCAGCAAGGGAGACTTCTGATAAAAGTGGATTTTTGCTACAATTTTCTGCCAAATATTTATTGGCTTTCTCTGGAATATTGTTTTGACTTTCCTTTATGGAAGCACCCTTCCCACATCCCTAGTGCCAAGGGTGACCACATCAGCCAGGCTGGCCCATCGGAACAGTTCATTCCTGATTATAGGCTCATGGACTAGACCCGTGAATTTTTATTAGAAAGGACTTTTCTTTCCCCAGTGTTGTAAAACACTGCTGGTCATCATCACTGTCAGTTCATGGGAATGCTCATCTGTGACTGACATTAACCCAGAGAGAAGCAGAATTGCAACACAGGGAACGTCAGTGTCCTGATTAAATAATAGGAGACTTAAAATCCTGGCAGTTTTACACCAAACCTTCCCAATTAACCACTAAATTTCCTTCTCTCTCTTCTTAAGTAAGGTTCACTTGGATTCCGACCATTATCTGCAAAGGATCCCAAGTAGTATGAATAAAAATCAGTATTTTATTGGGACATGGATTAGAGAAACAAAAGCAGTTAAAATTTTAAAAGATTCACCTTATTGAAGCTGCATTTGAAAATGTTACAACACAAGGAAAACCCTACATATTTTAGTAATACACAATGATTCAGTTGCTTATGGAAATTTACAATTATTGTCTTTTAAGAAACCAGTGAGGCAGCATTCTTGTATATTTTCTCAGAGTGAAAAAAAAGTAGTAACATAGAAGCTGGCAATTAGTACCTATCTGGATTTGAGCAATCAATTTCAGTCCTCTGTTTTCTGTGGCATTCACCAGAAAAAACTAATCAAAGCTGTGATTACAATGGCAACTCTTGTAGGGAAGATTGAACAAGGCATTAAGGTGTGGGAGGAACCAATGTCTTTATCTACTATGCTTATGTTTCTGGGTACTTAACAAAGCTAACAAGCTTTAATTAACAACCTAAATAATTAAAACAAGCTTTAATTAACAACCTAAATAATTAAAAGCACATACAACTCAGATCATTTTATGGTCTCAGGTACAAGCTATGTCCTGTCCAAAGGTGGTGCCAATTTAAAATTCAAAAAGACCTGACCAAAATGAGAGTCCAGCAAGTCCTCAAAAAGGTTTGAGTGAGAGAATCAAACAGCCTCTCTATCACATGAGTAATAAATAAATGTCTCAATATTTGCTCAGGATTATGACAAGCTCAAACCACCAGAGTTACTCAAAACACTGTCTAAACAAATAAACTACAGCAATATACAACTCCATTAGATGCCTTTGAGGTTTTTTCTTTGATGGATATAACCAGATTCTAGTCTTTCCTTAAAAGAGTGGAAAGAAGAAAGAAGAAATGATCTTGCTTATGTCACCCAGTACTAACTGGAGCCCTCAGTTCTCTGGTTTATCAGTTTTAAATAACTAAAGTGCACTGCATCATAACCATTGTTTTGTGATTCAGAACAGTCTGAAATATTGGTGTGTAACCACCGTTGCTGGCGAACAGACGGTGTGTAGTTGCGTCTCTATTACGAGACGGGTGTGCGCCAGGCTCAGCTGTAAATAGTCCCCACCTACTGGAATGAAAGATTGATGCATCTTGGTATGGTGCCAACATCTGCCAACCCGAACCTATGTCATAACCTCGGCTTGCTTGCTTTGCTGTGCTTTTTATTTTATTCTTTCTTTGGTTTTGGTGGCATGGATGGATATTCATGCATAGCTCTGCCTGGATTGACCATGTTTCTTTATCGATTATGCCTACCGGGGTTAAATTTCTACATCAAAGGGTATAGTCCCAGTACCTTCATCTTGGACAACTGTCAGGACAAAATAAAACATTATTTATCTTAATAGCCAAAGCGTGGGTGGGACCTGACAGAATAGAAGGAATGCTGGGTAAAAGGGTCATAGGGTCTCCATTCTCAATCTGAGCCTGAGACCGACTCACTGTTCTAAGAAAGCCTCTTTACCAGTCTTGGTCTCAATTTCCCCAGCTGCAGATCGGAAACGGGCAGGAGGTATCAGGGAGAAATTTCAAGTAACAGGAGGTTCGCCAAAATTAAAAGCAATTCATATGCTGTTTCACATTCCTTCTACCTAGTGAGTATAAAAGTAAGAGTGGCTATTTGATAAGAATAAACTATTCTTCATCTGTCGTCAGTCTCAGCATTTCATCACTCTAGTTTTGTCCCGACCATACGTACCCAAGCACATAATCCCCCCAGGATCGCATAAGCAAGCAACCCAAAGACAGAGTCAGAAATACTGCAAAATTGTGATTCCTGGGAGCTTGGGCTCTCTTGGCTTTCACGTGATACTGAATCATCCGAAAAACTGCAACTTGCAAGTTCCCACTAAATAGAAGGAAAATTCCTCTACCCTTTCCTGGCTATTTAGACTTTATTTTCTGAAAAACATTCACATTTGTAAGAGGTTATCTTGACAACTTCTTTTTAATCTAGTAAGTTGATACATGCTCTTTAAAATAATTTCTCTCTGTAAATGAATGTCCCCATTCCTGTTATTTGTTTATCTGGATATCTAAATTGCAGTGTGCATGTGACATATTTATAACCAGCTTAACAGAAAAATAGCCTACATTCCAAAAGCTGAATCTTTTTAGAGCTAGAAATCAAAATGCTACTTGAGATACGTTACCTAGAAAGATATAGTCCTAAATAAAAAGCTTCTAGCCGTTCTATTTCCATAGCTATAAATCCACACAGAAGCCAGTTCGGTTACACTTAAGGCCACTATGCTGATACATGTGATTGGGATCCAAAATGCTTTCTAAATTATTTCAAAATAGCTAAGGAAAATATTCTTCCCAGGTAAATAAACACTTCTTGGTAAGGAAAGTTAGTGTCTTTATCAAAAAAACTAATATTCAAAACAGCCTAAAACCAATAAAAAAAATTAAGAGTCATGCCCTGTGCATCTCTTGAGGAAAAGAATGTATTATAAAAAAAGTTTTTTTAAAAAAAATGTGAATTTTAACATATTATTGAATAAAATATACCCAGACTGTTTCTAGAAATCAGATTTTCATAAAAGGCAGAGATTTTTTTCCCCCCAGAGGATGTCATGAGGACAGTAAGGTTATAAGAAACAAGATTCAGTCAGGTGTGGTGGTGCACCATATAATCCCAGCACTTGGGAGGCTGAGGCAGGAGCATCACCATGAATTTGAGGCCAGCCTGGGCTACATAAGTGAGTTCAAGGTCAGCCTGCACTACATAGAAAGACAAAAAGTAAAAGGAGGAGGAAGAGGAGAAGGATGAGGAAGAGGAGGAGGAGGACGAGGAAAAGAAGGAGAAGAAGGAGAAGGAGGAGGAGGAAGAAAAGGAGGAAGAGATGAAAGAAAAGGAGGAAGAGGAGGAGGGGGGATGAGGAAGGGGATGAGGAGGAAGAGAAGAAGAAGGAGGAAGAGGAGGAGAAACAAGAGGGAAAAAAAGGATCGGGTATGGTGGCTCATGCCTGTAATCCCAGAACTTGGGAGGCTGAGGCAGGAGGATCACCATTGCGAGTTCGAGACCAGCCTGAGCTATAAAGTGAGCTCATGGCCAGCCTGAATTGCAAAGTGAGACCCTGTCTAGAAGAAAAAAAAAAGATCCAATTTAATATGGATTTGGGAATTTCATGAAGAAAAAGAGAAGATTCAGAGGCATTTATTTATTAATTTTATGATAGCTTTATTAATGACTCACTCTATTTGACCAAAGGTTTTATGAGACAAGAGATATAATACAAGAAAGATCAGCAAGTATTTAACATGTTCTACTTGACATGGCATGATACAAAAGTTCTACTTGTTGGTAGAGAAGGCATTAGCCCTGCCTTTGTGACCTAGAAAAGAGATGGGTAGACATCTCCAGAGGAGTTTGAGACTCACCCAGAGGTAGATTATTCCAACCACCGGAGCTGCTCAATTTACCCATGTGCCTTGCCAAGAATCCACCTCAGTGGAAACTCAAATGGAGGCCAGATGGTCATCAGTCAGTCACATTTGACAGGAAGAAGCAAGGCCTAGCTGATTCTGAGTTCTAACAAAACCCAGGAATGCAATGAGACAGAACTAAATAAGAAGCTGTTTAACATAGAACGGGGGTTATGAAGTTTAAGCAAGTGTAAGTAAGAATCACCTGAAGGCTTGTTAAAACAAAAATGCTGGACTCCACCCCAAAGTTTCTGATTTATTAAGCTTAGAGAAGCAAAAGCTGAAATTCTAACAAGGTCATAGTTAATGTCATGCTACCAGTGCAGGGACCACTGTTTGAGAACCAACCCACAAAAACACCAGCTCCCAAAATTTGGTTTTATTATCACTGGGGAAAGAAGATGATACAAGCTAGCAGGCAGTGACAGCATTAAATCCTATTCAATCATATGGTGGAAAGGGTGTTCCCTTTTTATTTTCTATGTTATTATCCTTTATACTGATGAACATAGGGGCTAATTTGCCTTTGAAAACTTTCCTGTTACTTTCTAATTTCTTCTTTGCAATAAGGAAGAGGTCTAAGGTTCATAATCTTTGGCCAGAGTGCCTCCTGTCTTCACTGGGTTCCTCCTAAGAGCCAGAGCTTGAAGTGTGAACTAACCACAGTTAAGTTGGCAGGTGCAAGTATGCTATTAGAGAAAGGAAGACCCAAGAGAAGGAAGCTGAATCCCACAGGGAAGTTCTTAGACACAAGATAAAACATGCATCAAAATGATTTTAAACTGGGGTGGGAGTGTTGGCACTCCCAGATCTATAACTCATTGGTTAGGCCTATTCACAAGGGAGGTGGATTCCCTGGCACCTCCAACCCATCACGATTGTGCACATGGGAATTCTAACAGATTAAGGGCAGCTCCCCCCAAAATGCAAGTTTATCTTTGGAAGTCAATTTAGTTTGCATAAAACTGGTGAGGGAATCTACAGGAAAGTGAGAAGAACTTCAACGTCTCTTCCAACAACTGAGCTGAAATCTAATAC
The DNA here is from genome assembly GCA_004027455.1 of Hydrochoerus hydrochaeris. Classification (NCBI taxonomy): domain Eukaryota; kingdom Metazoa; phylum Chordata; class Mammalia; order Rodentia; family Hydrochaeridae; genus Hydrochoerus; species Hydrochoerus hydrochaeris. Next base: position 383,545 of record PVLA01000382.1, on the reverse strand, counting down.
ATTATTTCATGTGTACTACAGTTGTTTCTCTTTCAACTGGTACTGATTTCCACTTATACTTTTATTTCTTTAATTAATTTTTCTTAAGTAAATGTATTTTGTAATCTAAAGAAACATGATATGCAGATAATATTCCAGATGGTATAAGGGGAGAAGAATAATGAAAGCCCAGTACTCAAAAGACCGAACACAGGCATAGTAGCTTAATTTGGAGGTCAGAACATTTCATTTATCTGTAAAGGGTCATTTAACAAGTATTTTTTATTTCTTTTCAGGGCATAAGGTCATTGTCACAACTACTCAGTTCTGTTACTATAGTGTAAAAACTGTCACAGACAGTATATTAGTGAATGGGCCTAGCTGTGTTTAAAAAAAATCGGTGTTTATGGACAATCAAACCTCAATTTCACATAATTTTTACTTGTCACAAAATGTTCTGATTTTGATATTTTCCCAGAAATTTAAAAATTATACTTGGTTTGCATTCCACACAAAAACAGGCAGTGGACCAGATAGTTTGACAAGCCCTAGAACAAAAGATAGCTTGTAATCAATCTGTCCCTGTTCTATCAGTCACTAATGTGACACTGGGCAAATCAATTAACTTTCCTTATCCTCAGTAGCATCATCTATACAATGAGGACAAACATAAGATCAAGATTAAGTTCACAATGCCAATGGAAACAAACTTGAAAATACATACTTATAAAGTAGGTGTCAGTGAGTTCAAAAGCAGGTATTAGTCATCTGTTTTAACAAGTTGGTCCTCTGCATACTACAGTCCCAGTCACTGGAAGGTATTTCATACTTTGCTCCTCAGCAAAGGCAACTACGCAAACTGGGAACCCATTTCCCCTACTGTGGGATATGCTTACAAAAATCTTTATTCTCAACAAGGCAGGACCTTAAGAGCAAATCTGAGAATGCCCAATGTCACCACTGATTTTAGAGATCCAGAATTGGCAGGAAGTTAAACCACATTTGCATTCCAGCTAAATTAAGTCATCAAAATAGTGTCTTGAGCCTTGAGGAGTCATGCAGCTGACAGCAGCGGTTCTGAAACATTAGGATACCTGAACATCACTTGCAAAACTACAAATTCCACAGATCCGAAGATACAGCCTAGTGACACTGCTACCAAGGCTTCATGTTGGCAGAGGCACCAGTGAGTCCAGGAAAGGCAGCAAGGATGCAGTGCAATATCCCCAGGTGAGCACACATTTCCAAAATCCTCTTTAATATTTTTTCCACATCTGTTTAAATACCTCACTGACTAACAAGTCCTGATTTCAGTATTTGCCATGAATGCCAAGAAAAAGTCTCTGTGGCATGTTTACCTCTTCTGAACCTCCTGGATTAGAAAACAGTTTATACAGAATTTTCTGCTTCAAGTATTATGTGTTGATTCTCACATCCAGTTAAATGTGCCAGTTAAGTCTCAAAGGACATTGGTTAGTTACAGCTTTTAGGGTGGAAATTCTTGAGCAGAATTCACAAGTTTCTTAGACTTAACAGCACAGCCCCTTCTCAAACCTCCTGTCCATAACCTCCCCAACACTTCCCCCCAAAAATCTTGAAATAAAAAGATGAAATTATACCCAGAGACTTTAGAGGGACTCACTGGACACAGGTGTGCTGTTACTCCTATTTCATAAATGGAGAAACTGCTGTTATCCCTATTTCATAGATGGAGAAACTGAGGCACAGAAAAGAGAAGTTCTCCAAGGCCACACCAGGTAGTGGTTCTTGATCTCAGACCTTTCACCACTACATTACCCCACAAAGACTCTAGATCTCAATGATGCCCCATCTTCTGTCTCCATTTAATTTTATAAACTAGTTTTATGTAGCCCCTCAAAACCTCCATGTCCCCCAGTGCCTACCAGCAAAGACCAGCTTTGCTCCCAGCATCATAAAACGTTCTAGATCCTTGCTTTCATTCTCTCAGCCTCAGGTTCCCAGCTGCTCAGTGTGGTTAAGATACACAGCAGCCCACCTGTCGTGCAGATCCGCTTCCACTTATAAAGTTCAGGATAACATATGTGAAAGTTTCGTGAACATTGTAAGATCTCTAAAATGGCAATTTCCCAGTCTGTCATTTTCATAAATTATTTTAAAGAGCTGAGAAGAAAAAAAGAGTGTATCAATCTTGTGAAATCATTTGTGTTCAAAATCAGTGCTTCTCAAAAGAAGTACATGGCCATCAGGCATATTAAAAAACTTTCAGCATCTGTGACCAGTACAGCAACACAGATCACAGTGACACTGAGATTCCGTCTTATTCCAAAAAGAATGGACATTGTTAACAACTCAAAAACAACGAATGCTGGCAAGGTTGTGGGGAAACCCTCCTCTATTGTTGACAGAAATGTAATCTAGTACAACCACTATGGAAATCAACATGGAAAGTCCTCAAAAAACAAACAATTGAAATTTCATTTGACCCAGTTATACCTCTCCTTTATATCTTCCCAGAAGAATTAAAGCCATTCCATTAAGGTGATACGTGTGTAGTCATAATAAAAACACAACTCATAACAGGTAAATTTTGGAAGTGACCTGTATGCTCATCGATTGATGAATGAACAAACGAAATGTGATACACATACAGTAGAGTATTAGTTGGCCATAGAAGGATAAATTTGACTAATTCGTGGGAACATGTAGGTAACTGGAGATTATAGTGCTAAGTAAAATAAATTAGACACGGAAGGTTAAACATTACATTGTGTATCTTTTATGAAAATACCAAAGTATGAATAACCTAAAGAGCAAAAGAGAAGATAGATGACAGGAAACAGGAGCAGGGACTTTGTGAACATGGAAAATGTATCTGAGATGGGGCAAGATGGGAAGGCAAGAAGGACAAGGGAAGATAAACAGGGTCAAGGTGTAATATGTACATGCACCAGTTCCTTCAATGTATTTATTATATATTGAAAACATATACTTAAGAAATCAGATTTTCCCAAAATTTTGAGTAGGCTGTAAAGTAAGAAACCTGTACATATTTGGAGAATGAGAAAAACCCGCGTCTCATTGGAAGGTGGGCTATTTACTATGGCTTAATAGAATGGGAGGAGTGAGAGTGTGAGAATCAGATGACCTCTTTGACACCGGTCATGCTCTGCACCACCTGACCTTGACTGTGTCTTTCTCTCTTCTTTTCCAGCACAGGCAGAGCTGCTCAGTGGTGATTAAGAAAGCGGCTGGAGAATCAGACTGCCAGAGTTCAGCCCCGACTCCACTACCTTCTCTCTCAAGCAAGCCATGTCTTCTGTCTTGATTCCAGTTGTTCCCTTAGTTTAAAAACTGGAATAATAACTAGCAACTTTCCTCAGAATCATCCTGCCCAAAAAGGATTGGCAAAGAGATAGAACAAGGATAAAGCTACTCCAGTATAATATTAGTGATAAAAACTACCTTGTAAGCACATAGGTATTTATGGTAAAATTCTCTCAACTTTCACTTAGACATATATTTTCACAGTAAAGTAGTGGGAGGCAAGATTGGGCAACAAAAGAGTTGACAGGAAAGTTACATGAGACATAGAGCCCTTCGACTGCTGACGAGATGGGCACATATCAGTGTGATTATCTTACTGTACAGGGTAAAGATGGGGTGAGATGATGGGTCCTCCAGCTCTTATAATCTGTGCATTATGGCCCAGTTAGGTGACCTAGAGACATGATTTACATGAGCAGATGAGAAGCCAGGACCCATGACACAGAAACCGGAAGACATGAATTTTTTTTAAGCTTGTGGGTCTTGGTTTCTTACCTGAAAATGAGAAAAACAATACTCTTGGGTTTTGATAGACAAATCCAAGAAGACTATCTAAAATTCCATGGTACATGATAAGTATTTTATAAATATTATGTAAGCTGAATCTAAATTTCAAAATATCTAGATCTTTCTGAGCAATTACGTAGAGGCACCTTTTTGGATAAAGAAACTGTGATCATGCAAACAAAACCAAAACCAAATAAACAAAAACGGATGCTAATAGTGAAGAAGAAGGGAGGGATGATGAGTTTAAAATTTGGTTTTAAAAGAAACTTTCTGGCTGAGATTTCAAAACTTTAATCAGCTCCATACAACTGTGCTGCCTTAGTCATTTTTTTTTTTGATGCTGAGACACAGTATCTAACACCTACAACTAGAAGAAAGGTTTATTTGTGCTCATGTTTGAGAAGTCTTAGTCCTTGTGTGATTGGTGGCATGGTAGAAGGGCCATGGTAGATGAGTTGAACAGGGGAAAACAGTTCAATTCATGGATGTGGAGAGAGAAAGGAGGTACCTGGGAGGGACATTCCCTATGAGGTCACTCTCCCAGTCCCCCTCCAGCTCTTCCGACCAGGCCCCACCTCCTAACATCACATTTAGCTGTGATTCCCTTATGATTCGATCACCCTTCGCAAGCTCTTCCTCTGAGCACATGAGGTTTTGAGGGGATAGCGTATAAACCATCACAAATGCAAACTTGGTTTACCGGATTTCTCCATTTCACCAATGGGTTTTTGAAGGGAAAAAAGTAAAAAGCAATTGCACATGAAACAAAACTTGGCAAATAACACATCTTTCTCCTTTTTAAAAAATTCATACAGGTCTGGAGTACATAATGTTTATATTTATCTCACAGAGTAGGTACATGTACTGAACATACCGTGATTCTTTGATTTTCCTTCCCCTCCTCAGTTTTCTTAATCTTACAGAGTCATCAGAATTTATCATATGCTAAACAAGATATTAAAGGACTTTGACTTTGAGGTTCCTGTAAATAATGAGGAAATTCATCAAGCAAGGTGGGTGAAGACAGAATATGAGAAGAGCTAAAATCCAAATTAATCCAACCTGAAAGTACATTTGCTGAGAAAAATAAGAGATTTGTCTAAAATTTGACATGAGAGACAGTATAGATCCTTAGTGAGAGATATCAGCTCATCATTAGTAGTTACTATTTCATTGATTCTCATTCACTCAAATACTTAACTATCTTAAAACAAGACATTGCCTCTTTGAAGGTCTCAAATACCTAGATTTGAGCTTTATTTTAGTTACCTAGGTCTTAAACTCAGTGAGTTTTCAAATAGTGGTTCCCAGATGAGTAGTATCAGCATGACCTGAAAACTCATTAGAAAAGCAAATTTCCACACCTCAGCCTAGATGCATGTAATCAGAAATTGGGGGTCTAGGGGTGTGGAACCCAGCAATCTATGTTTAATAGGCTCTACAGATTATTCTGTTGCTCAGTAGTTTGAGAGCCACTGTCCTAACCAGATCACTAGGGGTACAAAGTCATAGCTCTACTATTTCTTCACTGACCGTTAGCAAACCTATAGATTTGTTGATATAAATTCTTAAAGAAAATAGATAATCTTCTTAGGTTTATCTTGGATTTTCAAGCTTGTTCGTGAATGTTAAGGTAGTCGTTCCTCTATATGTGTGCGCACGTGTGCATGCATGAGTATATGCGTGTGTGTGTGTGTGTTACTGGGAAGTGAACCCAGGGCCTTCACACTGAGCCTCATCCCTACCCTACATCCTTTAATTTTGAGACAGGGCCTCACAAAATTGCCCAGGCTAGGCTTGAATTGGCAATCCTCTTGCCTCAGCCCACAGAATTTTGGGATTATAGGTATACAACCAGGTAGCCTTTCCAATTCTGACTATATTTAAAGCCAGCTTTTGAGGTAGCCATTTACATTTTACTTAAATTTTGGGGGGTCAGAATATGTAGACCTATCTATTACCTCAAAAATAAGAACTCAGGAGTATGCATAATGGAAGAATCAGAGGGCAGGACAGGAAGAATTCGGAGAGAATTGGTAACTGCAATTTTGTGGCCAGAGGAGACATCTAAAGTGTAGTGAAGACTCATGGCAAGACAGAGCGAAAAGAAAAGATCTTAGTGTGACTTGTTTGGTCCTTTCACCATTATGACTTCCTCCTGCACATGCCTCTTTCCATAAACCAATCCCGCCTCACCCCTCTCACTCTGCATGTTTTCCAACTACTTCTATATAATGAAGAGAAGATGACAAATTTTTAAAGAGGGAAAATATTACATTATTTCAACTAAATGCAATTCCAACCTATAGTGTCTTGCTTCCTTCCTGAAGGTAAACTTGTTTCTACAGTTGGGTGAGAGCATGTTTAAGATCTTCCCCCCACACTGTTACACCAAGATCCCATTCATATGAGGCAGGTCAGTGTGGAGGCTCAGATGACAATCTCAGGAGTAAAACAACACTCAATGCAACCCCAGGTCCACTATTCCACAACTGAGAGAGCTTGTGCGCATTGTTTTACCTAAGTCTGAATCACCATATGTCTAAAATGAGAGTAACAGAAATTTCTCTCATAGGATTCTTAATGAAGATTAAATGCAAACATCCACATAAAGCATTTAGAACTGTGCCTGGCACACATCAAGGGCTGGATTAATGTGAGTTATTAAGATAATTATTATATTGCCTCAGAAATGCTTCTCAGCCTTCAGCAGCATCTTGCGTATTTCCAGGCATAGCAACAAGACAGCAAAACCCAAGAAGGGAGAAAGGTAAATGTGTCAGGATGGCCAATAGAAAGGGGTGGAATCACAGCAACACAGCAAATTTTTGTGTGGGGCTACAGGACTTATGTTTAAATTACAACCATGATTCTCAACTGTAGTAGGGGGGACTTTTGTTCCTCCTTGGGGACATTTAGCAATGCTTAAGACATGTTTGGTTGTCATCATCAAGGGTTGCTATTGGCATCAAATGAGTGCAAGGGATATTGCTAAACATCTTCTAATGCGCAAGCCAGTTCTGTACAACAAAGAATTCTCTAGCCTAAAACGTCAGTGGTGCTGAGGCTGGAGAAACCCTAAGTGACTGGCAGTTCATGGGAGCTGAGAATGAGGTCTCGGAAACATTCTGTCTTGATGCATGCAGCTAATCCTCAACCTCAAATTTAAATCAACTGTACATTGCACACTTTGCCATTATCACTACATTTTCCCTAAAGGCAAACTAGATTTGTTTTAAAAAGATGATTAAATATCAGATACTAAATGTGTAGGATTATGTGAGAAGTTCCTTGCTAAATCAAAAACATCAATAGCAATCAAAGAACTTTAGAGCTGAAAGAAACTTTATAAGTGAACTACTGACTAGATTCTAGTTAAAACCCTTCATTACCTTTCACAAGTGAAGAAACCAGGACTCAGCAAGGCTGAGAGACTCCATCTAGGTTCAATACTGCTACAACCATCCAAAGGTCTAGAATGTTCCAAAGAACTGATTTAACTTCTTAGTTTGACAGTGGTAATATCAGGACCTCTTCTTCACACATTTGTACTGTATTTTTCCAATGATTACATCTTCTATCTGTTCCCATCTCTAGCAATTCCTAAATATGAATCTTTGGGAACCAGCGGCAGCAGTGGAAATAAAAAAGGGGAAAAGTAGACTCAAGGGCAACTAAGGGAAACAGATATAAGTTGCTTGTTGATTAAACTGAAAGAGGAGGAGAAAGGAAAGTTGGTTTCAGTCTCACCCGGGGTGGAACACTCAGGGGATAGTTCGGAGTAGCAGGGTGCTTGTGATGATTCTCAGCTGACCCCGATTAGTCTGTAACGCTGAAGGAAATGAGAGGAGGAACAGAATCAAATGGCTCCAGGTGTATCAAGGCAAAGGAAGACACATTTGACCTGTTGGCTATGAGGTTACCTTGAGTCCTCAAAGTACCAGAATGAAGAGTACAATCTAGGCAACTGGGAGGAACCAGGGACATTGCTGTCTTTGGGGTGCTAGGGGTTCCCTTTTACGCTCTGAGCCTTGGGACCTCTGTCTACTCAATGCTACTTGAACTAAACACTCCTGATGCTACTGCTAGCTTCCATGTGCCACAGTTTTCCTAGAGTTTAAGTGACTGTCACTCTACACTACAGTAATAACAATAATAAAGATATTTCCCTAAAGGGAAAGGATGCAAATGTAAGAAGTAAGAAGAATACATGAGGAAAATACATGGATGTTTAAAAATGACTTAAGAATGCTGCAAGGCATCTTTACTTTTCACTCATCTTTTTCCCACACGTAGATTTCCTAGAAGGTAGCTGCTCCTCAGAACTCTGTGGGTCTCCTCTTGTGTCTGACTTTTTCTTGCTTCTAGAGCACCACTGCCTTTTCTTTCGCATGCTGCGCTCACTGACAACACTCAGCGACTTCTCTTTTCTCCTTCACTGATGCAGAAGTTTCACTCAGGGAACCGGGCAAATAGGAAACAGTATTAAGCCAGGGAGACCCAGTGAATACTTCAGGCAACGTGAAGACAGCAGACAAGACAAACTTACGTCACTGCCACTCCATCAAAAGCCACCTTTGGTCCACGCCAATCCGCACCCTAAGAAACATTTGCTCCTTTCCACGATCCACACCGGAAATCAAGCCAAGATTTTTCTCTTTCCATTGAACTCTAGGAAGACGAGCTGATGCTACGACTCGACCTCTGACAGCTAGCAGCACTCCCGGCGGCGCAGCAGCCTCGGGGAGAGCAGAGAAGGGCGTCTTGAACCGGCTACTGCAGGACGGTCGCCAGTCCTGCCGGCGGGGAGCAAGCTTCCTGCAGCACAGCGTGCCCACACGCGCACCGCCGCTCACACAGCTCGAGACACACGTCTTGTCACACGCACATTTGCCACTCGGTTACGCGGAGCGTCCACAGAGTCCACACAACACGCATCGAGTTGCACACACGGCTACGGAAGCACGGAGCCAGTCTCCCCCAGCCCTTCTCACCCCGCAGACACACACATGACCGCCTACACACGCACTCACAAGTACTTACGCACACCGATGGGGAGCAGTGGCCCCAAACCACAGTGGTCCCGCGCTGGCGACGCGTCCTACACAAGCTGCCAGCCCATCCCTGCGGCACAGCGGTCTCCGGAGTCCGGGTCCCGAGCCCCCCACCCCACCCTGCGCCCCACCCCCGGCGTCCCCACCGCACACTTGGGCTCGGGGTCCCGATCCCCGCGCGCTTACCGCGCTTCACGCCGCCTGCGCCGCGGCAGCCGGGCGCCCGGGCGGACTGAGCTGGAGCGGCCGCCCCAGAGCGCAGCCAGCTTCTGCCGCCGCCGCCGCCGCGCCGCCTCGCTCCCCGCCGCTGCCGGAGCCCCCCGCCCCCGCCGCCCCCTCGGTGCTGCTCCCAGCCCCCAAGTGCGCAGGCCCCGGATGCAGACCCTGGACCCCAACCCTAGCTCACCTGGGCGCGCAGCGCATCGTCCTCCTCTGGGCTGAGCCCCTGGCACGGCCGCCCCCGCTGTCCTGCGCGCTGCCGCCCCCGCCGGGCACCGGGGCGCAGTCTAGGCTGCGGGGCGCAAGGGGGACTAGGCGCAGAGGCAGGCTGGAGAGACCTCACCTCTCTGGGCTGGCCAGCGTGTGCTCTTCCTGAGGAGCGCACTGTGCTTTTGTTGGAGTCAGGGTGGGAGCCCTGGCCTCACTGCGGGCTCCAGGTCACCTTGGGTAAGTTGGTTAACCTCTGAGTACCCACTTCCTCTCTGCAGAGATAACACACATGAAAGCATTTGTGATGTCCCTACTGTGGGAAACCTCCAGTTTGCTTCAGGTTCATCCCTCTGACTGTACTAAGGTAGGGTTGCTTGTAGGGTAGACTTCAGGAGTGAGAGCCTGGGAATCTTGGCAGTCCAAGTTCTCCTGAGGCGGTGTGCCCATTTGCCTGCAGTCATCCTCAGTGATCCTGTTCATATTTATCGATCCATACCTGGTTTCCCGGGGCGCGCGTTAGGCGTGCTCCCAGCTCGATCACCTGTGACCTTGAGCACCTGATTAGACCAGAGCAGCCCCTTAGCTCGCACCTGTAAAAGGGGCTGTCAGCTTGCAATGGCTTGGGGGTTACTAGGGCTCTGGCGTGTCACCTGGTCACATCCAGTGTCTGTGAACAGCGTGACAACTCGTCTCCCCAAAGCCCCAAGTTCCAGGGACAAAACGAGCGAGAGGGCAAGAGAGAGAGCACAGCTTTGCTTCATGCAGGTGGCTGAGCTACCAGAGGGACCTACTAGATGAATAATTCACCACTCAAGGACCACTGAGGACCACTGGTAGCCTGACAAAACAGAGGCTGTGGGCAGCGATTAACCTCTGAAAGCAAATAAACCTTCCAAGATAGCCTTAAAAATTAACCTACAATTGAGTTACAACTGTAGGTTGTGAGCACAACTAATTAGTCACAACTGTAGGTTGTGAGCACAACTAATTAGTCACAACTGTAGGTTGTGAGCACAACTCAAGTGAACCAGAAATTTAAACTGACCAACCCGTTCGTGGCAGAAACCTCTGAGTTTGTCCTTCTCTCATTTTCTTTCTCTGTTGACATTTCTGTCCCTGTTTCCTTTCTTTCTCCAGGTCCTGACTGCTTCCCTCCTAGCCTGTATCTCTTCCCCATTTTATTCCTACACTTTTTTCTTTCCTCTCCTCGGGTCTATGGCCTCCTCTTCGCACCCTGTGCCATTTTTTTAAGCTTTCTTCATGTGTGTCCCTTAGGACCTCTCACTCTTGGACACCCTCATCTGTTATTCCACACCCGGATGTGTATGTCTCAAATCTATCTTCATCTTACAGTAGCTATTCAGAGTTTAAAAGTAGAGAAGCTATAGGATATTTCACTTAATGACAAAAAGATCCAAACTTAAATTTACCACTACCCACTTCCCTACCCTCAAACACTTCTGCTAAATGGTACCACTGACCTCCCTGTCCCACAGGCAGGGGCGCTCTTACACTTCCACCTCTTCTGTGCCAGTACCCCCAAGGACATTGCCACCAGAATGTCCCCTCTAAATGATGCCAACCTTGCCATTTATCAATGCCCTTTGACTCCTTGGAGATCCCCCCCACGGGATCAATGCCTTCTGTACTTGTCATATTCCCACTTTCAAGTGTTCTCTAATGACAGAGAAGGGGACAAGAGGACTTCACATGTATAGGTTGAAAGTACTCCTGACTCTCCGCTCCCAAAACTTTTTATTCATGCTTCTACTGTAGCAGTGACCAGTATACTGTTATTTGTGAGCATAGCCCGCTGCATTGTGAAGATCTCAAGGGTGAAGAACAGGTCTTACTTTCCTTTATGTACTCTCAACCCCTAGAACTCTGCCACAGTGTATTTTGCCTAAATGGATGAAGAAAGTAGGTGCAACAACTGGTTGGATTGAACAGATAGAGCTATTACTAAATTTCCCTTACTCCATTTGTTTCTAGTATCTGGTTGGTTCAAAAATTGAAGGGCCTTAACGCAATGTGGTTCTTACATGGGTCTGCTTCAGTGTAAATCCTGAAGCATAGACCTTTTTTTGTTTTGTTTTGTGTAGTTGTATTTTGTTTTTGCTAAAGACTGGCCCCATCATTAAAGGGCTATTCTTTTTTAAACCTAGTTTTAAAGAGCCATTGTTATGAGTAAAACATTATAAACATGTAGATTCTTTATCCTGAAATTTCTACTTCTTAAAGTATGTCACAAGTATAATATGCTATGTATTCAAGGATTAACTAAAAGAGTGTTAACTGCAGGATTATATATAAGAATGAATATCTGAGGGCTGGGGATTTAGCTCAGCAGCATAAGCATTTGCCTTGCAAGTGTGCAGTCATGAGTTCGATCCCTGGCACACACACACACAAAAAAAAAGAGTAACTGGATGGAATTCAAATATCTAATAAGAGATTAACTATATAAACTATAGCAGCCCTCCCACTGATAGCTTTCAGGTATTAAGCATGATTTTGTCAACAGATATTTATTATATAGAACAATGATTGTGAATATATTTACATTCTCTTTTATGCTTTCTGAATTTCACATGCCATAAACACAATATATATTTTAACTTTCAAATTTTTAAAAAACAGCTTTGCCTCCAAAAAGAGAAATATAAAAATTCCCTACTTATCAAAGCTCCAAGGAATTCCAATGAGACCCAATTCTCAAATTATTATCTAAGAAGAGAAAAATCACAAAAGACTTGAAATGTAGAAATGATCTGATCTGTCTTCATTCCATCAATTCATTCACCTTATGGATATTTACTCTATGGTCTCAAAGCATTTGATAGCAAAAAAAAAAAAAATCTAGTTCTTATGGTTTGTGTCTAAATGTCCCCACAAAGCCTCATGCAGTCTTGGGGACAGGCTTCTAGAATTTGAGATTGATTCATGGTCCAATGTTGGGATTATAGGAGTGAGTGCTACACTCATCCTAGAGTGGGTAGCCTATGTACATTAAAAGGAGCAAATAGTTTTCCCTCTGTGCTCCTCCTATTTTGCTCTTGCTGCTTTTGCTGTTTTCTGCTGCCATAAATGCTTACCCCTGTACCATAAGCCACCCTGCCATGGAACCAGATGATTCTGGACTGAAACCTCCACAAACTGTGAGCTAAATAAACCTTTCTTTCCTTAATTTTAGGTGTTGAGTATTTTGTCTCAGCAAAAAAAGAAAGGGAACCAAAATACTAGCCAATTGATGTAAAAGGAAATTATTGGACTGATGTTAGGAATTCAAGAGTCATTGTGATGCCAGAAGTCAGATTTGAAAAAGCAATGCCAGATCAGGTGCAGAGAACCAAGAAAGCTGAAAGTATTGCAACTGGTACACAGACAAAGCTATGTTCACATTGTACCATCACCCTGTACATGTGTGTGTGCACAAGAAATAGCGACAGAAGGAGCATGAGAGCAAGTAGGCAGAGAACAATTAGAAACGGAAAAAATAAAATAGAAATTAAATTCTAAATCTAAATTACTGAAACGAATCAACGCTTCTCTTGAGTCCATAGACTTAAAGTCAACATCCACTTAAGAGCTGCTAAAAATTTAAACAGTTGGACAGTTTTAATACAGCTGCAAAGAAATAGAAATCAAACTGTGATTACACTCCCTAAGACAAAGCCAAAGTGGCTGGCTTTATTTTAATAATCTTCACAAAATAAATAATACCCTAAGCACAATCCTGTGTGATGTACAGTCATGTAGGTCATTCATGGGCTTCTAATTTACCTTATAAACAATCATTAGATGTCAGAGAAAAACCTGTAGAAAAATTTCCTCCAAATAAAGTAGTGAAGGGAAATCTTTAATAACTTTTTCTTTGTAAACCAAAGAAACTACAGAGGGCCATATTCATCCTTATTCCATTAAACGGAGTAATTATCTTCCACTTCCCAAATTCATGGGCTGAGCCCATCTTATTAATCACATTCTGGGCTTCTCCCAGCTCTCAGCTCTCTCCCTTTGTTCTATGTACAGACCATGCTGAACTTTGGGTTTCAAGCCATGCACAACTCCTTTTAGCCTCAGTACCTTTGTATTTGCTGATTCCCCGGTCCAAAATGCTTGCTTTCTGGTTCATTTCAAATGTCTCTTATCACAGATAGGTTTTTCCCTGACCACTTATTCCTACTCTATTATTTTCTGCACTTGCATTCTGTTTACATCACTTATGGCTCCAATCTCTCTGTGTAATTAGTTCACTGATATATTCTCTACTCCTGGAATCTCTGCCTCCCGTGATAAAGCATACACTGCTAGAGGTAAGAGATGCTGCACTCCAGGAGGAGCCTGCAAGAGAAGACAATTGGTAAGAGCTGATGGGTGGAAATATGGACACAGGAACAGCTGAATTTGCTTCTCAGTATCTGTTCTGGCCTGAAGGTCAAAGTTGCTTGGGAATCAAGGACCTTCAGAGGCCAAAAAAAAAAAAAAAAAAAAAAATCACACCAACACAGATGAAAGATGATCACTCATTTCTATGATAGGATGTAGCTTGCAACAAAATAAATTTGCATACAGGAGGGATGTAAAACAGAGCAGGTGGTTAGACATAGCGACATCGCATGTCTGTGAGTGAGAGGTGGATGAGGAGCCAGAGGAGGAGGAGGGAAGAGGCCACAGACTGCCTCCAACTGGGGGACAGCTGCCCAGAAGCCAGTCTATTCCAGAAGGAATGAGCAGAGTTGAGCAAGAGAACATGAGACCACATCAATCTAAGATAATGCGTTCTTACTAACTGACTATCTGGCAACATCTTGTTAACCTGCTGTTTGAGCACTGACAAACCAACTGCCTGATGCAGCAGAGAATTGGACAGATAAAGGGTGGTAAGTAGTTATCACAACCCAGATAAGAGATTGCCAGCCCTTTCCACACTACTTGTCCTTTGTCCTCTAGACTTCCTGGTAGTGTTTGGTTTAATTTATTTAGTTTTAAAAAGACTATTAACTACTTCATGTTTTATTAATAGTACAAAGCAAATAAATGAACAATCTATGGGGAAGGGAAACTCAGAAATGGAGTCCTCTGAGGCTGCTCTATCGGACAACAATTGCCAAATCAACGAGACAGATTTCCTGAGTGGGACCTGCTAGGCAAAATCTTAACACAACTTTCGGGATTAAAAATAAGCTTAAAGATTTATTTTTAAGCATATATGTGGTAAAATGCATTGTTTTTGGTGTACAAGTCTGTGAGTTTAGACAAATTGAGAACTGTGTAACTAGTACTACATTTAGACACAGCAAAGTTGAGCAAGTCTATTAGGTGGTAAATATTACATAATACATTTAATGAAACATTTATGTCTGTAGAAGATGATGTTTATATTCCTTGTGAAAAGTCGGTACATGTGCATAACACATTTTAATTCCTTTTTAAAGTTTTTATTATTAAGTTTACTGGTACACTTTACCTTTATATAATGATCACAATCATCATAGGGAATTTGTTCCTGTATATGCTATATAGGTTCCTCTTTTTTCCCCATTCCTCTCTCCCTCCTTCAACCCCTCTCCCCCACCTTCTTTGCAAAGTTTTGTTTCTGTTTTACCCTTTCTTTCATTTTTTTCTTTTCTTTCCTTCCTTTCCCCCTCCCTAGTTCCCCTTTCCTTTTGAACAGTTATATACTTTGGTCCTTATTTACTCTTTCAGTTTCTCACACCAGAGAAATAATGTGATGCTTATACATATTTATACAATGTGATATTCATACATATGTATCCAATTTATTTCTCTTAAAAGTACGGCCTCAATTTGCATCCTTTTACCCAGAAATGTCCTAAATTTATCCTTCTTTATGACAAAGTAGTGCTCCATTGGACAAAAAAAAAAAAAAAGATCTTTAACCATTCATTGGTTGATTGGCATTTGGGATGTTTCCAGGAGTTAGCTGTTACACACTGTGATGCTATAAGCATGGATATGCATATATCGCTGTCATGGGATGCTTTTAATTCTTTTGGGAAGGTGTCAAGAAGAGAATAGGTGGATCAAATATTTTTTGGTCTCCGGCCCTGCCATTTTGTTTTCACGGCAGTTGTTTTCATTCAAAAACCTGGGAGCTTTTATCTCTATGATAAGGAAATCAAGCCCTGGAGGAAAAGGCTACAGTGAAAAGAAAGAAGAGTGGACACACAGGGACTGACCTCTGGCCACAGAGGTTCCCTTAGACCAACTTGCATGGAGCAGAAGGAAAGGAGGCAAACATCCGAGAGAGGCTCTGGGCACCAGTCAGGGCTGAGTGTCAATGGTTCCATTAATGAAAGCAGGACTCAGAGATGGGGCTTTGTCTTTGGGTCAGGAGAGGCAGGATGTGGGTCACAGCCAGCAGCCTTTTTTGGCCCAGACTCTGGTGTTCTCATGATGGGGAGTGGCGGTGGGGATCCATCTCCAGGTGACCTTGTGATGATGCAGATGATTAGGGAAGAGAGGGGCTGACACATTTGGATTACGGGTGCATGTAGATCCCCATGGGATGTCATACCATTAGTTATGAGTACTTACAATAACATGGCTAGTGGATGGCTCAAATTATCATTTCAGGTTTGAAGTAGAACAACATGAGTATGTAGGGATTGACCTACACACATTTATTAGTCTTCTGTGATATGACTTGTGCTCAATTCTTGGGGATACAATGCATAAAAAGATGAATTCTCTCTTTTCAAACATTAGAACAAACTAGAGTAGATAGGGTTGGATACAGGTAATTTCAACATGCTATGAAGGTTAAGAAGGTAAGCATACGTGGGAAGTATTGTTCTTATTATTAGATAGCAACCATTTCATGAGCACATACTATCATAGCAATTTTGTGAAGGGTATATTATTATGATTTTATAAAGCTAAAAGGCACAAATATCACAATTAAGATAACATGGATAAAGTGGAGCAAAGCCAAGATTAAAATTCAGGTTTTCTTGTTGTGAGCAACAATGAAATAAAGTTTTAACAATAATAATGCAAAACACCATTAATCGGTTGATCACATTAAGTATACTGGGTACTTAACTGTCTCCGATTATTAGAGCTTTTATGCAGCATGTAACAACACAATCAGGCTGATCTTCTGATGCGTGAAAAGGTAGAATAGAGGATATTAAAGAGGAGCAGAGCTCAGCTTGGTTTAAGACTGTCTCAACATTTGGAGCCAGCCATCTAGCACGGTAGATACCACAGCACAGGCTGGAGCCATCTGCCAAAGTCCTGAGCAAGAATATCTGTCCCAGGTGTGAGGTTCAGCATCACCTTTGCTCTCACACATCTCCATGATTCTCTCATATTAAAAATTGAATATCTCAGATGCATTTTCAAGCTCCTCCAACTAACACTGAGATGCCAAGACACTCCCTCTTCTACTCTGCACGGTCCCCCGTGTTATTTCATTCAGGATGTCTACTTTATCATTCACCTGCTAACAAGCCCACAGAGTGCATTGTAGCTCAGAATTCTTTTCTGAGTCCCTCTATCTCTCTATCTCTTGGATGTCAGATATCCGTGATGCTGATCTAAGAGCATCATGGTCTAACCATGAAAGTGAGGTCTTTTGGGGAAGAAGAAATGAAAGAGAGAGAGAGAGAGAGAGAGAGAGAGAGAGAGAGAGAGAGAGAGGGTTGAATCTCTTTAAGGCTGTTGTCGTGATAAAGTATCCAGTGGCAGTGAAAAATATAGAAGCCATCTGAACTTGAGTGGCACAAACTTGTGTCTTTGATCACCTGCAATCATCTGGGTCTTTAGGGAACAATATTTATAATACTATAATGATTTAAATGTCATCTTTCTGACTTTAAACTTTCAGAATGACCCAATGGATATCTGAAAAGACAACTCCTGTAACAGAACAGAATGTGTAATTCTCAATCTCAACTTGATTATAATAATGGTACAATTGGCAAAGTACCTAGGAAGTAGAGGTGGGAAGGTATGATGAATGGATGAAGGAAATTGAACATCATCATACAAATTAGAAATCAAGAGTTGTTCATTTCCTTTGGTAATGGAATAAGCAATAAAATTAAGGTTTAACTGTGCTACTTAAAATGGCAGAGGTAACCAGAGAAGGAAATAATATGATATTGGAAAATTACTTACAAAAATTAAAGGAATAGCCACATCAGCATATTGCATAGAAGTGGGGGAGGTAAGTTGTTCAAAAGCTGTAATGAACCCTGGCTTCCATAGCTGATCACACCAATTTTTATGTGCAGTAGCATATCTCCCATATCCAGCCAACCTGTATTCTAGGGAATCTAAATCCATCGCCAGTCATAGGAATGGCCTTGCTTGTCTAAATCAGTATATCATACCTAAATGGTCCTAACGACTGATACAGGCATGAGCAGATAGTCCAGTTCAGGTCAATAATACACAAAGACCTCCTGCTAGGGGAGAAACTATTCTTGCTCCCCTGTGAGATGTCTGAGGAAGAATGTCTTCCCCTTTCTCTGGACAGTGAGGTAGAAGGATATCATTTCATGAAATGCAGCAACCATCACTTCCCTTTTAGAACCAGTTTGGGAGTAAAAGTAACACACATAGGGAACAAGCCATGGAATCTCTGAAAATGGAGCCAAAAAAAGGTCCTGATAATGTCTGGAGCCAGTTAAAAGTGTACCCGGAATTACAGGCAAGGCTTGAGTGGTTATGTAAAGCATTATGTTTTTTTTTTTAATTGTCTACCCATACTGTACTCTTTATCTTTTCCCATAAGTAGTAAAATTCTAGTTGTGTCCTGTGATAAATGACTACATTCCCAGATTACCAGCACCTGGCTGAGCTCTGACCAGTGAGATTTAAGCAAATGTGCTGTGTGGAACTTTCAAGAAGAGTCCCTCAGTGTCTGGATGTGGCTAGAGCATGCTGTATTTATTTTGCTTCCTGACTCCTTCCCTGGGTGTGGAATGAGTAATACCACTAGCAAGAACTTGAAATCTTGAAAAGTGAAATCATGAAGGAAAAGGAAAACCTTAGTACTTAGGTCTCTGATTGAACTCCCTTACAGCAAACCTAACCACATATCTGTGGTTTTCTCTTACCTCAGAAGTTATGCAATAGTGTTTAAATTACTATGAACTCAAAGTTTCCATTGTGTGCTGTAATCTACTCTTAACCAAATATACCTGATTGTTCTACAGTGTTCAATACTAAATAGACCTGCTTGATAAAGTCAAGCAAAAACTTCTGTCTTTTAGAGGTAACTAATTTTTGGATAGTGAATATACAGTTAGTTGTCTTTTAACCTTTCTGACAAGCATTGCTTTACTATTTTTAAAAATTTTGATGTAAAAGTAACATATAGATGAAATGCACTTAGGTACAGAGAATCATTACAATGAAGACACTGAAATTCATGATTTGTGGTACCATACGTGATTTGGGCTATCGCAAATAGCATACAAATATTATATGGGATCCTAAAGTTCTCTAACAGTAATTTAAAATTGTAAGCGGAACCACTCAGAAGCATTATGAGCACATGTGCACACGCACACAGGCACACGCAAGTATGTCCCTTTAAATGACAGGAGACCATATTCACAATATATTAAAGGAACAAAGTGGAAAACCCAACGGCGCATTTAATAGCATCCTCAATTGTTAAAAAAAAAAAATTGCCTTCAGCACTGAAATAGAATCTATGAGGAATTTCACAAAATATTGGCAATGGTTGTCTCTGGGTGGCACTATCACTGTGTTCAATTACTTTTTAAATTTATACTTTGAGCATTCTCCACATAGGGTATAGTTTACTTCATAATCAGAAAAAAAAGCCAGTATACTGTCTTTTAAGTGTTTATAAACAGTTAATTGGAAAAGAGGGCTGGATACTGTGACAGAGCTATTTGGGAGCAGCGGTTGACGTCAGCCGTCTTGAGCGGAAGAACAGACCACGTGGCCACGCGACTTTCAGAGCCCCGGGTCCGGGCACAGCCAGGGCCCCACAGCCAACTGCGCTGCTCGGGATGCCTCCAAGGGCCACGCTGTCGGGGAACAGAGCACAGAGGTAGCTTGCTAGAAAATCTGCCAGAGCACTGTTCCCCAGACAGCCAGACACATCCATTGGAACACATCTTCTCACCTCCATGGACGGAGGCTGAACCATGAATGTCCTGGTTTTGCTCTGTTTTCTTCCATTCTCCCGTCCAGGATGATCCCAGGGTGGTGAAGTGGGATAAATGGAGGGACGTGTGACAGAGGCACACACGCTAGAAGAGGCCCACCCTCAGGGCCAGGGTCTTTCTGCATACTCATGTTATAACAAAGCCTAGCTTTGTGTGTGTTTTACAACCTTCAGTATCTTTCTGATCTAGATGGCTGCCAGGATCATAAAAGTACCTGGAGGAGAGAAAATAGAATAGGTACAAAGTTGATCTAGATAGTGCCTTTCATGTTGGTAATGGTAAATATTATAAATCCCAGATTAGGAGTATAAAGTCAAAAGATGCCTTTGAAGTGAGTTAGCCAGTTAGCTTTTAAAGATAGAGAAAAGAAGTCATGCTCTTAGGAGAGAAAAACAAAATAAAAACAAACACAAGGTAAATATTTATAAGACAAATAAGCTGGACATTTAGTGGCTCTTCTGTGAGCTTGAGTTTATAGTCTTCAAAATGAAATTGTTGGTTTAAAAAAAAAAAAACCTTTGTATATAAACACAGTAAAATTACCCAAAAAAGTACAATCTCAGGATAAGATTCACACCAGTGCATTAACAGATTAGGTCTCTTGTGTGCATTTGTTCCATGCAGTTTAAAACAGATACTTGAAAAGACCAAAAAAAAAAAAAATTACCATTCAAGCCTTCAGCTGTTTCCACTCAATGATGTACGATATCTGTTTCACGCCTTCTTCAAAACTGAAACTGTGTCTATTCTGGCACCTCAGGAGAACACATCAATGAAGAAGTTATGCAACTTTTTTTTTATTTAAAGAAGAAAAAAAGCAAAACAGAAAAATGGTAGAAATAATACAGAATTTCAAAAAAAATAAACAGAAATCACCAGTTCATAAATTACATATTGTCCTCTTATAAATAGTTGTTCAAGTTACAAAATTAAAGTGGACATTCTAACAGTGAGACATGCTACTGTTTTTTAGCCTCCCTTTTCCTCCTAGCCAGTTCCTATTCCTTTTTGTAATAATAATAACAATAACAATAGTAATAGTAATAACAATGAGATAAAATGTAACTTATATGAGCCTTTAGGAACAATACTTGTGATGTTTCCATTTCTGTTTGTTTGTTTGTTTGTTTACAGCAAATCCTGTGAACTTTCTGAGTGGCTAAGAACAGAGATAATCTCAATTCATCTCTGATTTCTCAGCACCTAGGACAGTGCAGGCACACAGAAAATACACAGCCTAAGTGAATCAACACATGATTTCTCTAAGCACACCACGGTTACCTGCTTCTCACTCTACTTTCACAAGCATCTCTTCCTTAAGGGTCTCATGTACAATAGGCTCATAAGCAATAATTTATTTAATATAATTTTTTGAACACACTGGAAGATTGAGAACTAACATGTACTTTTAATTAACTTGCACAAATTCAAAAAGTTAGACATGTTTTCCAAGTCATATGTAGAAAAATATATTTAAATAATAGGAGCAAGTCTTTCCTCCACGCTATGTCATTGTTATATGTCCTAGAGCCAGGATACTGGAGGAATGAATTTAATTTCCCTCATTTTCACATACCTCTCCTGACATGGGCATCTCACCATACTGAGTGTGATTTTAGTGTCTCTGGCAATGTCCTTTTCACATAATAAAACCTCCAAATACAAACAAGCATATCATTGATGCTCAGTTTATGAAGCAACAATCATTCTACACTAGAAATCAGCTAAGACTGATTTATTCTGAAATGGCATAATGTTTTTCAGTGTTATCCTCTATAAGGAAATTTATTGACACTGTAATTTTGTTTATGTGTATTCTTACATTTCAACCAAGCTGTAAATATCTACAGAGGCTGGGAAGAGTGACACTGTGTGCGTGTGTGTGTCTGTGTGTGTCTGTGTGCGTCCGTGTGTGTCTGTGTGTGTGTGCGTCTGTGTGTGTCTGTGTGTGTTGACATGATGAATGCAGCTTTAGGCAGAATGGAAATTCATTTTCTATCACAGAACTTCACATTTTACCATTTTCCTCTCCCTTTGTAGTTAAGAAAATGGATTTTGCTGTAATTTTAGAAACCTCTATTCCAGAGAAATGATTTTTTTCCTTTAAGTTATGCATAATTTCATTTCAAAGAGAAAAAGAGATTTCAACTGGGAGCACAGATATTTGAAAAGTTGGTCTATGGTACTGCAGCTACTAGAAAAAAGTAGATCCTCTGGAAGAGAACCAGACAGACAGGCCTATGTATTATAGCATTCATAGGAATGGAGGTTATGCAAAACATCTAAGTTACAAGTTATATAACAGTAGACACATACTTTCCCTCTGTATATCTCATCTCTTAAATGAAAGAACCATGGCACCTCTCATATGATTGGAGTAAAGACTAAATACCATAACACACGTAAAATGCTAAGAATACTATCATTGGTATTGCTCTTTTTCTTGTATTGCTTTTGAAAGAGAGTGTCTGGTATATCTACAACATGTCAGGATTTGAACTAGGTGTATTTCTTGTGCCCCAAGAAATGGTAGCCATGTGACTATTGGCTACCATCTTAAATACCTCAGCAGTAGAATGACGGTTTAGATTTAAATACTTAATTTTCTTTAGCAGAAAGATTTCCAAAAAGTAATGCTTCAAAACTAAATGAAAGGTGAGCATTTAGACCTTGGGTAAAAGAAGTGGTCTAGAAAGGGAGATGAAGGAGCTATTGGCATTATTAATGCCAATGAGGAGCAGCCATTGGGTTAGTGCACTGTATTTACCCACAAGTTACATGAAAATATATGACCTTGAATTAATGGTTCTTACCACCATTTTGTTTCTCTGTGGACCTGTAAGAGAACCAAAGAGATTACATTATTTTGTGTTTCTGGTTAAAGCCCAGCTGACAGTCTTAAAGTTAAAAATTAATGGATTAGCAAAATTGTAACAATCATTACAGTGATAAGGATTGTAAAGATGGATTTATAAGAGGGATTGAACCTGAAAAATACTGGAAATGAATTGTAAAGCAGAGAGAGAGTATAAACCCCATGACCTAAGGAAAAAACTAACTTAGCTATTGTCCCGAGAATCCAAAACAGTTCTGAAGATTGTCTCTGGAGGAAAGAGAAAGGGAGGAACTAACAGGAGGAACTGCAGAACAAAAAAAAAGATAAGTCATTGAAAATCATGCAAGTGACTTTCGGGTTTATCTGCCCTAGCCATGGCGTCTCACCGCACAGTTCATAGGAAAGAGTCTGCTGAAATGAAATACGTTTCAGGCTCCACCCAGCATTGGAAACTGCTCCTTAGTGTTGCATCCCTTTATGATACCTAGACTATGGAAATAAGTCCAATGACTGCACCTTGGAAGCAATCTGGCTTGTTTTTTCAGAAGTAAGATAGATTAAAAGTTCCAACATTAATTCTGCCAATTCCAGAAAGGGGCTGAGATACTAGCTCTACCATTTACCCTGGAGCTTAACGACTTACCTTCAAAGTGAAAATGTAGGCGTAATCGTATTAGGAGACTGCTGCAAGTCTTAAGTGAGCTGATGCATTATAAACTTTGAGATTTCGCATCAAGCACCTCATTATTCCAATCATTTGTTCTAAAGCAGAATTAGCTTTGCAAAAAGCAGTTCTCTAAGTCAGCAGATCAAGATGAAGAATAAACACTTGGATTCCATATGTTTTGGCTCCCTGTTATGCATTTAATTATTTTGGGTCATTGAGGAAAGAATCAATAAAAAACACCAAAAAGAAAAATGATGTTTAAAATTGTTATTACCATATTTTAGACATAAAAATAGATGGGAAGTTGTTCTCTAGTTTCATGAAGAGAATGTTCAAGGTAGAATTTTGATAGCATTGTGACACAATAGTATCTTCTAGAGACAGGAATTCAACAAAAAAAAGTTAAGTTCTGAGCGCCATTCTTAAGTTAAACTGTTAAACTATGAGTGCACTACCTTAATTACTAGACCATTCTTGGCACTGAGAAATTATTCTGGTCTCCATTCTCTGGACCTTCTCCATTTGTGAAGTGAAAATATTGTAATAGGATCACCAGTTTCCTTTGGCTCCTCAGTCTAGAGTTCTATTGTAGTGTATTTGGTCTCAATGAGTCCATCAATGGGTGTGTGACAAAGTAAAATAATTAGCAATTGAGAACTCACCCTTAACTGGGAAGGAGGAGTCTCCCTATAATTCTTAGGGTGGTAGGAGTTGGGATCAAAGGGGGAAATGTGCATAAGGGTGGCAAAAAAGCTGAAAATTTGGACAAAGAGATATTGGGCAGAAACTGAAGGCAATACCTGCAGATTAAAAGACAAGTGGAGAAAAGCAGGAAAAGAGTTTGAATATTCCTGGGAGTTATGTTTACCCTTTTTAAATTGTTGAGACACACTGGAAAAGGATTTGGATTACTGGTAAATGGCTGTAGATGACGGGGTGTCTTCTTTTGATGAAAACATCATTCCTGGCCCAGCCAGGGAGAGTGTGACATCGTCTATGGTCTTGGTGCCACAGAGGCCAACCAGCAACATGGACAGGCAGATTCCTTTTCAGACTAGACCTTCCCCCTGACACACGCACATCAGGAGGAAACCAGTGCGAACCACAGAGGTGACAGTGGCCTCTTTTATTGCCAATGTCTAAGATGATAAAGGTGTAGGAACTTTTTCTCCTTAGTTCACAGTCTTTTCTGGTTAGGCTTCCATCCACCCTTCTTCACACATAGATGTAAACAACAGACAATGTTTTCATTTTTCTGAGATTTAATTATTTTTTACCCTTTGTGTTAACACTTTGTCATGTTTTTTCAATTGAAATACCAAGATAATTGACCACATATTTCTTCCCACTCTTTGCTTTTCCCTTTCCTCAGGCTAACCCCAGGAGAATCCTCAAACATGATTTAGGTCATGTCTCTCCAGAAAGCTTTGTCTCTCTTTAACCCTATAACACCTTACTCAAAGCCCATCCCATCATGTATTGCTCGGGTACTGGGGTGACTCATTGATGCAGCCACCTCTCTTCCGTGGTAAACCCGGTGGCTTGTTCCCTTCCTCCTCCACCATTAGGAGCACAGCCTCTGAGGCACGGCCGGTCCCGAGAGAGCACTTGTTGCCCCAAACCCCCTGATGAACAGTACTTCTTGATACAGCTCTTGAAAAGTCCCCCTGTGGTCCGTTTTCCTTCACTGAAGCCCAGAGGGGTGGAGAAAACAAGGAACATCCTTCTCCAGGTTCCCATGGGAACTGAAATAAATGTGGCAACAATTAGAGGAGAAATGAATACACTAAAAATATCGTTTTACAATGTTAAAAAATGTCACCATTTCAAGTATTCACATTCTACCTACTGGTCTTTCTTTTCTTTAGGAGAATGTCTAAAATAGCTTATACAATTATGGTTCTTTGTTAATTTCAAAACTTGCTTTGGGATCCTACTAATATAATAAAACCACTGTAGAGTCTAGATCTGTTTTTTTATTTTATTTTTTCAGTCAATTTTTTACTGAGTGACAACAACAATGTACCACATACCAATGTACCTGGGGATACAATCATGGCTGAGATCCAGGTCAGTCCCTTCTTCATAGGACACACAGTCTAGAGGGACAGAAAAGTTAAAAGCAAAGAAAAATGAATGCAGTTGCTAAAGCTACATCTGACCTGCAGGACTTCACAAAATGCTAAGACAGGGGAGAGACAGACAGACAGGCAGATAGACAGACAGATACCTCAGAAAGAGACATCTGTGATGACACTTAGGAGAATAGAAAGGATTTGTCTGTGAAGAGTGAGGGCAGGACTGTTCCAGGCAAAGAAATTGCAGGCACAAAGAGCCCAACAGAGGGCTGAACGCTCAGGGGATGAATAGAGCTTCACAGAGCTTCTGCAGAGCTCAACAGGAGAAGATTGACTTTTTCATGGAGAGGAATTTAGATTTTGTTCAAAGTGCAATGAGAAATCACTGAAGCATTGTAAGCAGAGATGTGCTATAATCCAATATGCATTTCAAAGATTATTGTGCTGGCTGCAATAGAACAGTTTTGAAAGGGTGAATGAAAAATGTGAAATCCAAGTATGAGATCTTCAAGACTTTGAGCAGGACACAATGGTTGTTTAGACAAGAACGGTAGCAGTGGAGATGGGAAAACATGGATGTGTTTAAGACATAGTGTCTTGAAAGCAGATGTGACAGAACTTCTTGCACCATTTCTTTGGTTAAAACCCGAATATTTCCACTTACCACTTGGTTTTCAGCCTAATATCCTGCAGCACCTGTAGTCTCTCTCTCTGCTCTGTCTCCTCTTCTGCCCTCTTCTCCATCTTCTGCTCCAACCATGCCAGCCTCTCCCTGATTCTTAAACTACCTGATCCTGTAGTGTGAGCTTTTCTATCCCCTCTCCCTGAAACAGTTTTGTCCAGCGGTCTCAACAACCATGTTCTTTAAAACTGCGTGCCCTCAATCCTAGAAACACCTATAACCTTTCCTCCTTTAGCATTTTTCTTAATACTTACTATGTTCCAACATGATGTGTCAACTTTTCATTATATTCATTGCCTGCCTTTCTGTGTCAGATTGAACACCTTCCTGTGAGAACCTCGGAATGTGGAACAAAGTCAGGGACACGTTGGCAGCATGACAAAATCTGTCTGGTGATGAGGCAGGGTGGGGGTGAGGGATAGAAATAAGTGATGCTTCCCAGGTTTCAGAGATAAACAATTGGATGACTAGCGGAATAGGACTGGCCTTGTAGCCTAGTGCCGGACACTTGTTCGGCACATGAAAGGTCCTGGGTTCAACACCCAGCACTGAAAAAAACAAGAGCAAAGACATCTGGATGATGTTTTTTAATGAGATGGGAAAATCTGAAAGAAAATTCGTTCTATCATAAAATAAAAACAAGTTCAATTCATTTCTCTATGTTAAACCTATGTTCAGGAATGAAATGGGTAGAACTTGGCTTTCTGAGAAGGTGAGAAATACTGATTTTGAGGAAACAGAGAAAGACCGAGGCCAAAGAGCTGAAGAGATAGTTGGATGCTCACTTGCTTTCTTCCTTCTCCTTGCCTCCTTTCCCCACTTACTCTCCTCTTGCAGGCTTTCTCTTGCTTCTTCATGCTGAAGTCACCTACCCTGTTCCTCAGTGGATCCCACATCCTATCCCTTGTCATGAGTACCTACCAGTACCTTTTGCATTCATGCATAACTGTCACTGTAATCTGGTTTCTGAGTTCCTCGTAAAAGTGCATCCTTACCAGGACTAAATTCCTCCGACTAATTGTCCCCAACTCACCATTCCAAACTATTGAACACATAACGACATCCTGAGCTAATAAATCTAGAACAAATATATACTCTTCTCCACATACTAGCTCACCCTTTCCCTCCTTAGCAGCCCCCCTTCATTCCCTCTCCATTATCCTTTATAATTAAACATGACTTTTAAACTTCAGTGACATGGGACAGCTAGTGAGTTTTCTTTGGACCAAGAAGACTGTCAGAGAGTCTTTGGCAAATAAAATAAACGTTAGCATTTCATTGGGGCACTGTGAACTAATAAAAATGCATCCTTAATTGCTCCCTTCACACTTCCATCCTTATGCTAAGCATGCTGCTCTGTGCTGGCCTGTGAGAAGAGAACCCTTTTAATTTTCTGTTTTAATAAGATACTGTTGTTGAAAAGCTTAAATGGGAGTAATAGATATAGAGTAATTAGTTCCTAGTATCTAACAGATGCTTTGTAAAATGGTAACCATCCTAAACTAAAAAGTCTTTCCTCACTGCCTGCCATCTGACTGGGGCTCACTCAGTGAAAAGCACCCCCCAAATAATCCTCAGAATCAGTTTGAAGATTTCTCCTTTGAAAGAATTTTATTACCATTTCATACCTAGAGTCTGTTCATCTTTAGTTGTTTTCAGTTAAAGATTCTTTAAAGGTATTGAACTTGTCTTTTTTAAAATCTTTGGAAAGTTAAGTTTCCCAAAATTAGAGTAAAAATTACAGATTTTAGTTTTTTTCTTTTTTCTTTTTTGGTTTCCCAACTGCAGATATGCAGTGATAAAGATGTGAGAGCATGAGCCCTTTAAAAGACCCTAGAGATCTAATTTTTTCATTTTCTTTTTCATATCAGAAATTAAGATCTGAAAGAGAAAAAGCAATTTGCCCAAGGTTATGCAGGGGGACTTTTTTTTTTTTTTTTTTTGTGGATCCTGGATGACACGAAGTTTTCCAGTTTCTCAGACCAGGGCTCTTCCTATTTCCTTCCTTTCCTCCAGGGAATTCCTCACACAAAGCCAGGGCAGACCACTGTCTCTGCGATCTCACTTCACACCTGTACAGGAAAGGGAGCCCCTCGTGCCATAGAGAAACGGGGCTTAGGAAGCCTCACTCACCCTAACTCCAGGGCACAGCCAGAAAGTCAGGACCCTTCTTTGCCACTGGGTGTGTAGTTTGGCCCAAATTTGACCTAAGCCAAATACCAGCCCAAAACATGGACTATAAATGTGGAAGGATTAGAGTAAGCATATTCCACAATGTGCTTCTTTCAGGCAGGGACCCATAATTTTCAATAGATATTTGTGGAACAAATCAGCCTTTCTCTGGTATTACTCTTAAATAATAGGTTAACAGATACAGAGATTCTAAACCCACGAGGGAGCATCAGACACAAACTACTCTGAAAATCTGCAAGAGCTACACAAAATCAAGAGCTAAAATTAAAAAAAAAATTCTTCAAAAACCATGTTCCCAGGAAATGTGCCCAATGAACTTCTTTTCCATCTCATTTATCTTATCTAATGCAATTGTCTAATTGTATTCTGTCTTAAGTCTTATTTTGACAATTTTTACATGAAATTTACATACTCCTTCCAATCATGGAAGGAAGACAAACAAATAAATGGGTACTAATCATAACTGTGCCAAGCAGCAAGCAATATGTGAGCAACCATGTCATAATTAATAAAGGTCTGGCTCTCAGATGTAGGAGGTGATGGTCTCTTGTAACTCACGGCCTTCACTGTACTGGAGTTCTGTTTAGTTTGAGCTGCTCCCACGTTAAGACTCTATCAAGAAACTCCATTTCCTACCCTGTTATTCTGGCCTTACAGTCTCTACTTCAAGAGCAAAACCAGGCAAAAGAAAACTTGATTTTTAGAATTCCCAGCATGGTCAGTCACTTGGCCAAAATTGAAGACATGGTGCAGATAAAGTGACTCTGGTTTCTGCTTTTCCATGACTTACAATCCTGTAGGCAGAGTAAGTGGTAATTGTATGATTATACGAAAGTGGAAGTACCAAAAAATACAGGAACCTATGAAAGAACTTAATCTAATTCTAATTATCACTTTTAATTTTTTTACTAGTACAAGATTAGAGTACAGAATGACAAATTTAAGGGGCTTTTCTAAGCCTGAAATGACCATTGAGATTTAAAGATTATGTACAATCGATAAAGCAGCTGAAACAGTGCTCTAATATAGAAACTGGAAAAATGCAACCATCAAACCAGGTTGTCCCCAGCAAATCCCGTGACTTCAGAGCTTCTCCTGGAAGCAGAGGTAACCGTTGGTTTCAGAGTAAGGAGTTGGATTGCTAAGGCTCACTGGCTAAATTCAGCCTTGCTGCCTTTTTTTTTCTCTCTCTGCTGCTCATGAGAGAAATTTTTCATTTCTAAATGCTTGAAAAATATTTTTAAAATGACTATGAAAAATATAAAGAATAGGGACAAAAAAATTTTAGTATCCACAAACAGAATTTCAGTGCCCCACTGACGTAGCCATTCTTTGCATCATGTCTGTTCCTGGTTCTCTCCAAGGCCCAGCAGCAGAGGCCTACAAAACCTAAAATATTCGCTACTGGGTCCTCGACACAAAGTGTGTCCCAACCTCTGGATTATAGGAAAGCGTCTCTTTTGAGGAGATAAAATTGTCCATGCTTAGGCTGGTGCTGCAGGAGAGGCTTTAAGTGTTGAGAGTGGCAGAATTACATCGTGCTGGGAACCGTGGCCTCACATTCATAAAGTGATTGGCCTGCCCTCGGGCTCCAGGTGTCCCTAAGAGATAGCGGAGGCTTCTGTGGAAGCTGCACTGCCAAATAATACACCCACTTTGGCCTCTGTTAAGACAAGGCAGCCAAACAAAGACTGGGGGCATTTGGGTACCATTTTCCGTGGTCCGTGTATTTGAAAACTGAAAAAACAAAAAGCCCTAGGGAGCCTGTCTTCTCCCATGCAGACACCCAACATCTGATGACACCAATGATGTGAGGACCTGTGATCCTCATTTCTCTCCTCTTGTTGCACACAGAGAGAATTAAGAGGAGGTTCTATTACATGGCCTTTAAAAATCCTTCTTACTCTCTCTTAGGCTTAGTAGCTCAGAGGTCCTGAATGTGAGCAATAAAAAATGTTTATGCTTGGTTGCTCACTGTCTTCATGTGAATCTGACAGCCTGCAGAAACAGGGAAAGGAAGCTGAAAGCAGAAAATAATCCTGCCCCCATCCTCCCTTTGGGAGGAAGAATACCAAGAGGAAAAGAGTATTCCAGGTGGGGGTGGAAGCATGCCTGAGGGCCCCAAAGCGAGCAGGGGGTTGATGTTTGAGAGCAGAAAGTGGGCTGATGTGGCTGGAGCTCAGAGAGCAAAGGAGGGAAGCGAGATAGGAGGAGATTAGTGTCAGATCACGCTGGGCTGTGTCAGAACATTCACCTTTATCCTCCGTCTTGTCAGAAACCGTCAAGGGGTTTCAAGCTCTGGGAATTGATGGGCCCAGCCAGGAGTGGTGGTCTATCATATTTTCTAGATATGGTTCTGCTGAACAATGCACACTGCATGCTATTGCAATGTGAGGTGGTTACTCCTCCATCAAGAGATGAAGTTGTTTCCTCCCCCTTGAGTCTGGATGTGACTGTGACTATAGGTGACACCATTTGACTTCCTAGGCTAGAAATACAGAAAGTGATGCATCCTCCATCTGGTTCTCTGAGGGATCTTAATGCTTGTGATCCAGTGCGTGTGTTACAAGGAACCAGAGATGCAAGTGGAGGGGCCATGTGGGATTATCCTGCCACAGCCCCGACAGCAGAGGACAAGCTGGCAGGGCCTCTGGCCGTAGGAGTGGGCAAGCCTTGCGGTGACCCCAACTCCCAACTGTTGAGTCATCTAAGCTTCTGGAGTTCCTAATTGAGGTGCCAGACTTTGTGGAACAGAGGAAAGCTTCCTCTGGCTTCTTGAAGGAAAGAATCCTTGAGTATCATAAAGCAGTTGGTGGTGTTGATTTGCTAAGGAGAATGAGTAGTCAGGAAATTGGGGCACACAGCAACAGACAAATAGATTAAGATTTTGAAACCTAAAGTGTAGGTTTCCTAAAAAAGTCATTCTTGCCAGGTTTGTTCCTTTTTCGTGTTTTAGAATATTTACTGATATTGGTATTTAACCTAATTATATAGAACTCTCTCTAGGTCTTAGCAAACCATCCCCACCACCAATTCCATTGCAATGGCCTCATCTTCCACATTCGGTTCTTTTACAGAACCTATAAACTCAAAGGATAACCTGCAAGGACATTTGAGCAAGACATTTCAATAGAGTTGTATTTTATCTTGCTTCTCTTCAGAGGTATGGATGATTTAAGGAGGAGTGAAATAAACCTGGCAATCCAAAATCACTGCTAGTACTCACAGAAGATTAAAAACAAAATGAATATTAAATGCAAATCTAGTTTAACTTAGCTGCAAGAAAAGTAGAAATGAACACCTGTTCACAGATTGTCACCTTTCTCACAAAACCCAACATGATTCACAATCCAATCCACATGCAAATTTTCATCATAACACTGCTTTTTTACTCATTATAATCTGTTTTCTTGGAAACAGATTCCTCCTGGGATGGTAGGAAGTTTGATGTCAATTTTAAGGTTTCCCCAAAGTGCTAAGCTGTGGATATCTGGTCTACCCTTCTCATCTGGAGACCACAAGGAAGAGAAGAAGAGGAAGGTAACTAATTGCCTCTCTGTTCTGGTGCTTGGCTGCCAGCTTTGCAAACTCTCCATTGACAGAGGAACAGGAAGCAGCCAGTGTGAGCCTTTAGTCTGCCTTCTTTCCACCAGAGGGAGTAAAACTCTCAAAGTGAAGAGTAACTTGCTCCTCTTTGCACAGGATCCTCTGCTGCTCTGTTTATTTTTTTAAAATTTTAACTGATCTTGTACCTAAAAACACAAAAATTGCACATATTCATTGTAATTAAAAAATATGGTGAATGCTGGTGTGGTGCCATCCAATGGGAAGGTAGGAATCTTCAACACAAGAACTATCACTGAAACTTAGTAACAGTATGTGACAAACATCAGCTTGTTCCATGCAGTTAGTTGATGATGAGCTACAGGTGACAGAAAGTTTCTTTTAAGATGTGCCTTCAATTGTGGATAAAAGCAATGCATTTCATTGGAGTGCATAAGCATGCCGCCTCGGACTACAGATTTTTAAGAAATGTTAACATGCAAGATGAAATGTGGGTCTATGGTTATGATCCTGAAGCCAAGGTTGAGTGATTTCAATGGAAGTCACCCATTTCTCCTCCATTAGAATATCATTTCTGATATACCAATCTCTGTCAAATAAAAGCATGAAAGTGTATCTTTTTTCACCTTATTTCCCAGATTTGACACCATGGACTATTGACTCTTCCTCAAAGTAAAAATGACCATAAAAGGTAAATGTTTTGAGTCAATTAGGTCATCAAGGTAGCCTCACCAGAACAACTATAGATGCTTAGGGGGAAAAAAAAACCTCCTAGCACTACTTCAAAAGTGAAAGAACTATGGGGTAAGTTTGTTCAAAGGGAGGGAAAGGTTTTTAAGGGGTACTAATATCATAACATATTAATGGGGCTATGTACTATTTAAGTATGTATTTCCAGATTGATACTTTTTATTTCGAAGAGTGCATAATTTTCAATTTGCTTCTAAAATTCTCTTTCCATTAAATAATCTATTGCGATTTTACAGGATTTTGCCTTACATGGTGGATTTTATTGAGCTGTTACAGGTTGATGAGGAGTGTACATGAAAGGGTTTTGGGATACCTAAAGTGTCACCTAAAAGGGAAATGAATCCAGCTGGTCTCTAACACTTTAAAGTACTTATCAGTTGCCAGGCCACTTTGCTAAATGCTGTCTGCAAAGATTTTGTTTAATTCTCTTAACAACCTTATAAAATTGAAAACAAAGTTGTCAGTGATTTATAGATGAGGAAGCCGAGGTTTAGAGACCTAAAGGGATCTTACCATGTCCCCACAGCAGGGCAGCAGCAAAGCTGGGATGCAGCCCAAGCTAAACAGCGCCAGAGCCAGCACTTACTGGAATCCACACTGAATTCAGACATGAAGCCAATTTTGACAAAAGATGGGCAAAAGCTTCTAGGCTGCATTAGGTTCTGATCAGTTAGCAGATCGGTCATGCACAACACCTTTGCACATTGTCTGATCTCAGCCGATAAATGATGATCACCGCCCACGATGTCTGCAATGTTTCTTTTGACTCTGGATACTGCTGTTTTAAAAAAGTCTTTTAAAAGCACTTAACACCTAACAATACCCCAGTGAGTTGTGCAATATAGTGCCTAATTTGAACATGCTTAGAATAGAAGCACAAAAGTAGAGGTTGACTAGCACCAGAGTAGGAAGGTCAAGGCTGTGAACCATTCTCTGCTCAGATTTGCTGCAGGGCTCTTTATTTTTGGGGGAAATCTCCTTTCTACTCTAGACCCCACTTTTCCCATTTGTGAAACATCTTAGGGATGTTTATGGGGTGAGTTCCAAGTCAGAGGACAAGCTGAAAGACAGAGTAATCTGTTTTCCAGCTGCCCTTTCCTCACAGAAAGCACAAATCTTCTATTATATTATTTTATATATATTGGGGATCCAATTGCAGTATCATTTGAAGAAAACAGAATGTTGCTTTTGCCGACCCTCCATCAGTCCTCTGGCCTCTGCACTCTCCTTTCTTCTCAAAACACTCCTTGTTTTAT
This sequence comes from Hydrochoerus hydrochaeris, assembly GCA_004027455.1. NCBI lineage: Eukaryota > Metazoa > Chordata > Mammalia > Rodentia > Hydrochaeridae > Hydrochoerus > Hydrochoerus hydrochaeris. The sequence goes on along the minus strand of PVLA01000382.1, from coordinate 350,066 downwards.
CTTTAGAGAAATACCCTGATTTCCACTTTTCATGCTGTCATTCGGGGGGACATTCAAGGGGTCTCAAATACTCTGCACCTAAAGATGGCTCTGTGACCCTCATCATCCCAGTTTCTGTGGGAACAAGAATTTTAAGCATGGGAGCCACGAATGAAACAAAACTGAAGCAGATTCATTTCCAAAGATCTGAGACACTTGCAAAGAATGGCATTATTGTTGAAATTGTCTACCCCTCAAATTCATGTTAAAACCCTAACTCCCCATGTGACAGTACAGCTGTTCCTCCATTTTGATGCAGTTATGTCCCAGTAAACCTATCATGATTGGAAAATACCCTGAGGAAAATGTATTGAATATTGTTAGCCTACCAAACATCTTATATAAGCAACATAACCCACCAAAGATTATTGTGGTTTTGCGACTGACCTAGAGTTGCAGCTTGTTGATTCTACTCAGCATCTTGAGAAAGTATCACACAGCCTGCTGCTCTCATGGGGAAAGATCAAAGTTCAAACTACAAAGTACGATTTCTAATGAATTATTTTCACTTTCCCAACATCATAACATCAAACCATAATTCAAGACTATCTGTATTTGGAGACAGGACCTTAAAGGTGGCAGTAAGGTTAAATAAAGTCATAATGGTAAGGTCCTAATTGAAGAGAACTTCTGCCCTTTGAAGAGAAGGAAAAGACACTAGGAATGTGTCCTGACAAATGAATGACCACATTAGGACACATAGAAAAAATGACCACCTGCAGGTTAAGAAAAAATGAACTCTGCCAGCAACTTGATTTTGGATTTCCAGATTCCAAGATGTACCATGAGGAAATAAAGATCTGTTTCTAAAGACACTGTCTATGGTATTCTATTATGGCATTCCAGGTGGTTGAATGTAACTGGATTATAGAATCTTGCTCCCTATATGTCTTAACCTTTCCTTTCTAAGACCTGCTGTATGAAGTTTCTTTGTGATCTGTGAGTTAACTCAGATCTTGCCAATAAATGCCTTATTGGAATACATTCTTTGGAGAAGAATTTTTGTTGCTAAAAAACAAATAATCTGGCACAATGATACTTAGAAATATTTTTAAAAATGAAAACTACAGATTAATGATCCCAAAAGTCTCTACCAACTCTACCTTTTCATGATTTTTATGTAACTTTTATCCCAAAATTTAAAATTGTTTCTCCACCATAGCAAGCCTTCAGAATCAGCTGAAAAGGAAGGAAAAGAAAATCATGCAATTTGAGATTTAACCTACAAATTTATAAATAGCTGAGTAACTAGAAATGTGGGGAAATTTGAAGAAACTTCCTAGTCTTTATAGTTACTAAACGAATATAATTTTATCTAAGTCTGAAGAGCCCAAGAAGAGCTTTAGGACCAAAGAGCTTAGCAGCCAAACATCCCTGCTATGTACTAATGCTTTGCCTTGTACCAGTTTACAGCAAACCTCTGAAGCTCAGTTTCTCTGTCTATAAAATTAGTGTGGTAAAATCACTTGTTTACCTATTATACTGTTTTTTATTATACTTCATTTTTATATCCTATAAATCCCCCATGCATAGTATGCACACGAGCAAATGCACATGCATTAACAAAACTGAATATAAGTAACAAAGCTTCATACATATCCATTATGGTCTATATCTAAAATGTCTCCCAAAAGCCTTATGTGTTCAGAGGTGGAGTTTTTGGAAAGTGATTGGATCATAGTGGCACTATACCTAACTTACTGTTAAGAAACATGGCATGGTGGGAGATGGATCACAGAGGGTATCTCCCTCCCTGCCTCCTCTCTTTTCTCTCTTCTTTTCCTGTGAGAAGCAACTTTTCCTATGCCATAACCCTCCCACCATACTGTTTTTGCTTTCAAACCTGCTTACTAGGGGCTGAAACTTCTGAAATTACAAACCAAAATAAACCTCTCTTTTCCTTTAAATTGTGAGTGTCAAATATTTTGTCTCAGCAGTAAGCATAGTGACTAAAGGAGATTTTTATACCAAGGAAGTAGAGTCACTGCTGGATTATATCTAGTTCAGAAGTGTTTGCAATTGGTTTATGGAAGGAGTTCATAAAGGTTCAGAGATGCCAGTTAAAGAAGCTCTAGAATGCTGTAAACCAAACTTCATCAGAGATTCTTGATGGAGCTCAGGAAACCAGAATGCTGATAAAAATGAAGATAGCAAAGGCCAGGCTGAGGAAGTTTTGTTTAGAAATAAGGATCTAGTGGCAATTGGCTGAAAAATCATGTATTTATATCCTAACATTTTTCCCATGTGCTGGGAATTTTCAGGAGACTGAGGTTAAGAGTGGAGGACTAATGAAAGTGATAGAGAAAAGTTCAGTGCTGCCCAGTGTTCAGGCTGTGGCATGAGTACTGATTGTTACTTTCAGATTTACAGTGAGAATCAAGAACAAACACCAGAGCAAAATCACTAGAAACCTTTAGAGTTTCACAAGAAAAGAAGCACCTGCAACTTGGTGAAGGCGGATTTCCTGAGGATCTAAGGACAAGGTGTTGGCTGCTGCCTTTTCAGAGGCATCAGGTTAGTTCTGGAGCAGAAACAGCAGATATTTTTATTTCAACATCACAAACCCAATAACTTCAGCCTTAAATGCTGTAAGGTGAACTACAATGTAAATGCAAATGGAAGTCTACAGAAATGAGCTTTGTTTCAGCTGTCACACCCAAGGCAGACATCACACATGACAACTGCATATTCCATACATAAGTACCCCTTACCGATAGCATGAGTCTTTGTCATGTGCCCGATTTTGTATCTTCCAGAACTGTGGAGACTGGACAGATGCACAAATGAGAGGAGCTCCTCATCTCCAGCCAGCAGGGATTACTTTGTTCTCCTGTTGTGTTAAGGGATGGAACTCATGACCTTCAGTTTACCAGTTATCTAATAAGGAGTACAGGCCCTGACTGAGCACTCTGGCAGAATTCCAGGGCACGGAAAGGGACTTTGAGTCTGCTCCCAGGCAGTAAGACCACACATTGCGTCTGAGACAACCCCAAGGCACACACAGGGATGGGAGCTTAACTGGGCCATGCCAAGCGAATGCCAAGCAGCCAGCAAGACCCAGATTCCTACCTCGGGCCCTGACCATGGTGGAATCCCAGAGCATGTAAAAAAACTTGGAACTTCGTCCCTAAGCAGCAAATCTTGGACTACAGTGGATTAACTGTGTCACTGTGGTGAGTATGCCCCCAAAATAGAGGTGTACAGTGGGTGAATAGGGCCAGTAGTAAAGCCCCCTCCAACTAACTGTAAGTCCCTTGGTGAGTCTGAAAAGAGTGTGGGTGACCCCCTCCTACATACAGAAAACATCAGGCAGAGTGAAAATGGCAAAATGAAAAAGCAAAATGCAGTCTCAAACATCTAGTCCACCAGAAGCAAGTACAGTACATATTGAAATAGAGGACCCCAAAAGTAACACACTGGGAACCTCTGAAAAGATAGTGAGTGAAATAAATAAACAACTCCATGGGACTATAGAGGAAATCAAATTAGAAGTACTCTCCCATGTAAAGATAGAAATAGCAACCTTAGTAAAAGAGTTGTTGAATGCAGCTAAATAGAGATGAAATAGAGAAAAAAGATGAAATAGAGAAAAAAGTACAGGAGCATGGGAAACTAATTAAAACCTCGAATGAACAATATATAAAACAAGCAGAATTCATAAAACAAACTGGAAGAGACATCCAAGAAACAAGAAATTCTATTGAAAGTGTTCAAAACTGCCTAAATGAAGCTGAGGATAGGATTTTGGACCTTGAGGACAGGATCACAATTAGTGACCAGGAACTTTTAAAAATAACAAAGCAGCATGAAATGGCAATCCAGAAACTTCATCATGATGCCAAGAGCAACAATATAAGATTAATGGGCATTAGTGAAGATGCAGGAGTCCAGGTAAATGACATATGTGAAGTATTCACAGAATAGCAGAAAATTTCCCAAACATGGGGAAAGAATCTGAGATGCAAATAAGTGAGGCATATAACATGCCAAACAGTCACAATCAACATAAATCCACACCCAGACACATAATAATTAAGATCTCAGACATACAGCATAAAAACAGAATATTAAAAGCTGTTAGAGAAAAGACACAACTCAATTATCAAGGAAAGCCCATTAGAATCACAGCAGACTTTTCAGCACAAACCTTCAAGTCAAGAGGAGCTTGGCGTGAGGTATTTCAAGCTCTGAAAGAAAATAACTTTCAACCCAGACTGATATATCCAGCAAAACTTTCATTCAAATTTAATGGAGAAACAAGATACTTCCATGACAAAGAACAACTGAAGAAATTCACATCCACCAAACCAACCTTAGAAAGAGTACTGAAAGACATACTACACAGAGATTTAAAAACTACCACAATCTCCAAAACAACAACAGAAAGAAACCATCAGGTAGGATAAGCAATTAAATAAGGGGAAAAGCAGAAAGCAAACAACTGGAACATAACATGGCAAAGTCAAGCTAGTACATATCAGTGATATCCATAAATGTAAATGGCCTCAGTTCAATGATAAAAAGAAATAGATTGACAGATTGGATCAAGAAACATGAAATGTGCTGTATACAAGAAGCACATCTGACCCAAAAGGAAACTCATCGATTAAAAGTCAAAGGATGGAAAACAGTATTCCATGCAACAGGAACCCAGAAAAAAGCAAGGGTAACTATTCTAATTGCAGACAACATGAACTTCAAACCTAAAATGATTAGAAGAGATAAAGAAGATCACTACATACTCAGCGGAAAAATTCGAGAGGAAGAACTAATAATTATAAATATATATGCACCAAATACAGGAACACCCAACTCTATAAGGCAGATACTAACGGACATGAAAAACCAAATACACAAGAACGCAATTATAACAGGGGATCTTAATAGCCCATTGTCACAAAGAGATAGATCAACTAGACAAAAAGTTAGCAAAGAAATAACAGAACTGAATCATATCTGTGAGCAATTGGACTTAGTAGATGCTTACAGAGTGTTCCACTCAACCACATCAGAATACACATTCTTCTCAGCAGTGCATGGGACATTCTCCAAAATAGACCATATATTATCCCATAAAACATTCTTAAGTAAATGCAAAGGTATTGAAATCATACCATGCATAGTATCTGACCATAGTACACTGAAATTGGAAATTAATGGCAAGAGAAATCACAAAATCTTCATAAATACATGAAAATTAAATAACAAGCTTTTGAACAACCAGTGGGCCACAGATGAAATTAAAGAAGAAGTAAAGCAATACCTACAATTCAATGAAAATACAGAAACAATGTACTGTAATCTGTGGGATGCAATGAAAGCAGTCTTAAGAGGGAAATATATAGCAGTGTGTCATATCAAGAAAACAGAATGAGCACAAATAAACAACCTAATGCTCCATCTCAAGCTTCTAGAAAAAGAAGAGCAAGCTAAACCCAAAGCTCATAGAAGAGAGGAAATTATAAAGATTAGAGCAAAAATCAATGCAATTGAAACTAAAAAAAACAATAGAAAGAATTAATGAATCAAAAAGCTAGTTTTTGAGAGAAATAAAATTGACAAACCCCTAGCTAACCTTTTCAGGAAAAAGAAAGAAAAATCCTAAATTCATGCAATAAGAACTGAAAAGGGGGAAATTACTACAGATCCCATGGAAATTCAAAAGATCATGAATACTTTGAAAATCTCTACTCATATAGAGTGGAAAACACAGAGGAAGTGGACAGATTTCTAGAAACATATGAACTACCAAAGCTCAACCAAGCATATATAGCAATTCTGAACAACACAATATCAGCTATTGAAATTGAAAATGTAATTAAAAACTTACCAACAAAGAAAATCCCAGGTCCTGATGGATTCACAGCTGAATTCTACAAGCAATTTAGAGAAGATTTGATGCCAATACTCCTTAAACTCTTTGATGAAATTGAGAAGAAAGCAATCCTCCCTAAATCATTCCTGGAGGCAAGTATTACTCTGATAACAAAACCAAAGAAAGATCCAACCAAGAAGGAGAACCATAGGCCAATCTCACTAATGAACATTGATGCAAAGATTCTCAATAAAATACTGGCAAACAGAATGCAGCAAATCATCAAGATTATACATCATGACTAAGTGGGGTTCATTCCAGGAATGCAGGGATTGTTTAACATACATAAATCAATAAATGTAATACACCACATCAACAGAGCCAAAAACAGAAACCACATGGTCATCTCAATAGATGCAGAAAAAGCTTTTGATAAAGTTCAACACATGTTCATGATTAAAAAAAAAAAACCCTTGAGAAACTTAGAATACACGGTGTCTACCTCAACCTTCTAAAGGCCATCTATGACAAACCAACAGCCAAAATTATACTAAACAGACAAAAACTGAAAACTTTCACTTTAAAATCAGGAACAAGACAAGGATGTCCACTATCACCACTCCTTTTCAACATAGTTCTGGAAGCACTAGCCAGGGCAATCAGACAAGAGAGAGAAATAAAAGGAATAAAGATAGGAAAGGAAGAAGTTAAATTATCACTATTTGCAGATGACACGATACTCTATATAGAAGACCCAAAAAGCTCCATTAAAAGACTGCTAGAGGTAATAAACAAGTTCAGCAGTGTAGCTGGATACAAAGTCAATGCTCAAAAATCAATAGCATTCCTGTATACAAACAAAAAACTCACTGAGAGAGAAATTATGGAAATATCGCCCTTTACAATAACATCTAAAAAAATGAAATACTTAGGAATCAACCTAACTAAAAATGTAAAAGACGTATATGCTGAAAATTATACTACACTGAAAAAAGAGATCCAAGAGAATATTAGAAAATGGAAGGACATTCCTTGCTCTTGGCTAGGAAGAACCAACATTGTGAAAATGGCTATACTCCCAAAACTGTTATACAGATGTAATGCAATCCCAATCAAAATACCATTGACATAACCTTACAGATCTAGAGAAAACACTCCTAAAATTCATTTGGGAACAGAAGAAACCTAGAATAGCAAAGGCAATTCTGGACAACAAAGGCAAGGCCTGAGATATTTCAATTCCTGGCTTGAAACAGTACTATAAAGCCACAGTGATAAAATCAGCTTGGTACTAGCAAAGAAATAGACCTGAGGATCAATGGAACAGATAAGAAGATGCAAGCACAACTACAAAGACACTCAGCCACCTGATATTTGACAAAGGGGCTAAATATGTCCACTGGAAGAAGGATAGCCTCTTCAATAAATGGTGTTGGAAAAATTGGCTCTCCACATGCCAAAGACTGAAATTAGATCCAAGCCTACCACCACGCACAAAACTAAAGTTTAAATGGATCAAAGACCTAAATATTAAAACAGAAACACTAAATCTACTGGAATTCAAGGTAGGTAGAAATCTTGGAGACATAGAGGTAAGCAGAGAACTCACGAACAAAACATAAACTGCATGGGAAACACTTCAAAGAATCAACAACTGGCATCTCATATTACTGAAAAGTTTCTGCACTTCAAAGAAATCAACAACAGAGTGAAAAGTAAACCCACAGAGTGGGAAAGAATTTTAGCCAGCTACCCCTCAGACAAAGGACTTATATCCAGAACATATAAAGAATTGAAACACATCAAACCCCCCAGATTCAAAAACCCTCTCCAAAAAATGGGCATCTGAGATGAACACACAGTTCTCAGAAGAAGATATACAAATGGCAAATAAATACATGAAAAAATGTTCGCCATCACTGGTCACTCAAGAAATGCAAATTAAAACATCATTGAGATTTCACCTCACTCCAGAAAGAATAGATGCCATCAAGAAATCAACCGATAACAAATGTTGGTGAGGCTTCGGGGGAAAAGGAACACTGCTTCACTGTTGGTGGCAATGTAGACTGGTGCAACCACCATGGAAATCCATATGGAGAATTCTCAGAAGACTAGGATTAGAAGCCCCATTCAATCCAGCTATTCCCCTCCTGGGTATTTTCCCAGAAGAACTGAAAAGTTCATATAACAGTGACATATGTGCACACGTGTTCATAGCAGCACAATTTGTAATAACTAAATCTTGGAAACAACCAAGATGCCCATCAACTGCAGAGTGGATGAAAAAGGTGTGGTATTTTTAAACAGTGGAATATTACTCAGCTATAAAAAGGATGCTCTTGAGGCTTTCATAGGTAAATGGAGACAACTTGAGACTATCTTCACTAGTGAAATAAATAAGAATCATATTTATAAATATCACAGTGTAAAAAATAATAAGAACTATAAGAGTAATAAAACCAAAAATGTGTAATTGCTATTGTAAAAAGGAGAGGAAAAGAAAGTGCTCTAAGGGATATAACTGCATGTATGTTTGAGTGTGTAAAATAGTTGACCATATTGCTGAATCTTTGTTGAATCTTTGAGCAGAACTGTTTGTAGTCTCACTGCTTGAATGTCTACTATATATTCTTTAATTTTTAACTTGAACAACTACATCTAAGATGATAATATGTAATTTATCAACTAGTGATTTCTTAGCGTTTTTTCTTTTTTTTCTTTTAGAATTCTGTATTGTTGCTACCCTTTTTTCTGTTTTGCTTTTTTCTTCTCTTTAAATAAAACTTTAAAAAGTGTGTAGTTGCTATTGTAAAAAAGAGAAGAAATAGGAAGTGCTATAAAAAATATAACTGCTTGTATATTTAATTGTGTAGGATTGATAACCATATTTCTAAGTTCTTGTTGGATTGTCGAACAGATATTTGCAGTCTCACTGCTTGAATGTCCACTTTGTATGCTTTAATTTTGAAACTTGAACAACTATTTCTAAAAGGACAATATGTAATTTATCAACTAGTGATTTATTACTGTTTCTGTTTTTTTTTTGAAATTTTGTAATATTTGTACCCTTTTTCTTTTTTTTCCTCTTTAAATAAAAAAAGAAGCATCTGCAAAGATGGGGTAAAGTAGATCATAGTTGCTGAAATGACTGATATTAAAAAGAAGGCAAGTCCACTGAATTGGAAGATAGATGTCTTACCCACCCTTCACAGGCACAAGTGTGCAAAAATTTTAACTTTTCTTTGAAAAGAAAATCGCTGAGGCTTCTGCTGGGTGGGGTTGCCTAGGGAATTTGTTTCCTAATATTTGTTTCACAGTTTTCAGCAATCTAGGCACTCAGCAGCCCCTCTAGCCATGATCCCAAGCAACCTATCTATTGCTAGAGCTGGCAGCAAAGAGCATGGTACTGGTTTTTCAAGCATGCAAAACACAAGAGTTACAGGGTCATAGAGACTTCTAGCCAGGTTTCAGAAAAAGGCCTGGCAAGCCATCCCCTGACAAAGAAGTGTTTGAAGCATGAGAGTGAAGCCAAAATTGCATTGGAGGGTCCAAGAAGCTGGAAATGCCAGGAACACAGAACATTCCTTGAGAAAAGCTGCAGACAATAAGTAGAGCACTCCAGGAGAGAGTCCCCAAGGGCTACAGCTAGCTGTACCACAGGAACAGGGCCATCCAAGGCTTTCGAGCACACACCCAACTAAACTTGCCACTCAACTTGCCATAAGGTACTGATCATGGAACTATGGGATTTAATGTTTGCCCTGCTGTGTTTTGCTCTTGCTTTGGTCATATTTCTTTCTGTTTCTCTATTCCTCCCTAAGAGAACCTAGAAGGGCATATCTCTCTTCCTGGTTCCTACCGTCCCTCTCTGCTTCCTGACTGCAATGTGATGACCACATATCCTCTTACCTTTTCACTATGCTATTGATGCCTTGGTGCCTGCCAACCACAGATAATTTTTGAAACTCTGTTCCAAAATAAGCCTCCCTTCTTTTAAATCATGGATATCGGGCATCGTGTCTCAGAAATGAAAAAAGTGACTAATCCATCCCCAGCGAGAGAGAGATTTAAACCATACCCAGGCCTTTTCACTTCTTTCACTTAGAGCTCAGGGAAGATGCCTTAGGGTAAACTTCTTTAGGCCTTGTTTTCCTATACTTTGAGCTCCAGCAGCAATTTGTGCTGGGAAAGGCAAAACTAGAAGGTGAATCTTCCATGTTGGCAACAAGACATAATTCTGTGGGTTCTACAAATGGGAACCTGGGGCCTGATTCGCAGAGCTGTCTCCGAGGAAGGGTTGAGACTTCAGAGAGATCTCAGATCTCTTATCTACTGTCAACAATGATTCACTCTCTAAAATTAGCATGTAAGACAGATTGCTGCCCAGTTAAGGAATCACACAAGTATGGACAAACAGGGATCTCACAGTGGTCACTGTGAAAGACTGGAACCAAAGGATTTGTTTTATGACTTTAAGGAAGGAGACAATTCCTACACAATGATGGCAGTTGAATTTTTTTATCTTTCTATTAAGACAGAGACTTGGAATCACATTTTACTTGATCAAAAACTTCAACATTTCTTGCACTCGAGTGTGACTGACGGTCAAACTGAAGCTAGATGTGGTGGCTTACATCTGTCTTTCCAAAACTCAGAGAGCTTTCATTCCAGTACTCAGGAGGCTGAGACAGTAGGAATGTGAGTTCAAGGTAGTCTTGAGACACATAAGTTCAAGGTCAGGCTGCAGTACATGGCAAGACTCTGCTTCAAAACACAGCAAACAGGGCCAGAAATTTAGCTCAGGGACATAAGTACCTGCCTGGCAAGTGTGAGATCATGAGTTCCATTCCTGGTACAAAACAAAACAAAAAAACAGTAAAAAAAAAAAAATCACTAAATGTGGACTAGCTACATGAGGCAGAAAACACCTCCAATTTTTCAAGTATCAAATGAAAACGCTTGAGGCTAAAGCATATTTCCATATAAGTGGAAAGTATTCATGAGTTGTGAAAGTATAGGCTAGGGTCATATTTGCTGCAAAATGTATGCTGGTGTCACTGTGTCTCCCAGAGTGGGGCCCTTGGTCACTGAAGAAAGGGCTGGGAAAGAAAGAGCACAATAACCTAGGCTGTGTCCTCAGTACACATTTTGCACCCTGTATGCTGCACTGCCACATGTGAAGGTTTTCGTTTTTTTGTCTTGTTTTGTTTTGTTTTTTGGTACCATGGGTCAAACTCTTGACTTTGCGTTTGCCAAGCAGGCTCTTACGCCGCTGAGCCTGAGCTAAACCCCGGCCCACACATTTAAATATTCACGTCCTTGGGGTAATTTCATCATCCTTGCCATGATCTTTGTCTCATCATCGTCTTCACCATCACAGCAGCTTCATCATCATAGCAGCTGGTACTTATTACCTTATTTTTCTCACATAACAACTCTGAGCAAACTCTTTTCATTGATACTTCTCAGAAGAGAAAACCAAAACTTGGTGAGGTTAAGTAACTTGCATAGTTAAGTGGCAACAGATTCTACCAATACAGTGGACCACTGGACTTCTTCAAGATGTCATAATCACAGACTTAAATATATTTTCTATATGAATATAAATTTATAAATTTACATATTATATTTTCCATAAAAACATGTTTAATTCAGAACACAAAGGTAAGACCAATTTACATGTAATAATATGCTCTCAGGGCAAATATGAAAAAGAAACCATTGAATTCTAAGACGTGGATTATTACCTCTAAGCTACTAGGCAATGAGCGACTAATCCTGAGAGTCAACATAGACTAGCTTCAAGTTCATTATTTAATGTCATCTTACAGAACTAAATCCTTCCATGACATGTTTCTGATTTCCCTTCTTGAGTTCTTGTGATAAAACATATTAAAATAAGGAGGTTTTTTGTAATTGAAAGAATTTCTGTTTTCTGACTATAGAAGCAATATTAGCTTATTATTTAAAACTAAAAGATAACAGCCATGTGTTTCCCAGAAAGTTAATGCTTCTAAAACCTCTCACATTGGAGAGATAAACATTACCAACAACTTACCGCATCTGTTCCCCCAATATATGCCAATATATTCTCTTTCTACCTGTTTTCATGTGCCTTCCTGTTTCTGTCTGCCTTTCTCTGTCTCTCTCTCACTTTCTCTAGTTAGATAAATAGATAGGTAGGTAGATAGATAGATATAGTTAGATAAATAGATTATATGCTAGTATATATTAATATACTAACACTTTTTTATGCTTGGAAATGAGGTCTCATTATGTTACTCGAGTTGGTCTCAAACTCCAGGGCTCAAAAGATCCCTCCCCCTCAGCCTCTTGAGTAGCTAGGGTTGTAGTACACACCTCTACACCCAACCATACACCCACAAATTTATAATGGAAAACATGCATACATATTTGCTTGAAAATGGGATTGTGCAATACAGAATATTTATCACTTTTTAAATTAACAATGCAGCTTGAATCATTTCCACGGAAATACCTACAGAGCTATTAGATTGCTTTTGAATAGAAACAGTACATCCTCATGGTTAAATCCCATGTGCAGAAGGCATGAAGAAGCAAACTGGCTCATCTAGCTGCTGAAGTAACTTCTCAGAAGTAACCAGTGCTCACTATTCCATATGTTAAGCACATAAGAGAATCTTTTATATCTTCTTTTCAATTAGTATTAATCAAGATAATTTACCAGATCTAAATTTCTTCTCTTTTCTTTCCCCATGGGATTATTTAGATTGTCTATCAACTGGCAACCCTATATTCTAATTTATAAACAATTCCTTATGTAAGAAACATAGGCAGAGACTCTAGCAAAAGGTTTCTATTTTTTAAAGAACCAGACCTTTTATCTTTGAAGATTGAAAAAACCAGACAGTAATAGAAGCAAAAGTGAAGAGGCTGCTAAACGAAGCATACACAAATTAGAGTGTGATCTTATTTTAAAAATGGATCCTAAATGGCTTTATTCAACAAACTCCATCAAATTTTCTCAACAATAGTGATCCTAGATTCAGATTTAATTCTTACAGGCCTGCAGTGGATCAAACTTTGCAGCCAGTTTATTTAACACATCCATCAGTTATCACATGACATCTCAGCTAAGACCAGGCACTCAAGCCAAAAGTAGTTCAGAAACCTAAATACCAGCTAATGACCCATGGAATTTTGATTTTAAAAATTCTTTAAAATAATTTTGATTACATGTTTAATCTTTTTATTCCCTACTACCATTCATCATCTGTGGTGGGGTCTTGGACATGTCACAAACTCAGCCCAAGACCACACTCACTGTATTAAGCCTATCTATTTGATCATATGATTCCCAGTATTTTCTCTAAAAGGAACTCATTTGAATGCCATAGAGAAGTATGTGCATTTTCATAGGCAGCACAGAGTTACCAGAAACTTTCAAGCAAGGGAATGGCCTTCACAGCTTTTGAGGAAAGAGGCATTAGCAACTTCCAGGATGAGTATTAAAGCGACTACAAGATAGAGTGATAATCAAATAAATGGCCCAGGCAAAGCATAATGACCAGCCAATCAGATAGATCCACTGGGATGGAGTAGGCCAGGCAGAGCCAGGTGGATAGTCAGTAGGATTTATTGACATTATACTAGATGAGAGAGTGAGAGGGATCAAAATCAAATTCTGTAGCTTTTTAATGATAGCACAAATAGGGAGAATGTGAAAACAGATGCCTTGGAACGAAGTGCTAATGTCAAGAGGAAATTCTTCAGAGGGAGAATGGAAGACAAGGTGTTCCATCAAGGACAGCTGAAGTGACACATCTGCTGGATATTCTCTACTCCTGGTATACAGGAAAAGTAAAAACAGTCCCATCACAGGGACCAAGACCATGGTAGGAGGGTAAGTGACAGAGAAACATGACATGAAACACTTTTCAACATATACAAGAGCATGGAAGACTCTCCACAACTTTGGTTTCCAAGGTCACAGGCTCATTTTTACCCAGACTGGCTTGTTATCCTCGGCAAAGAAGCTACAGTGTGATGAATCCAAGAGCTGAGCCTACAGGGACTCCCAGGGCTTATGCTGCGAAGCTGCATCTCCTTATAAAAATCCAAATGATGCCAGGGACAAAGGCTTCCCCTTCTGAAAGCAAACCTAAGATCCAGCCTTCTCCCTGTGCCTTCCAGATGGCACTGCAACTGTTGATCAGAAATGTTCAGAAAGTGCCTTCCTCTTTGCAAGCAGGAAACCCTTGCCTTCTTTGGAGCCTGTTCACATCTTTTCTCACTCCTTAAGAAGAATCCAATGCATTCTTTCCAAGTTATCTAATATGGGTCCCTGGCCCCATTTGAGCTCTTGGTAGATCCTCTGCAGCACCCAGATAAGGACAGAACCCAGTGATGTACATTTCTCTACCAGTTTCCTTAGCAATGCCCCAGCAGGCTCCCAGCTCCCCTACAAACCTGCTTCTGAGTCAGCCTGCTTTCGGCTGGAGTCCAGGTTTTGCCAGAACACCAGTGTTAAAACAATAATAACTCTCTTTTTTCTTTCATGACACTTTACAGTTTATAAAAATGTTTCACAGTCTATATTTTGTCTTAGCTCTACAGCATAATCTCATAGAAAATATATTATTGATACCACTATTTTACAGGTTAAAAAAAATCAGAGTTCACAAAAGTTTCAAGGCTTGCTCAGGTTACATAGCAGTAACTCAACAAAGAGAATGGAGACGAGGCTGATAGAGCATGTTTAGCTTAGTCAGTGTTGCCACTGAGTCACAGCCAGATTTCTCCCTGCAGACTGGAGTTTCAGAAAGGGTTATTCTAACTCAAAATGAATCAGGGGGCAAGTCTTCCTTACAAAGGAAGACAGGTTCAAATTTTATAGACACAAAGTCTGGTTTGTGGACAGTAGCCATAAAAATACATCTTAATTCAGGTATCACTTTGTCTCAGATAAAGCAACAGTAGTTGTATCAGTTAGTGTCCACTAGTAGAACAGAGAGCCAGAGCCAGAGCCAGAGCCAGAGCTAGAGCTACAGCTAGATCTACAACTAGAGCTACAGCTAGAAATAATAGAAATAGAAACTTAAAAAAGTTTTTTTAAAACTATATGTCCTGTAATAATGCCAAAAGCTTCATACATCTTGTGTTTATTGCATGCCTTGATTGCATCAAGAGGCTGGGTTAAATGATTCACCTATTCCATCTCGGTTTATGTAAATACATTCTTTGATGACTGCACAATGCTAGCCAGAGATAAAAAAAAAATAGAGATGAGATAGAGATGAAATAGAGATAGAGAGATAGAGATAGAGGTAGAGATATAAACATGAATAGGTATAGAAATATAGATTTTACTAGATAGGCTTACAGTGACCCCCTACAATATCAGCAGTAAAAAAATACAAAGTGATCACCTTCACCCTGGAAAGCTGGATGATCCAGTCCAAGGTCAAAGGCTTGATACTATGCAGAGTTTGGAGGAAGTTGATTTTGGAAAGCGAAAACATCTGCCCTGGAAGACTGAAGAGTCTGCACTGGGAGCCTGAAAGTGCAGGAGGTGCACATCTGAGGGCAATGGTGAAGAACAGAGGTCCTTCAAAGAAGAAAAGGGAAGATTCCCTTTATCCTTTCCCATCTTTTATACTATCTAGGGTACAAGCCTATTGATTGCCACCTCCCATGAAGTGTGTGTCCTTCCTCCTCAGTTTGTAGCCCAGTGTCAATCATCCACACACACACCCCAGAGCTTTACTATTTGGCTTGAATTTTCACTCAAGTGTAACTGGCATATTACAATTAATCACAGTAGTGGTCAAAATACAACTCATCACAGGTGTTCCCTTGCTTTAATTGTTGACTGACACTGCCATGACAACTGTGTCATATATAATATTCTGTGGAGTGGATCATCAGAATGGTGGGAGTTGGCAGAACTTGTTTGGAAGAACTGGTATACATTAATGTCAAGCTAGCATGTCAGTAGCAGAGCGTGGTGGTGACTGGAACGTGGCGTGATGTGCGGGGAGGACTGTGAAAGCAGAAAGGCTCTCCTCAGTGCTGATGGCGTTATGATGTTTTGCATTTGCAGCCATGGAAGCATCTGTGAAATCTAAAACACTGGTATGTGGGGTTTGCATTTCCATTGCCATTATTTTTTTTCAGTGTTCTTTGAATCTCTTAATCTCTTGAGGGGAGCTGTGAATTTATAATTTCTTAAGGTGCAACATATACTCAAATATCTCAGAACTGTCATCCCAGCTTCTATTTCTGACAAAGCCAAAATTAATATTTAAGATATTTGAATTGACAAAGCCCTTTAAAAGTCATTGGAAAAATTAAAATGTTATTGACTCAAACTGTCCATTGTCCATCCAAATTAAATCCCATGTGCAAGGAGATAGTCTACCTACCCCACATGAAAACAAATTCTGTTGCCTGCTGATATAACCATTGTAACCATGTAAGCAAGGTTAGTATGCACAGTTATGTACATAATACTTAATAACTAGTGATAATTAAGGGCTATGTTACTGTCTGTATATTTACCAGACTTCTATCATGACTTTAGAGTATATTCCTATTTACAAAGAAACACACAGACAAAAGTTTTTTTAAAAACTATATGTCCTATAATAATGCCAAAAGCTTCATACATCTTGTGTTTATTGCATGCCTTGATTGCATCAAGAGGCCGGGTTAAATGACTCACCTATTCCATCCCGGTTTATGTAAATACATTCTTTGATGTCTGCACAATGATTACATCACCTAAGCCATATTTCCCAGAACTTATTTTCAAACAGTGTATCACTATATTCTCTTTTATACTGATTTTATATTCTGCTTTATTTTGGCTTCCAAGAAAAATAATGAAGTAAAAAATTGTCTTGAGTTTTGAAGTCAGATAATCTCAATTTAAGCACTGACTGTACCATTTCCTGTTTCTCCAACTCGGTGTGAGTTACTTAGTACTTTAGAGCACCAGTATGCCAGTTTATAACCAAGGGAGAATAAAAATAATAATACTTCCCATGACTCTGAAAAGGATTCATAGCACTAATGTATATGATGTTCTTAGAATACAATGCTTGTTATGTAATGGCTATTTGACCACAATGATTATTAAAACATATTCTACATCATCATCTTACCAGGCTTAGCCTTACAGAGTTTTGCAAAATAGATGAATAAGCTTCTCCACATATAAGCATTTTCATATTTTTGAAAATTGTTTCCATTACATCTTTGTCTTCTTTCAGTGTAACTTACGTAACATTTCAAAAGAAGCATGACCAATCTCATCTCTACAAAGTTAATTAAAAAGTAATAATGCTTGCCATTAATATTCTAGGTGATTAGATTTGGTCTCTAAATGAGCCTTTAAGAAATGTATAGAAGTAACATGATAGTACAGAGACAATACCCAACTCATCTTCTTGAGAAATGTATTGCACTTCCTCTGAGCTCTTGAGCAATTCATTTCATGATTCTGATGTCAATTGTAGAAGGGAAGAAATAAAACAAAGGTCATAGCATTGTCCTGAGAACTAAAGATGTACAAATGCCAAATTATCAGTAGGAGGGCAGTGCTCAGTGTATATAAGTATTAAATGGGTTGATTTTACTGCTAAGCCCCAGAAATACTTATATTCAATTTTAATATTTTCAGTCTAGATAGCAGCCTATTGCTTTTCAGCTGATTGTTAGAATGGTTTCTTTAGCTAGCCTCCCTTCCATTGCATGCCTGAAATCTAGTTCTACTAGACATACTCAGAATCCCAAAACAGAATATTAATAGTAGAGCAATTATGTATTGAAATCTATATGCAATGTTTAAAACATTGTTTCAAGAAAAAATTCATAGTTTTTAACTCTTTTCATCCTTTTAAAAAAAGAGAAAATTAAGTTCTAACTTTACAAGATAAGGGAATGGGGGGGCTGGGGATTTAGCTCAGTGGCATAAGTACCTGCCTGGCAAGTGTGAGGTCATGAGTTCAATCCCCGG
This sequence comes from Hydrochoerus hydrochaeris, assembly GCA_004027455.1. Taxonomy (NCBI): domain Eukaryota; kingdom Metazoa; phylum Chordata; class Mammalia; order Rodentia; family Hydrochaeridae; genus Hydrochoerus; species Hydrochoerus hydrochaeris. The sequence goes on along the minus strand of PVLA01000382.1, from coordinate 332,208 downwards.
TATTGGAAAAAAAAAAAATAATGGAGGACAAGATAAGGGAATGAAGGAAAACTACAGAATAGAAAACTATGATAAGAAACAAATTGATTAAATAGACAAAACTACAAGAAGTGATTAACATATCCAAAGATTACTTCTTTCAATGCACGTATAAACAACAAAATCTAGTTTTAAAAAGTAATAAAACTAAAAATAAATCAGAAAGTGGAACACCAAAATAATAGGAAAAAACATACCAAGAAGCACTTTGCATACTTGAGTGCTAGTGTGTTTTAAGTTCTGTAAAGTAAACTATTTTTGCAAAACCAGGCTGAGCACTGACCACGTGCCCTGTCATGGTGCTGTGTGTCTCACACACACTTCCTCTCATCATCATTGTAATAACTCATAAAGCAAATATTTGTTTTTTCACAGACAAGAGCTTAAGGTCAGAGAGATGAGGAGGAGCTAAAGATGGCCAATCAGTAAGCAGCAAAACATAGAGCCTCCCTGAGAGAAACAACTCATATGCCAGAATAAAACATCCTGGAGAGATCCAGACAGAGGGAGATGGATCTTCTCAACCCAAGAAGAAATTAAAAGGAAAAAAGTTGGTCAAACACACAGTCTCAAGGTAACCATTGGAGCAGCTAAGATTAGCAGCCACCATGCTTTTACCGGAGCCACCCCAACTCACACCCACTGTGACCCGCTGAGTCGCCCAAACTCGGGCCTGCTGCAACTTGCAGGAGCTGCAGCCCTGCTGAAGCTGGGGGTTGGTGAACCCAAAGGAGAACAGTGCCAGTGAGGGACCTACACTATCCCATGGTGAGTGCTCAGAATAAGACCCTCCCACGGGAAAAGGGCCACCAACTGGATGACATGTTGGAATCAGGCAGGAAGGGCATGAACAAGGAATGGTAGTGACTTCAATTGGTTGCCTCCTACCCAGAGCAGATTGATGGGATCTGCTTGGCCTGGGTCACGCCCCAGGCTGGGACCCAATAAGCTGCCCCGAACTGAATCCATACCAGCAGCACACACTAATGTGGTAAAGGCCCCCACAGGTTGACTGGCTCAGAGGGGAGAGGCCAGCATGCACTGCCCCTGCTTGCACCTCAAGGACCAACAGCAAACTGGAGAGAGCAGAAATCCCTAGCCAGCTCACTTCAGAAGGAAAAGAAAGGGGCTAGGACCTCCTCTATCCACCTGTATGGAAGAAACCAAAAACATGACAAGAGAAAAAAAATAAGAAAAATCCCTGAGCCCACAACCCTGTAAATATTGATCCAAGAGAGGTAAATACAGAAAAGATTGAGGGCAGCAAACATGCAATATCAGACATGGCATCAGCTCACATAAAGAGATATCTCCATGACATCACTGATAAACTCAAAACTGAAATAATGATTCAAGTTAAGCAAGATATAAGAAGATTAATGAAAGAAATGCTAAGCACCTCTTCTTGAGAAGAGGACCAAAGATTGTGACCAAAGATTGGGTCCCAGCGGGTCACAGGCTGGGACCCAATAAGCTTCCATTTTTAGATGGAAGAATGGAGGATCATAAAAAAAGAAAAGAAATATTTGATGAAGAACACAAAGAAAACCTAGAATGAATGAAGCAGATTCAAAGAGATTACCAGGAAATTAAAAACTCCATTGAAAGCTGGCAAAGCTGCTTGAAAGAAACTAAGGATAGACTTATCAAAACTTGAAGACAGGTTTAAAATGTGTAATCATGAAAGGAAAGATCTCTTTAAAATAACAAGGAAACAGGCAGTAACAATACAAAGGCTAGAAGATGACAAAAGGACCTGCAACTTAAGAATAAAAAATGTGAATGAAGAAGCAGGGATAAAAACAAAGGAAATACAAAGGTTATTCACAGAAATAATTAAGAAAAACTTCCCAAGCATAGGAAAAGGAAATGATATTAAGATGTATGCGGCATACAGAACTCCAGCCACCTACAACCAAAATAGAGCTACACCCAGACATTTAATAATCAAGATCCCAGAAGTGCAATACAAGAACAGAATATTAAAAGCTGTCAGAGAAAAGAAACAGATCACCTATAAAGGAAAACCCATCAAAATCACAGCAGATTTCTTGACACAGACCATCAAACTGAGAAGAGCTTGGAGCAAAGTATTCTAAGCCCTGAAAGAAAATAATCTCCAACCCAGATTGATGGACCCTGCAAAATTGTCTCTAAAAATTAATGGAGAAACAAGATGCTTCCATGACAAAGAGGAACTGGGGAAATTTGTGACCACCAATCCAACCTTACAGAGAATACTGAAAGACATTCTAGAGAGAGAAAAATACCAGGATTTCAGGAACAGTGGGCAGAGAGGCCTCAGTGAACAGGGCAGACAGTGGGATGAAGGAGAACAGTAGACAATCAATGGTAGAAAAATAGCAGAGCAGAAATGAGGCAGAGAAAGTTGGCTATGGTCTCTAACATAGATGGCTTTGCTAAACTAACAAAAAGAAACACAGGCAGATTAGATCAGGTGTTAGGGTCCATCGAGATGCTCTTTATAGGAAATATAATTAACCTGAAAAAGGGTTTATGGATCAAAAATCAAATATGAGAAAACAATGCTCTATGTGACAGGGAACAGAGAGAAATAGGGCCAACTCGACCAGCACCTGCAGATAGGTTGGAAAGACATGATAGTTATGTGCAGCAGAGAAATACTCAGCTATAACAAAGGAATACCTTGAGGCTTTTGTAGGTAAAGGAATACAACCTGAGATCAAGTCCAGGAGTGAGAAGGTTTGGAACCAATTAGGTAAATAGCAGGTTGCCCCCCAACAATCTAAAAACTGAGGGAGTTGGTGGGACCCAAAATGTGCAGTGCACCTTGTGGGAGTGAAGGGAAGGAACAATCTAAAAAAGGAAGGCAGAGGAAATTGTTAATAGTGTATCAGGATTTAAAACCCACATTACTCACACTGCTCTGTTTAGATGGATTATATCCTGTTCCAGTTTGTCTACTTGAGGGCACAGAGAGCTATCCTGAAAATACCAGGATATAGTATAGTAATCATTTTTAATTTCCTGTTAACTTGCCCTGCATAACTTACAATGTCTTATCATGACTGATTTTATTTGAATCTGGTTTGTTAGAGTACTGTTTTGTATTGACAGATTTTATTCATATCTATTATGATTGATAGTATCAAATCTGAAAATATAAGCAACTACACTGAAGATAAGATTCACTAGGATACCCACTCTGGTTTGATTATTACCTGCTTTTGAAGTCTTACACTGTCTACAATGTTTCATTTTTATTAATATTGTTATGTACTGCTATATTCTACTATACTATGCCTGATGATATAGGCAATTCTATTGAAGATAACAAGAGATGTCACAGTAACCATTGTAGATCACCTTGTACTATGTTTTTATATGACTTTTTCATTTCTTGTTTTTCTAGGAATTTGTTTTGTTTTGTCTTGCTTTGTCTTTTCTTTCCCTCTAATACAGAAAGGATAGAAATACATGTAGAGACTCATGCATACATAGAACTTCTCCTAAACAGTTTATGAGAACTGATTATATAACGCATGATGAAATGAACAACTACTTTGAAGAAAAAGAGACGCTATAGTACCCAGTGCTCATTCCATAGGATCATGATGTGAAATCCAGCAATACTATTATTCTTTGTTTAGAGTGATTTTAGCCTGTTTTATTTTGTTTAATTTCAACATACATGAAGGTATGGACAGCTATTTTGAAAAGAATGAGAGATATTATGACAGTCATTGTTGACTTCCCTATTGTCTGGTCTTGAAGACCTAAAATGCCTTCCTCATCCTGTTCAGAACAGTTCTATACTATGTTATTTCATGTGAATTCTCTGTATGTGAAGATATGGACAAACTATTTGGAAGAAAACAGATAATTTGATAGATAGTGAAGATCTCTGGTTGTCTTGCTTTGAAATTTATGTCTCTTACATTGCTTTCTTATGTTCTGTTTTGTTCTGCTTTGTTGTGTTTAATTTTACCCTCTTTAAAATAAGAAAAAAAAACTCAGAGAGATAAAGTTATATATTGAATTTCAGATGCATCTCTTATGTAAATAAGAGATGCATCTGAAATTCAAATTCAGACCTATAAGACCTAGGCTAGTTATACTTTTCCAATTTTTATACAAAAATATGAAACATCAAAAAAATTTTAAAGAAAGAATAAATTTAAATATCCAGTAATTAAATATGTTGAAAAAGCATTCACACCCCATTATCAAAATAAGATTTGGAAGGCTTGCTTCAATTAAATTTCTCTAAACTTTCAAGTAGCAAATAGTAATTTAAATAGCAATTTCCCCCAATAAGAAAATAATAGTAAATTTCTTAAACCACTTTAATAAAATTGGCTTTACTCTTAATTATGATTAGGGTATACATACATATACAATTCTAGTGAACTTCCTTTCATAGGTATGAATTTTTTTTCATTAAAAAACAAGCAAATTCAATAAAACAATGAACTAAAGTAATTTTATGCTAGAAAGTGCTAGCCAGCAGAATAGCTATGGTAGAAAAATACAACAAAAAGAAAATATATTCCAAGTACTATTTTCATCTCAAAAGCTTTTTCATAACAAAATCACATCAATAGAAGCAATAAGTTATGTGACAGACTCTGAGATCCAGTCTTGATGCTTTGAAGGTTAAAATTGGTATAGTACAGTATGGCAGCAGGAGAAGTTCCGCAGACCTGAAGCACTGGAGGCTGAACATTGTGGTAAAGGGAAATAGACTTCACTAAAATACTGCACCTAGTCAGTCACTGAGCAAATGAAATAAAAAGACACAAGCAGGGGAAAACAGAATGGAGAGCAGCTCCAACGTATTATCTTAAATGCCCAGTTTCAACAAAAATGCAAAAATATACAGAGAAATAGAAAAATACAACATATGTAGAGGTTGGGTAAAAGAAACTGCCTGAGAGAGCAACCAGATATCAGTTTTAACAAACAAAGCACTCAAAGCAGCTGTAAGAAATATCCCTATAGAGCTAAAAAAAAAAAAAAGGTTAAATAAGTCAAAGAAAATGTGATGACAATGTCACATCAATTAGAAAATATCACTACCAGTAAAGAAATAGAAATCATAAAAGAGAAATAAAAAGAATGAGAAGGAAAAGGAGAGGCAGAGGTAGAGAGACAGCGAGAGGGAGAAGAAAAAGAAAATAAAAATTCTGGAGTTAAAAGTACAATCACAAAAATGCAAAATTCACTAGAGGAGCTCACCAGTTGATTTGAACTGGCAGATGAAAGAACGACCTACATAGAACCTATGTAATCCCAAAAACAGAGAGAAGAAAGAATGGAAAATGAAAAGAATCTCAGAGAAATGTGGTATATTAATATGCACACCAACATGTATATAGAATAAGTAGGATAAACATAAAGAGACCTGGAGTGTTGTCCAAACACTGAAAGTCAAAGACAGGAAATCTTGAGACAGTAAGAGAAAAGTGACTCACGACTTTCAACAGCAACACAAATAAAACATAAGAACAAAAGATAATGGAAGATAATGGAATGACATAGTCTAAATGCTCAAAGAAAAAGAAACGTGTAAGTTCTGAAGTTGTCATAAAATCTGTATTTCAAGAATTAAAGTGAAATATAGACGCTTCAAGAATAACATAAACAGAAAATTTGCTGCTCGCAGAACATTTTACAAGCAATAAGCATTCCTATGGCTGAAAAGAAGTATAATCCCAGAGAGTAATCTGAACACACAAACACACACACACACATGCATGCACACACACACAAAAATAGAAAACCAGCAAAGGTAATTATGTACTTAAAATAACACACATTATTCAAAATATTCAAAATAAATGCACATTTATTCTCCTTTCTTAACAAATTTGAAAAACAATTGTATAAAATGATATGAATGATATATATAAAATATAGAACTGTGATACAGTTACCAATAAACACAACAAACTAGGTAAGTGAGATCAAGCTGTCCTCAGTTAAAAGGATGTCTTAGTTACTTTGTTAAGACAAATTAATTATCTATCACCCAAAATGAAAGAAGGAAAGTTGATTTCAGCTCACAATTTGTAGAGATTTCAGTCCATAATTGGCTGGCTTCAAGGCAAGCTGGTACGTAGACAGGCATTGCAGAGGAGAAGTGGTTCATGGCAGTCAGAAGGCAGCTAAGCAACAAAATAGTAAGTAGCAAACCACAAGTCATGTGACCTTTATACTTTACCTAGACTCCTCACCTTTGGGATAGGGCAGCTTGAATTCTAGCATTATATCATGAATCAATTCCAGCATCACATTCTTGATCTGATCGGCTCACATCCTAGATCCAGCTACCTCCAAAAAGCCAAATCTATGACCATATGAAGCTTTGAGGGGACATCTACATACAAACCATAGCAAAGAATAACTCTGCATATTAACTCACATCCACAAGAATAAAGAATTGCAGACATGATAAATTGAAAGGTTACTATAACAAAAATTGCAATTATACATTTACCTTGTTTCTTCTATAGCTTCCTTAGGAGATATAATTACATAAAATAATAATTATTAATAATATATTTTTGATCTGAAATACTTATGGATAGAATATAACAATAAAACCACAAGAAAAGTGAAAAGGAGTATCACCAAATAGAAGTAATGTTTCTAGAACTTGTTGGAGTTGATTATACATCTGAAGCTGTTCTTTATAAGTTAAGATATATACAGGCTCTAAACAGCCACTAAGGAAATATCTCAGAAATGTAATTAAAACACTTAAATGCTATATTAGAATATATCCATTTAAGGAAAAAAATAAAGGAATACTGGGGGAGAGGATGAAAAATGGAATATAAAAGATACAATGCAGATGAAACCAACATATTGATAATGACATTAAATATAAATGGATTAAATAATCCAACAAAATCAAAAGGCAGAGATTTCCAGACTATATTAAAGCAAAACAATATCCACAATGCATTGTGTATAGGAAACTCACTTTAGATTTTTAGACTAAATGCTTTTATCCCAAGATTAAGAATGAAATAAGAATGTTTGTTTTTACCAAGTTCCTTTCCAATATTTTACAGGAAGTTCTAGCTAGAGCAATTGAATATTTGAATAAGAGGCAAGAAAAAGAAATCAAAGGTATCCAGATGGAAAGGAAGAATTAAAACTGTCTCTACTCACAAATATTATTGTATATGTAAAAACACCTAAGGGATCCACTAAAAAATTATTAAAATTAATATATGCACTCACTAATATTTTAAGTACTGGGGACTGAAACCAAAGCTTTCAACTGAGTTATAACCCACAGCTCTAAATTTAGCATTTTGAGGATATAATGTCAGCACATAAAAATCAATTATGTTTCTCTATACTTGGAATAGACAATCCAAAAGTGAATATTTTGAATATTCAATTTTAGTAGGGTAAAAAAAAGTTATATACTTAGGAAGAAATTTTTAAAATTACATGTAAGCTTATAAAAACTGGAAAACAGTCATTGAAAGAAAATTAAAAGGTTTTAAATTACTGATAAACATCCTATATTCATTAATCAGAAGAATCAGTATTTTACTGCGGCAATATATTTACAATACATAAATTCAACACAATCCTTTCTTGAACAAAATCCTTTCATTTCTTTGCAGAAATTGATGTTACTTAAATATATGTGGAATTGTGATGTGCTAAGAATATTCAAAAATATTTTTAAAAGAAGGGCAAATTAGGAAGATCCATACCACCTCATTTAAAAACTTATTACGGAGGAGCACCAAGACTATAGAGTGGTAAACAATAAAGAAAGAGCCTCTTGGAGAGTCACTATCCAGACACTGGAGTAAGAAAGACAGGAAGGGGAGAAGTGGGTCTCCTTGGCTGCAGGAAGAATCTGAAACATGAACTGAAGCCCATGGAGACAAACTTCAATGAAGAACAAGGAGATTGTCAAGGGCACATTTTTCCCTAAGAGGGGACTCACTGCGTGAGAGAAGCAGTTCAAACCTGTAGGCACATGGTGACTGCTGCTGACCCCCAAGGCCTCCACAGAGAGTGGCAGCAGAGGAAGGGGGTAGCAGATGTAAAGAACTTCACTAGCTGGTAGAGAGTGCTGAGGACTCAGTCCTACCAAGCGAGAGAGCAATTGACTGGGAAACATCTTGGAGATGGCTGGATGCTCACAGCCAGCTGGGCTCAGGCTCAGAGAAAATGTAAGGATGGCTGCAGGCCAAGCAAGTATGCTCTCAGCCAGAAAGTGCAGGCTCATTGAGATAATCCGTTACCTCGCCAAAAAGCTACTACTGCCTTGCTGGGACAGCTCAGCATGCATCACGACTCTGTCTCCACATGTTATCTACCAGTGACAGCAGAGACAAATCTGGAAGAGGACTTTATCTCCTATTTCTGTCTCCCGTTTGTTTTTTGTTGCAGTGGTGATTTTTGTTTTTTGCTTTTTGTTTTCCTTTTTTCTCCTTCGCTGTTTGATCTTGTTTTTATATGAATATGAGTGTGGTTTCTATCCTCTTTATGGTTGTGGTGCTGTTCTGTTCATGTTTCTATCATTGCCTTCTCACTTTCCTTGAGTCTTCTGCACCAGTTTTCCAAAGTTAGTGTGATCCCCTTTCTTCTCCAGCCTTACTTCTAATCTCTTCCTCTTCTTCCATTTCTTTTTCTTCTTAACTCATTTTAAATTTTAAGCCCTGAGGGCATAATTGACATATTAGAGAGTTGGAGTTGGCTGGATGGATACTGTGTACAATTTTTTAGTTTGTTTTAGATATTGTATAACTATGAATCTGGTTCACACAGTTAAAAGTGGCAAATTAATGGTTATCTCAGTTTGTTATTTTCTAGGCTGTGCTTGATAGAATTGGTACAACTTTAGCCAAAAATGACATAAGTGTTCTAAACAGCTGTTCTTCCTGGCATTACATGACTGACACTGACTGAGGTCACAGAAAATACTGTAGCACAGTGCCAAAGAACCAGGGGCTGGGCCAAACAAGTAGCAACTTCTCATCTCCAACAAACTGAAGAGGTAAGATCTTCCAACAGACTCAAAATCCAAAAACCATTATACCTGGAAGATGTATCAGAGAAGTAGTCTTTTACCTAAGAATCCTAAATACTAGCAATTAAGCAGCCCACCATAGGCAATTTATAAGCATCACTCCAAGAATTAGCCAAAAAAAGAAAAGAGAATGAGAAGACAATTAAGCAAGATGCAACCCCTGACATCCAGTTCACCAAAGACAAACCCAGGGGGCAATGAGGTGGGACCATCTGAGAGCCTCCTGCCTGGCCCCTCTGAAGTACTAACAGCAAAGAAGTTGAATGATGTTCTGGAAAAAAGTCAAATCCGAAATAATCTCTCAGATAACTGCAGAGATGGTGTCCAAAGTGAATGCCATACTTAGTGATGCTACAGCAGACACAGACAAAAAAAATAGACAAGCTTAAGAAAATTATGGAAGCTATAAATGTCCAGCATAGAAAAGAAATGGAATCCAAAAGACAGATTCAAGTGTACATCCAGGGGAATAAAATCTCCAAAGTATTCACAGTAAATTAAGCCAATGTGAGAACAGTATCTCAGATACAGAAGACAGGCTTGAAGTTAGTGATCAGGAAAGAAAGTTTTCTCACAAATAACAAAAAACCGTGAGAAATCAATCCAGCAGCTGCTACATGAGGCAAATAAGAATATCCTAAATTGATTGGAATCAATAAAAAAGTAGGAGATAGCACAGGTTAAAAAACTGTTCACAGATGTCATGGCAGAAAACTTCCCTGATAGAGAAAAAGAATTTGACATATAGATAAGTGAAGCATATAGAATTCCAATAAGCTATGATTTAAAAAATCTATAGCCAGGCATATCATAGTCCAGATTCCAGAAATTAAACACAAGAATAAAATCTTAAAAGCTGTTAGGGAAAAGCAATAAGTGGCCTATAAAAGAAAGCCCATCAGAATCACAGCTGACTTCTCAACACACACTGTCAAGTCAAGGAAAGCATGGAGTGAAGTATTTCAAGTTCTAAAGAAAAACAGTCTTCAACCAAGATTGATGTACTCTGGAAATTTATCTTTCAAAACTGATGGAGAAATAAGATACTTCCATGGCAAAGAACATCTGAAGAAATTTATAGCCACCAAACCAGCACTCCAGAATGTCTTGAAGGACATTCTAGAAAGAGATAACAAGAGCTACAACTCTATGAACCCCAACATAAGGAATCCACTAAGCAAGGCAAATAATTAAGTGGAGGCTAAAAAAAGAGGAGAAGCCAACATCAGGAAAGTAACATGACAAGGATAAGTCAATGTGTATCAGTTATAATCATTGATGTTAATGGTCTCAATTCATCAATAGAAAGATGCAGACTGGCAGAATGAATCAAGAGATAAAATCCAACAATATGAAACACATATAAGAAATACATATATGTATATATGAAATACATATAAGAAACACATTTAGTTCAAAAATAAATTCATAGACTGAAAGTCAAAGGATGGAAAACAATACTCTTCATGACAGGAACCCACAAAAGAGCAGGAGTAGTTATTCTATTTGCAGACAAAGTGAATGTCAAGCAAGGCCTGATTAACAAACATAAAGAAGGTCAGTACATCCTTGTAAAGGGAACAATGCAAGAAGAAGAGAAAGCAATCATAAATACATATGCAACAAATACCAATGTACATAGCTGTATAAAACAAGTACTAATGGTAATTAAAAAATCAAATAAGTATGAACACATTTGTATTGGGGTATTTGAATACCCCACTGTCATAAAAAGACAGATCAACTAGTTAAAAAGTCAATAATAAAAAATTAGAACTGAACTGAACTTTTGAATAAATGGACTTAGTAGATGTCTACAGAGTGTTCTACCCACAATATCAGAATATACATTCTTCTCAGCTGTGCATGGGACACTTTTCCAAATAGACAACATACCAGCTCATAGAACATGCTGAAGTAAATGCAAAGGAACTGAAATTACCCCATGTGTATTATCAGGCCATAGGGCAATGAAATTGGAAATCAATGGCAAAAGAAACCACAAGAACTTCATAAACACATGGAAATTATATAATACCCTGCTTAATAACCAATGAGTCACAGATGAAATTAAATTACGGTTGAGTGATAATGACAACACAACATACTGGAACTTATGAGACACAATGAAATCGGTCCTAAGAGGAAAATTTACAGCAGTAAATACTCATTTCAGGAAAACAGGAAGCATGAATAAACACCTTAATGGTGAATCTCAAACTTCTAGAAAAAGAATAGCAAGCCAAGCCAAAAGCTCGTACAAGGGAGGAAATTATAAAAATCAGAGCAGACATTAATGCATTGGAGACTAAAAAACAAAAAAACCAAAGAATCAACGAATTAAAGAGTTGGTTCTTTGAAAAAGTCAATAACATTAACAAACTCTTACCCAACCTTATCAAAAAAAAAAGGAAAGAAAAGACTCAAATCCATGCATTTAGGAAAGAAAAGGGTGAAATCACAACAGATCCTGAAGAAACCCAGAAGATCATTTATACCTACTTTGAAAACTTGCATTCTAATAAAATGGAAAATACAAGGGCTGAGGATTTAGTTCAGCAGCACAAGTGCCTGCCTGGTAAGTGCAAGGTCATGAGTTCGAACCCCGGTAAAAAAAAAAAAAAAAAGCCTTTAAAATGGAAAATACAGAAGAAATGGCCAGATTCCTAGATACACATGAATTACCAAAGCTGAAACAACAAGACATAAATATACTAAATAAACCAATATCAATTAATGAAATTGAAGATGTAATTTAAAACATGCCAATGAAGAAAAGCCCAGGCCCTAATGGATTCACTGTTGAATTCTACAAGAAATTTAGAGAAAATAAAACACTACTACTTTTCAAACTTCTTAATGAAGTCAAAAGGGAAGCAATACTCTCAAATTCATTCCTGGAAGCAAACATTGCCCTGACACCAAAACTGTAGAAAGACCCAAGTAAGTAAGAGAATTATAAGCCAATCTCTCCAGTGAACATAGATGCAAAAATCCCCAATACAACAGAATTCAGCAGATCATCAAAAAGATCATATACCATGACCAAGTGAGATTTACCCCAGGGATGCAGGGATGCTTCAACATACATAAATCAATAAATGTAATACACCATGTTAGCAAAGCCAAAGACAAAAATTATATGATCATCTCAATAAATGCAGAAAAAACTTTTTAAAAAAGTCAAGTACCCATTCATATTAAAAAAACTTTACAGAAAATTATAATAGATGGTCTTTATCTCAATCTGATAAAAGCCATCTATGACAAACCAATAGCCAACATCATACTAAGTGGATAAAAACTGAAAGCTTTCTCTCAAAAATCAGGAGCAAGACCAGGATATTCACTGTCTCCACTCTTACTCAATATAGTCCTGGAAACTTTAACCAGAGTAATTAGACAACAGAAAGAAATAAAAAAGAATAAAGATAAGAAAGGAAGAAGTTAAATTATCATTATTTTCAGATGAATGATAATCTACATAGAAGACTCCAAAAACTCTACTAAAAACTGATACATTTAATAAGACAATTCAATAGTATAGCTGGATACAAAGTCAAAACTCAAAAACCAATAGCCTTTCTGTACACGAATAACAAACTCACTGGGAGAGAAATTAGTTAAACGATACTTTTGAAATAGCATCCAAAACATGGAAATACCTAGGAATCAATCTAAAGAAGGATGTAAAAGATCTTTACATTGAATTCTACAGTACTCTGAAAAAGGAGGTTGAAGAGGACATGAGAAAATGGAAAGACACCTCCTTCTCTTGGATAGGAAGAACCAATAAAATGAAAATGGCCATTCTTTCAAAACCATTGTATAGATTTAATGCAATTCCAATAAAAATTCTGGTGTCATATCTCACAGAATTACAGAAAACAATCCTACATTTATCTGGAACCAGAAGAGACCTAGAATAGCAAAGGCAGTTCTGGGCAACAAAGGAAAGGCAGGAGGCATCACAATCCCTGACTTGAAATTACACTATAAAACTATTGTGATTAAAGTAGCATGATATTACAAAAAAAAAAAAAAAACCAGACCCAAAGATCAGTGGAAGAGATTAGATCATGCAGAAACAACTCCACATTTACTAAGCCACCTTGTCTTTGACAAAGGTGCCAAATATATTCACTGGAAGAAAGAAAGCCTCTTTAACAAATGATCCTGAAAAAACTAGCTCTGCACATGCCAGTGATTAAAACTGGACCCATGTCTTTCACCATGCAGTTAACTAGATTTGAAATGGATCAAAGATCTAAATATTAAAACAGAAACATTAAATCTGCTGGAAGACAGAATAAGTAAAACTCTGGAAGACATTGATATAGGCAAAGACATTATGAATAAACCCTGATTGCACAGGAGTTATCACAAAGAACCAACAACTGGGATCTCATCTTATTAAAAAGTTTTGCACAGCAAGGAAAACAACCAATAGAGTAAAGAGACAACCCACAATTTGGGAAAAATGTTTGCCAGCTGTTCCTCAGACAAATGATTACTATTGAGAATATATAAAGAACTCAAAAAAATCAGACCTCCTGAATTTAAAGGCCCAGTCTAAAAATGGGCATCTGAGATGAATGCACACTTCTCAGATTAAGAAATATAAACAGCAAATAAATATATGAAAAATGTTCAACATCACTAGTTATTTAAAAGATGCAGATTAAAACAGCACTGAGATTCCATCCCACCCTGGAAAGACTGGCCATTATCAAGAAATCAACCAATAACAAATTCAGGTGGGGATGTGGGCGGAAAGGAACCCTTCTCCTCTTGGTGAGAGTGTAGACTGTTGCAACCACTGTGGAAATCAATGTGGAAACTATTTTAAAAGCTAGGATTGGAGGTCCCATTTGATCCAGCTATTCCCTTGCTGGGTATCTTCCCAGAAGTATTAAAACCATCATAGCACAGCAATATATGTGCACCTATGTTTATATCAGCACAATTTGTAATTGCTAGATCTTGGAAACAACCCAAATACCCATCAGCCAAAACATGGGTAAAAAAGATGCAGTATTTTTATACAATGGAGTACTACTCAGCCATAAAGAAGGATAAAGTCAAGACTTTATAGGTGAATGGAATACAGACCATACTCACAAGTGAAATAAACCATACTTGCATGTGCAAACATCATATTGTCTCCCTAGAGTGAAAAGGTGAAATTATATACATTAGATAGATAGATAGATAGATAGATAGATAGATAGATAGATAGATGAAATAGTTATGCTTCTAATTTCTCTTAATTCATTTAAAAGGTTTGTGCTAATATTGTTTGGATGATTAAATGCTGGTATCTTGTGCTCTAACTAATTTAAAGATAACAATATACAGTGTATTAACTATTGTTACTAAGCATCTTGTTTTGAAATTTCATTTTTTCTCTTTAAAAGAAAAAAGATTTATTACAAAAGGATGATAGTAGAGTATGATGCTGCCACACAAATAGATAAAGATCAACTAGGAACCAATAGGGTAAAATTGAAAGCAGATATAAGCTCATGTCCACGATTAGCTGATTTTTACTAAAGACATAAAAACTATGAAGCTATCAGCAGTAAACACAAAAGAAATCCATATGACCTCAGATTTGAAAAGGGATTCTTCAAGATGACATTAAAATCATGAACAACAAAAAGGAAAATATGTAAAATGAACTTCACGAACATTATTTTTTGTTGCAAAAGACAGTATTAAGAAAGTGAAAAGACAACCCACAAAAGGGAAGAAAATATTTGCATATTATATATTCGATTAGGAATTTGTATTCAGAATACATGAAGAAGCATTAAAATTTAGTAAAAAAAAACAGCACAGCTATAAATATGCGAAGGTATCTGTCAAAAGAAGGCGTACGATAACCCAAAGGCACATGAAAACAGAATTGATAACACTCGTCCTCAAGGAAATGCAAATCTAAACCACTGCAAAATTTCACTTCACACTGAGATGGCTCAACCAGATCATGGAAAGCATTAGTGAGGGTGTGGAAAATTGGAAGCCTCAGGCACTGCTGGGGTGAAGGTAAATGGTAAATTCATCTCCTAGGGCAACAGTTTCCCAATTTGTCATAGTTATCATGTGACCCAGCAAGTCCTCCCTTAGTTATACACATCAGAGAATGAAGCCACATCTCCACAAATGTTTATGGTAGAATTATTCATAATAATTGGATACTAATAATTGTCTTAGTTTCTTCTGTTAGAAACAAAACACCCAACACTCCCAGTCTAAACAAGGAAAGGGTTACTTTGGTTCACAGCTTCAGAAGTTTCAGTCCATGGTCCAAAGTCTCAAATCGGGAAACATCAAGGTGGAAGGGTTTGTGACAAAACTATTCCTGTGGCGGTGGCCAGGGAGCAGAAAGACCGAAGGTAGGAGCCAGGGAGGGAGATGAGGAGACTGGAAAGATATGGGCGAAAAGAGAGAATGGTGAGGGCTGGAGGTCAGGTTGAGCATGCTGAGCACTCAGAGACCCACAGCACATAGAGTGGTCTAAGGACTTGGACTTTTACTCTAAAATGAGGAGCTATTTCAAGGCAGTGATCAGGGAAGTAACTAGATCTCCACTGCGTGTTAGAAGGAGCACTCTGGCTGCTGTGTTGACACTAGATGTAAGCAGGCCAGGGTAGAGGCGAGGGAGTGTGGAAGACTATTGTATGCACACATGGTGAAGAATGGATACAGGTTTTCGTTTTAAAATCATAGCAGACCGTGTATGTACCGAGAGGATGAGGGGAGGCGGGAAAGCAGGGATGGTTCAAGAGACATGAATCACCATCTGTCCTTACAAAGCATCGAGCAGGTAAAGCCTAAAAGCAGTAAAGAAAAACAGTAAAATAACAACATTTAGAAATATTATGTCAATTAAAATAAGAGATCGATAAATGATTGCCACCAGAGAGAGAAACTGGGGAAGAGAGACAAGGATAGCTGTTTCCTATGATGAATCTTTCAGTTTTTTAACCATATGAATGTATTGCTGGAATAACTGTTTTAGAAAGGGCCAGAATAAAGCTGGCATTTAACTTCACAGTTAATGTTGGGTTGGAAAAGGAAGAAAAGAAGCCTAACTGCTGAGGAAGGGAAGTATATGGAAAATATTATTTGGAGATAGCAGAATGCCTTGTTAAACAAAGAGAGTCAACTAAAATATTTCATTAAAGTGATTGTTTTTAAACTTACTTGTTAGTGTAATGTCTTGTTTAATAAATGTTTCTCTTAAGTGCAGTGAAATTGTCTTTACTAGCAGCAATTTGAGACTAAATACGGCAGCCGAGTATAGTTAATGATGAATACCCTAGAGAGTTGCTCCTTTTAAGTACTAACTGCTAAATAGCCATTCTGCTTTATCTGTTTTTAATATTATTTGCAGCTTGGAGTTCCTTTAGGAGAGGAAAAAGTACCCTTTGCTCTTTGATATTTTAGTTTGGAAGTATTTGCTGAGCAGAGCTGTAGCAGTCCGGGCACGCACTATATGCCATCAGAAGCCAAGGGCAGAGCACTGCAAGGACCTTTAGAATTCCCTCATCCCTGTTATGGGAAGGAGGAATACAAAGTACTTTCCATCGGAGGTCAAGTCAGCAAATCATTAATCTCCCCGTCATTCATTCACACATTCATTTATGCACTCTTTCAAATCCTTACCTAGAAAGGGTAAATTGAGTGTGAGAGGTTCGAAGAGAGAGCCTTGTTTGCAACTCTCAGTGGGCTGAGGTGAAAGAAAATTTTGGAGCACGACTAGAGCCCACTGCATTGAGGACTGAGAGAGAGAGAGAGGTTGCACAGCGTGTGAGGACAGAGAGATTAGAGTTAGTGGAAGAGGAAAGAACAAATGCACATAGGAGAAGGGGGAATATGCACTGAAAAGTATAGGACTTTGGAAAAGGAGAGAGAGAGACAGAGACAGAGAGAGACAGAGACAGAGGCAGAGAAAGATTCAGGAATCCTAACCTCAAATGACCACAGGACCCAGCAGGCAGGTAACATAAATGCAGGGAGTGAGCAGCATTCACACCGGTAGCAAACAAGCCCCCCTCAGCGGGGAGCCACCCCAGAGCGTCCACAATCCATGCAGGGCCCAGTGTTTCCACTTCCTCTGGCTTTACAATAGAATCCAAATTTGTGTTTTCTTTGTGGTATGAAATTGTTACTGACTCCAAATGTCTCAAAATTATGGAAATAAAATCTATTGTGTGCTTCCTCATCTCTTAAAAATACGTGTCTGACTTCCAAGGGAAAACGGTTTTCTAGCCTTCATATAGAGTTGGGCTTTTCTGTCGTATGTTACCTTAAACAAATCACTTACAGTAGTAGCTTAAGCTTCGTTTCCTCATTGGCAATAAATAGGCTAAATAATGGTAACATTTTAAACTTATTTAAATTACCGAATTGTTTCGGTGAGAGCTCAGTGAGGAAACTAAGGTACTGCTGTACCCTATATAAAGATGCTGCTTTGCTATAAAGTTGCCTTTCAGAAAATTTTATTCAAAACAAGTTGCATAATGCATTGAATACACTGCATAGCATAGATCACTATTTACAAGGAGTCATCCCCATGGAGTCTACAGATACCCACATTTGCCTTCAGCCAATGAGAGCTCCAGAATGGACGGCAGGATTTTATTTAATTCATCAGAATATGTAATTCAGTCATCTGTTACTTTCCTTTTTGTCCTTGACTTTGCACTCTAGCAAACAGCTGACCAAGATCAGGTGGGTGACTCTGTGGCCCTGTCTACAGGCAAAGTCTTCACTCAGAAATGAGACTTTCCACAACTCCAGGGGTTCCCAGCTCAGAGGGCACCGGGGAGGGCTTCTATCCAGGGTTGTTTGCAGATCCGATGGATCGGGGATACTATAAAAGACAACTCTGCAGCCCTGGAGGCCCAGTCAGAAATCTAATTAAGAGAAATTGGTAGAAACTGGGATTAAAGACTCATAATGGTTACAAGATCATTCTTTCTTCAAAGAATGAAACTTACAGAAGCAACCCCAGGGTAAATACCCCACACATCTTCCTCAGTTAGCATTCTCATTTCCAGGAATTCCCATTTTGAACTGAATGCAGTTCATGGTAAAGTTTTGTATAGAGACTAACTCAAAATGTGGCTTTTGTTATTATTTGCCTAATAAGATTATATTGTATTGTACATAGTAGTAAAGCATGAGTCTAAAAAGACAATGGCCAGAGACCAGATCATTAAAGGTGTTGTAGGTTATGCTAATTGAGATTTGTAATTTCTGCAAGGAACTGGGGACAAATGGAAAGATTTTAACCAAAGCACTAATCACCTATGTTAACAATGGTATATAACAAAAGCTACTTACTCTCAAATGAAATGATCAACATGAAGCTGAAACACATTGAGTGAATTTTTCAGTTCTCTCCAGTCTGACAGTTTACACACTGAATACAGTCTTTAGAATCTGCCTTTAGTTAATGGTATATTTCCCAGAGAAATATCCCAGAGAAATGAAATTTAAGGACCACCTGCTGTATCCCAATAACTCCTCTGCTTCTGAATTTTGTACACTGGTGGCTGCTCAAAGGCAGCAGCAGCAGAAGACTAGGACAGAGACACCTCATTGGGAAAACGACATCTCCTCAATGCTGAACCCCAACCTCTTAAAAAGACCCCAGAGGCGAATCAAAGGAGGTGTTAGTTCTGCTTCCTGCTCCCTGAAAACAACAGCTGATGGAGTCAAGAAAGGACAAGAAGTGGGTGGTGGGAGAGAAGGAAGCTGCATTTTACTGATGGAAATAGTTTCTGGAGAAGGCCTCTCTCACAAGTACTAAACGGTTAGTTCCAAAAAGAGGGCACAGGAAAGGTTTTCCAAACCTTGATGTGAAAAGGATGGCGGAAATTTCCACTCAATTTTTCTCATTTTTTTCTGGGCTATGGCACAGAAGTTAGCTGATCTGAAGCATCTCTGTGGATGTATCTCCCCAACAGTTGTTAAATTTCTTAGCCCCCAAATTACAAGGAGCAAAGGAAATTAACATTGATTGAATACTTGCTAGGGTGCAAGGTAGAGACATTTTTGTATGTGGAACTGAAGATTGCCCGTTCTTTTCCTGTCTGCTTCTTACCATCTATTGTTATCTCTCTAAGGCAGAAAGATTTTGAAAATGGCTGGAGGGCATTCTTGTTGCATAACAAATATATTTTGTTGTGGCCCAAGTTTAGAATTCCTGAATGACTTCCCTCATCCCCTACCAGGGTATAATTTGATTTATAGTTAACACATTATGCAATTCAATTTTACAATCATATTACTGAATATATTGCACATCATATAAATCCAGATGGCAGAGCAAGAGTTTCTTCAGGACTAAATAAAGAGTCTTCTCTGCTCCAGAATAATCACCAGGAAAATATCTGAGAGAGTCAATGTAATCCTTTAGCTTCTTAATGTATTCAGAAAGCCTGTTCCCTCTGCATCTATTTTAGATGGCTCCTTGCTAGATACCATGCTGCAGATACAGAATTCCTAATATTTATCCTGATAAAATGATCTCTGTGTTCTCTTAAGTCATTCAAGATTCAATAGACATAACATCTAGCATCTAATATACAATACAAATATTAGTATTTTTTTTGAATAAGATGATATACTCTTCTATATTATATGTGTTTTTTTTACTTTTCATTGACACATAATTGTACAAGTTGTATAGTGGTATTTTGGCACATGTATCCAATATGCAGCGATCAAAATCAGATAAAGTGTGTGGGGATGGAAAGGGGTTCCGGACATGAGGGGCGACACTGGAAGGAGGGAAGGGAAGACGAAGTAGGATCAAAATCCAACATGTCTCCCTATAACTTCCCACAATAACTGAATGTGCTCCATATGAGAAACAAATACTGATAGAAAAGACCAGGGTAATTCGCATCATCCACACCACAAACATTTAAAAAGTTGATCTTAAAGAAATAAAAAGTAGAATGACAGCTAGCAGAGGTTATGAAGGGCATGGGGAGAGGTAAGCTTAGAGGAAGGTTAGTTAACAGGTACAAAAATATAGTTAGCTAAGATTCCATTCTACTGTCCTGTAGAATGTTAGTTATTATTGATTTAAGGTCTAGCATTTCAGATATGCTGTCAAAAATGAGCTGTGAGAGAAGCTAACAATTCCTTCCTTCTTATCTATCATCACTTCTTTCTTAATATCAGAAACTTAATTTTGTTGGAAGTATCAAAATGCATTGACACAAAAGTACATTTCCTAGGCTTTAAGATAGGAGTGACAAAGATAAGAAAGTTCTATATAAAGTTTAAGGAAAGGTACAAGCTTGCTTAAGAGACTGTTTTTCTTCTTTCTTTTTCCTTCCTTCTTTGTCCTGTAATATAGACTTGATGTCTGGAGTTGTAGTCAGTGGTTATTTTGCATTGAGGAAAAAAGTCACATGTTAGTAATGAAAAAACAGAAAGATGACACCTAGGACATAGGCGATGTCAGAGAAATCTTGTAAAAACTATAAAATGTCCAACTCCAGACTGTCTATAGGAGAAAAACTTCCATCTCGTTTTCAGTTTTCTGTTATTAGCCCCCAAATGCAGTTCCTAACTGATTTATTCTTTGTGGTAAAAAATAAAAGCAAGACAAAAACTATTCAATCAAGGTATGAAATAAAGAAGATAATATTTAAATTGAAGGTAGGAGATTTATCCATGGGGAGGAAATTATTAGGTGGGGTTCACAGGGAGATGGTGATGCCCGCATTGGCAAGGACAGGACAGTTCTTCTAACAGAAGGACAGAGGCACAAGAATCTAGCAGGTATCACCTGCATTTCCAAACACTTTGCCCTTTATGGCTGTTAGAAAACACTATTATTTATCAACATTGAATATGTTCAGTTTGTAGAGAAATGACAGATTTGTAACCTGTTTTTTGTGTGATTTATGAGTCTATTTAATGAAGAATGAAAGGAGACAGCATAGCAACTTTAAGTTTATTCATATGAACATCAATGCCTATTTCTTCAGGAGCAGGAGAAAAGACCAACAGAGAGAATGGTAATAAAAAGTTCTTGACTTTGTTTCTCTAATTACTCCTAATCCACTCAAGAGCTGAAAACATCTTAAAATGCTAATTTATTAAGCCCTAGTCAAGAGATGAGTCCAGAAAAGATCTCTCTATTAGAAATACGGACTTCGAAAAAACACAGTGGTTGGGAGTGCATGTCTAGCTAAGCAGGCAGCAATGGAAGTCCTGTGAGGTCAGCTAATGCAGTGAAAAGCACTAACCAGAGCCTAAGAACAAAAGAGTACAGAGCCCGGCGCTCCAGGAAACCAGCCTCCATGAAACCAGCAATGACCTCATCACCATATTCTTCCCGCTACCTTTAGCTTCCATCTCCCGGTACAAGAACCGCATTGCACCCTGAACTCAGAATTTCCTATCTTCAGGAATATTTTGCAAGTGTGGCCTTTGCATCTTTTCCATTAGCCACTAGTATAGACACTTGCCAGAAATTATCACCTCCTGGCATTGTCCTGTTTTAAGGGTTCCCAAATTATGTTCTACTGAATCGTGTTGCAGAGATGTTTTTAAGCAGCCATGCTGTTTTTGGCCAAAAATAAAAGAAAAATCATCTCTAAGTGGTTTGACTAATAAGGGAATAGATTGTTTCTGGTTCACCTAGCTGAGTAGTTTAAAAGTTTGTCAGCTTCCGGCATTGATTTGAGGTTAGGGTGATGGCTCCGTTTCTCCGAAGTTCCCTAGGTAATATTCTTGTTTGGGGGCGGAGGGGGGTGGTTGTTTCATTTTGTTTTGTGTTTGAGACAGAGTCTGTAGCCTAGGCTGTCCTTGAATTCATTACAATCCTCCTGTCACAGCCTCCCAAGTGCTGGGATTATAGGTGTGCACCACCACCGCCAAACCCAGTGGTAGTATTTTTATCAGTTTGCTCTTTGTTCTGATTTCTGTGACAGTAACAAAATGCTGCTGCATTTGGTAGAGGGTCTAATGACACTAACACACATCATCATCAAAGGAAAGAGAGCGCCATTTTATCAGATGTCAGATAAATGCCTTGAATAAACAGAAAAATTAAGGTGGGCATTTATTCTTATAAAATGTTTGTCTCACCCAAATAAGACTGTATAGGTCAGCATGGGCTAGGATATACTGTGGTAGCAAAGGGCCCCAGCATCTTAGTGGCTTGCAAAGCAGCAAAATTTTATTTCTCACTCAATTTGCACGTCGACCCATGTCTTCTTCATTTTGGGACTAAGATTGAAGGAACAGCTGTTTTCTCAGACATTTTAACTATACAGCAATTGTAAAATGATGATGGCAGAAGCTCATGCTGGTCTTAAAAACTTCCACCTGGTAATAGGACCTGTAGCTTCCACTTGCAATTTATAGAGCAAAAGACATCATTACCTAAGCTTGTTGCTAATGGGATAATCAATAAAAGTCTTCTGTAAGAAAATTCAGAAGGAATGAGTTTGAAATGTTTTGAACAAAATACAATCTACTGATCAGCTTATACTCAGTTGCTGATCTCTGAAACAGGTAGGAGAAATAGGATTATATGTTGGATTTATACTGAACTAAGCCTACTCCTCTGAGACAGGTATCAGACACCCTGAGAGCACGTGCTCTAATGCACCTATCCATAGACAGGGCAGACTGGCTCCTCATTTTCAAGATGAGAAAACAGAGGCTTGAGGGATTCCTTTATCTAACAGACTGCAAAGCAAACTTCAAAGAGAGGTCCCCCAAATTAACATTTAGTCATTGTTGTGAAAACTTGGAAATTGCTCCTACTGTAGCTGAAAACAATCTCCTTGTGTAACTTATTTGATCACAAACTTAACTAAGAAAATTCATTGCTCTTCTTGAACAATCATCATATTTAAATTACTTCAGAGGCTCAAAATCTGAAAAGATTTGGATAACAAATGAGAATATTGCATCTAGAGAAACCAGGTAGCTTTGCACAATGCAACTCAAAATATACATTGTAGAGGCTTCCTAAAGATTAGTCTGACAGCATCTAACAAAAACCATGAAATATATTCATTCGTTGACCTAGAAACTTCAAATCTAGAAATTTAAATCATGAGAATACCCATGAGTTAGTGGGGAAAGTAATAAAACTAAAATGATATTCAAAGATATTCAAAGAGAGAAAAATGTTAAACCACCTAAATATCCAGAACCATGTTGTTAGCTAAGTAAAACAGAGAATATAAATACATACTCAACAAAGTATCATGAAAGTATTTTAGAAATCTCATACCCGGATATTTAATAACATAATTTTAAAAATCGAGGTTAAACCATGTTATTAAGTGGTGTAGCTACAATATGTTTCCTTTTGTATATTTAAAATTAAAGAAAATCTGGATTTTTTTGTTTATGTTTCTGTTTGGATTTTTTACATCAAATGTTTATGATTTTATACTAAGAAAATAAGCAATAACTTTTCTTTTTTCAATGATTCACTCTTGCAAACTGAAGCCAAGATGATATTACCATCTGCAGAAGTAATAAATTCTAAAGAATATCTTGCTCGTTAGACTAGGTTATCTGCTGTATACTAGAATGTAAATTAAAATATAATGCAAGAAATATATGCTATGTAATTTATGATAAAAACAAATATAAAAAAACTGAGAAATTGTAATTAAGAATGATTAAGGACTGCCTATAAGGAAGAATTATAATTTTAATCAGAGAAAAAAAAACAGAATTTTATCCAGACAGAAGGTGGTCAATCATGTAAACATTCCAGACTGATGCTTCAAAATATCAAATTCCTTTCATTTTAATCCTACACTAACCCAGCTGCCTTCTGTCTGTTTTTTCTTTCATTCAGAAGCAATGTCTCCTGTCAGTAACACATGTTCCCATTCCTCACTGGAAGAATTCCCACTAACTAGGTGGGGAAAATTTCTGATCAATAAGCCAGTTTGGGGAAGAATTAATAAATGGCATTGAGTTTGCCAAACTCATTTCAACTGCAGATAAGTAAATAGTATCATATGGGGATCAACTGGATTCTTTCCCTTTATTAAATATTTCTGCTTCCTTTTCTACCTGCAATTTTTGGGCATAACCAGACGTGTTGACCAGTGTTTCCAAATTTTCACCCTTGAGTTTCTTACAACTTGTGTGGAGGTGTTAATACTTGCTCAGTATAATTAAAACTTTTAATTTAGCACTGAAGAAAGTAAAATTAATAGTGTGCCTCCTCCATGATTTGCCCAAACTCCCACCTACAGTTCCAGTGATAAATCTCATAGCTGCATTTCCTGGGCATATGAGCTGTGTTACTGCGCCTCTACTCAGATTCTTTAAGTCCTGAACCCTTCCCATACCACATGTCAAAAACCACCAACTCTCAGATGGAAAAATTTTCTCTCTCCCCCTCTCCCGTATTCCTTAACTCCAGAATTCTGTAACATAGTAAGAATGTAAGCTTCATAAATGTTCACACTTTATTGTGTTTTTTTCTACACCGACATTACTTAGTGAAAGTGCCATGAGTCAGTAGGAAACACAGCTTGAAAACTCAGTGCATTTGTTTCATCCTAACTTCTCCCTTCACTAGACAGAATGCTCACTGAACAGAGATGAAAGCTGTGCATCCAAATCCCTCGCAGTCCTGAACAATGTGCAAATTTACTTTTTATGCTAGTAGTTTTCTAAGACATACTTAACTAAAGAGAATAGCTTTACTCCAAATGACAGTTTTTATTTTAATCACTTTCCTGTATTCAGCAATGAAAATCTTGATCAGTTCAAAAACTGCATTTCTGCATGCACCAAAGATAAAATAACGTCAAATAAAACCAGTCTGTATCCTAAATGTTATATTCCTTGATTTAAAGCCAAAACTTTCAGTGTTTTCCAATCCAGGTCCTAATTTTATGAATCAATTCAATGAAATGTCTCAAAATGTCACTTGGAGAATGGGATTGACAGATAACAGGTCTTGCTGAAGCACAGAACATTGGTGTCATAAATATGACTTGCTATCATTTTCAACATTTGTTCTGTAAGTAGTGCATCATGAGGCTTCCCATGTTGATATTTGACCTTGCTGCATATTTTTTCCTCAAGAAAAATAAAAAAAGTGTCAGAGAGAAGCACCAAGACTGTGCCAGAATATACATATTAAAGAGCATCTTTTTCAAGAAAAATGAGGTGAATAAAAAGTTTTTGCTTACATCATTGAGCCCCAAAAGAATTCATGGCTCAAGATCACTTCTGGTACAACCTTGACACATTTTCCTTCTCTGCAACATAGAAATTTTAAAATTATAATGCACTTCTGGATTTCAACAAGGAATAATAGAATCTCATGGTTGAAAAGTTCACAAACAATTTGAACTGGGATCGGGAAGAAAGGAAATGCATGACAAGAACCATCCTAGGCCCGGTGAGTAGTTAGCATCCCAGAAGTGACCAAAAGCCTTGGATCCAATTTGACTCAGCCTGGGAAGGCTCAGACTCTAAGGTGGCTGATGCAAGAGTAGGGGATGTAGCAGGAGTCTGCGTGCTGTTCTGTGAACGGTAGTACCACTCACTCTCCCAACTGGGTCTATTAAATTTGAAGCAGGACCCACGGGGAATAAAATGAGCTAAATGTAAAAGGAATTCAGCTCACAGACAGACTGGAATTCACTCCTAGTTTTGGTATGTGAAAGGGACACAGTAAAAGTTTGGAAAATCAAGAAAATCAAATACAGCCCTGGGGGTGTTAAAATCATGGGAAGTATGAATATTAAGTGCCCATCCACATTACTCTCATTCATGAAAAGATGAAAAACTATTTTCACTGGCGTTCTAATTACAGCGAATGGCTAAAACTGGGGCAGGAGTTGGGGGCAGACACACTCATGAGCAGATAAGCAGAGAAAGCTTTAGTAATAATAGCAGCCTTATAATGAAGACCTGTTATCAGCCATGATTTGTTCTAGATCTTTCTACGCATTGCTTTGGACTGCTAACACTAACTACTAATCCATGAAATATTTACTGAGCACATTTTGTATACCAGATGTGTTTGTTTATATGTACTTTTACAGATTATCTTAATAATCCTTAGGACAGCTGTGTGTTGTATTTTGTATTCCCATTATTAGATACGAAATTTGAGATGAACAACTGGTTAATTTGTCCCAAGTTCAATCATTTGCTCCAAGGACATACAGAGAAAAAACAGCAGAGCTAGAATTTTCATCACTCTGAGTCTAGAGTTCCAATCATGCCTCGTGATCTCCTGTAACTCTTCAGAGTAACTCTTGCTTTCTCCATTTACAGTTGACAAAACAGACTGATTTTACAGGGACAAGAAGGACTTTTTGCTCTCTTCATTTTATAGGCCAAGGAAGGCCTTAACCTGGCTGACTCGTTAAGCAACAGGGAAGCAGACAGTGCGTTGTGCGCCCCCATCTGGATACCGAATGCGTGCTATTTCCACCACGAAGCTTTCTTATCTGTAGCCCTGTGTCTTTCCATCGTTTTCTCTGGTCACCTCTTTTTTGTTTCCCAACACACAAAATTTAGAGCCCAACTTTTTTATGTCATACTTTCTTTGTTTTCTTCCTTCACTGGTAGAAATCAAATCTCTTTATAAATAAATCCTGACCAAGAGCACACTCCCAGAAACTTGATGAAGTCAGCATGATAGAATTCTGGAATCCAGTAATGGTAAACAACTCTCTAAATTACTGGTATTAATCAAATGTTTCCTAAGTCTCCTCACTTCATTGCTTTTTCACATGACTACATGGATTCAGAGCCAAGTCCTTTCCCAGGCACAATGCTTGGCACAAGCTATTCTTAGAGTTACCTGATGGGAGCCGTAGTAAATTACTGACTGGCTAACCAAGAGGAGGCAGCATTTAACTAAAGGAAAGAAACAGGTGACAGTAGTAAACCAGTACTAAACCATGAACCCCAAACTGGGCTTGAGTTGGATGACAGTCAGCAGAAAGGAGAAAGTGCAGAAGACAAAGAGAAGAAAAGTCACCATAAACTTCAGGGTGAATGAATATTAAACTAACTCCTAAGACTAAGTGGATGACACTGTCATTTCCCAGTGTATGGCCCATCTTGTGGCAGACAAGGAACAGGTCTGCTGGCAGAAGTTCAAGGCGCTGCAGAGAAAATATTCTAGCACCACTTTACCAGTACCTTCGGATAACCAGGCACTGACCTGCTAAGGTTGTGCTGCAGTCTCACGAGGGCACTGGGAGAGTGGTTCTAAGAAAGATGATCCAAATACACAGAGAATGATTAAATTTTTTAAAGAATTATCACAGTAAAAGACACATTTCTATTAATTCCCCTCAAAATACTCCCCTTCACCTCAAACACACTTACCCCAGCATCCTTGCCCCTTTCTGAAGCAGTTCTGGAAGTCTTCTTTTACGAGTGTCTTTATGGAATTTGACCAAAAACATAGTTAAGGCTGCCACCAAGTGTTAACCAACCAAAAGGCGTAAGATGTTTGCTGTAGTCCCCTCATTCAGTTCCCAGGACAGATCTAGTTAATCAAAACTGGTATGGAGGGGCCATGAAGATACGTACTTTTAAGTATCTTTTAACCCTGTGTGATTCTTCTGTACCCAAATGTTGAAATGACTTTAAGAAAAAATGAAATTTGTTATGACAATTAAGGAGATTTTATAGAGTTGGAGTGAAGCCTGGTGATCTTGACTGGAGAGGGAATGACTAGGAATCTCTGAGAAACCACCCAACAGACAACACCAATACTGCAGTAAATGAAGGAACACTAACAGTTGTCTCTTGCTCCCACTGCCATGACAAAAGCTCCATGGGCAGGGACCTCTGACTAGCACAAAGTAAGTGCTCAATGAATTTTCCTTTTAGTCCTCTACTCACAGTTCCTTAAAACAGTATCTGAATGTTCTGGCTGAGGTGACAGCTACCCCTTGGCTAGAAGGGAAGGAAACTTGATTTATTGTCCAACTCAACCAGCACACCACAGAATGGAAATTGTTCCCCAAAAGGAAGCTAATGTGTTATCCCAAGACAGGGGATAAATTCTGAATAGATCAAAAGCACTCACTTACTGTAACAATATACATTATGACTTTAATAGAATAATATTTTTAGGAATATCCATGCTGATTTCCACAGTGGTTGCACAAGTCTACACTCCCACCAACAGTGGAGAAGTGTTTCTTTTTCCCCAAAGCCCAACTAACATTTGTTATTGGTTGATTCTTGATGATAGCCATCCATTCTGGGGTGAGATAGAATCTCAGTGGTGTTTTAATTTGCATCTCTTGAATAAGCAGCAATGTTAATTTTTCATATGTTTACTTGCTATTTGTATTTCTTTATCTGAGATGTTTATATTCATCTCAGATGACCATTTTTGGATTGGGCCTTTAGATTTGGGGGGGGGGAACTGATATTTTGAGTTCTTTATAGATATTCATCTTTTGTCTGAAAAACAGCTGGAAAAATTTTTTCCTAGACTGTGAGTTGTTTTCATTTTGTTGGTGGCTTCTTTTGCTATGTAAAAGCTTTTTAATAAGATGAGATCCAAGTTGTTGATTTGTTGTGATATTTCCTGTGCAATTTGGGTTTTGTTCATAAAGTCTGCCTACACCAATGTCTTCAAGAGTTCTACCTATTGACCAGGCATGGTGGCACACACCTGTAATCTCAGCACTCAAAAGGCTGAGTCAGGAGAATGGCTGTGAGTTGGAGGCCAGCCTGGGCTACATAGTGAGTTCAAGGCCAACCCAAACTATAGAGAGAGAACTTGTCTCCAAAAAAACAAAGCAAAACAAACAAAACAGAGTTCTACTTATTTTATCTTCCAGAAGATTCAGTGTTTGTATTTTAGTATTTAGTTTTCTTGATTCATTTTGATTTTAGTTTTGTGCATAGTGAAACACAGAGTTCCAATTTGACCCAGCTATTCTCCTTCTGCATATCTTCCTGAAAGAATTAAAAACATCATACCAAGGCATTATATGCACACCTACATTTATAGCAACACAGTATATAATAGCTAAATTTTGGAAACAGCCCAAACACCAATCAACTGATGAGTGAATAAAGAAGGTTTTGTTTGGTTTTATTTCTTTTTTACAGTGAAGTACTACTCTGCCACAAACATAAGTTCGAGACATTTCTAGCTAAATGGATGCACCTTGAGACCATACTGTTAAGTGAAATAAATTGGACACACATGTTTAAATAATGTGTTATTTCTCTGGTGTGAGAAATAAGAACCAAAATGTATAATAGATATTTGAAATGAGAAGAAAATGTTCAAGTGGTTAGGGGAACGAGGGAGGTGGTGGGGAAGGAAGGGACAAGAAAAAAAGAGAATAGAAGAAAAAATGGAAACAAAGCTTCTGTAAATAAAGAGGAACAGAAGAGTTGACAGGGAGAGAATGGGAAAAAAGAAGAAGTAGGACATATCATGTGTGAGTACAAACTCCCTGTGACGAGTGTTAGCATGATGTATATCTAAAACATACTAGTAAAATCTAAGAATTTTTTTAAATAAAAATTTTAAGGAAAGCAAATAAAAAATGGGTAATCAAAATCAGAAAAAAATAGGTTTTTTTCCCAAATGGCTTCCCAATTATTCCAAACTTCATACATTTATTCATAAGTCTCTTCCTATATTGAGCACTTAATTCAAACATAAGTACTCTACACGCTGTACCCCGTTGCATCCACCCTGAGATTTGTCCTGAGATTTGTTTGAGATTTTATTCTGTACATGCATATCTCTGCATTTGTAACACTAAATTTACTCCTATTTAAGACAAGGAGTTCCCTCATCACATTTTAGAAAGAATAAGGAAATTAAATAGGCAGTTCCTTGTGAGATGCACATGGGTCTTTCCCTGGAAAATATATTTTACAGGCTTAATGACCTTCTTCTTTCAAGCGTAAACATCTTTCATTGCCCTGTAGACGAAAAGCATGTTTGCCTACCAGTCAGTCCTGCTCTGTTTTCTTTCCTGTATGATGTAGGCAAAAATTAATTGTAAGGTAATATGAATTTTTTTCTTTGAACTTCTCAAGTAAAGTGATTTCGACCTTCTTTGCTTGAACTTATTTTAGAAGATACACAGCTGTGTGCAGCCAACCAGCATGGTCCCACAATGTGTCCCCTAGTTTCCTGAATTTCTTTAGCAGCCGGTGGAATCCCTCTATTCAACAGCCCACTATTTTGTCTGAACTCTTATTGCATATTTTATCTATTTGTCACTCCTCCTCCTTATGATCCCTAAAAATCCCCAGGGAATAGTCACAGGTTGCAGGCATTCCACCTCGGTCATCGTTGGCCATGTCTCACCCGGGCCCGCTGCTCTGTGCCCCTCTGCTGATCACCTCTATCTCATCACTGCTTCTCCGGTTCCTTCACAGATGTAGGTCCAAGGATGTGGCCTTGGCTTAGCATTGTCATGATCAGAAGGAAGTAGCCCCTAACCTAATTTTTTTTTTTTTTGCCCAGGACACCCTAGGCTGGAAAGACTGGTCCCCCATTTTATAAACAATACAAGAACAAGGAAAATTCAAAACTAGTTATTAGATAGCATAGCTCCCAGCATCTATAGGTCTAGGAATGGTTTCCTTCCCTCTACATATAGCTACAGGTCAAAGCTGACTCCCTTCCTTGACAGTTTGTATATGTTTCTTTTTTTGACCTGGAATCCAAGATTTATTCCCTTTATCCCCAGAGAATAAACAAGCAATGTCACCTCTTCCCTAATGCAAGGTCCACTTTATTTTTTCATAGGGTGAATCACAATAAGACTACATATCTCCTTGGTCAAAAATGTGGTTGGCTGGTAGAGCACTTGCCTAACGTTCATGAGACCCTAGGCTTGAGCTCCAGCAATACACACACACACACATGAGAATATACCTCTCCTACGATGCTGAGATCCAAACAAGGAAGCTGTAATGGTAGAAAATGTTTATCCAGTCTTGAAATATGTTGGGCGGGAAGCTCTAAACAGTTTAATTCAAAGTAAAGCTAACCACACTGATTACCACCATGTTTACAGCTCAGGCAAAAATGAACAGGAACCTTCTTGCTGTCTGTTAGTGGAATCTGCTTTTGTCATTATATAATGCCAATACCTGAGCCAAATACTCCCCAAGAAGAAATTTACTTTTCTGGGATAGTCTAAACTAAGTCTACATGAGAATAAAAGCTCTTCTCTTTCAAGAGGCAGTCTCAGTTAAGATACCCCCGGTTTGTTGCTGGGTTACTGACAGAATGCTTTATATGGTTCTCCAAAATCTTTTTCAGGACGTGGCCGACTTTTTGAGTTCAAAACTTTTGTGTGGACACTGATGAGCAGCCATGGGGTTTAACACTTTAGCGGTGTATGATTAAATGTCTCACCCAAGAGTCAAGGCCAAGGATGCAACCCAAGAGGTAAGGACAAGCCTCGAACTTGGTGATCAGTATGATGTAAGAAGGAATCTGATGAGCAGCAGACTGAACATTTGTCTGGCAAATAGTAGTTCCAGCAGCAAGACTCAGTCTGGGAGACAAATGGAGCCCAACCTGCAAAGGCAGGTTCCCTGGTCTCTGTTGAGAAGCAGTTTACCCTTGGACCACAAAAGACTAACCAGAGCAGTGATTCAGAATTTCAGAGGGGCTGGAGTGAGGAATCTGGCTTACTTCGTGGTGGCACTGAGGGTCTTATAGCCTCAATCCTAAAAATACAGCATGACAAGAGCTCCCAGTTTTAGAGATCCCAGCACAGGAGTCCTCCAACCAATGTCTGTTTCAGGTCTTCACCAAGTATGTTCTGGGTGACAGCAACTCCGGGAAAGTCACTGGGAACAACACAGGTGACTGAGGATTGGAGTGTGTTCTACGAGTTTTAAATGTGGATAACTTCAGCAGACTAACAAACCTGAGCTCCTAGCTGAAGATGAAAACACCTGGCAAGAGGAAAACTCTTATCAGCAGTGAGGAACCACTGGCTGCCAGCCTAACTCCATTTCCTTTACAGCCTTTTGTTTTCAAGGGTTTTGCAAAAATTTAAGTGAGTTCCAGTAGAATGTATTTAACAATAGTGACTTCCTACTATTGTGGCATGGAATTAGCTCAAACTGTAGCCCAAATCTGCCCTCTAACGGTGGAAACATTGCAACGCTTCTTGGTATTCAATTGTTCTTGAACTTTATTGTAATTTTCACCGTTAGGCAAGCCCTGCAGCCATATTAGTCATGTCTCAGAATGTCAAGTTCAAAGGAACTTTATCATCTGGATTGTTTCCTTCTAATCAATGTACCAAGCTCTTGCTTCAACATTGGACTTTCCAGTAAAGATAGCAGAATAAAACAAGTTCATAAAATTTTCTTTTCACACCTGATGAAATGGTTATTTTTAAGGCAAATATTTCATCAGCAGCAATCAGAGAAGGCAGGGGTAACCCCTGAATCATAATCTTTCAAGTGAGTTAGTCAATAAATACTGAGAATTCCAAAAATATTACTTAATTGAAAAAGTGCATTGAAAGCTACACTCAGTTCTCAAACCAATACTTTGGTAAAGAGAAGACAAAATCATTCCCGATGAACCAGAAAAAATATTTAGAAGAATGTGTTTACATTACTCTGGGCACATTATAAACAAGAGCAAATCTACTCTGATGAAGATGAGTAATACATCAAGTAAAGAAAAAGACAAAAACCCCTCAGGATTCAAAGAAAACCCAAATGTGAAGTACAGGTTCTTTTTGAATGCTTCATTATAAGAACAATTTATTAATAACATGAATTTAGTAAAGACAACACCTGTACAAGGAAATATTAAAACAACTGATTAAGATAAAGGAAAATATAGGTTTAAGAATATAAATTGCAAGACAAAATAAGGTTGTTACAAAGATAATGGATTATAAATAACAAAGAACAGTAAAATGAGGCTGAAACAGAATCGAAAGATGGCTGGGGATAATCACAGAAAATAGAGAAGGAAAAGACAAAGCAGTTAAAATAATGATTGAAGATACAGACAGAAAAACAGTTATCCAACACGAGGACAACTGGCATCATCAGAGCATAACGGAAAACAAAAATAATGTATTGAAACATATAATTTAAGAAAAATATACTGACAGGAAAAGTGGTATTCGCAGATTGAAAGGCTACACATTATGTCAGGAAAAAATTGATGCAAAATGATCTCCACTGAAAATCCCTTAGTATAACTGTTCAGTGTTAAGGACAAAGAAAAAGTCCTTCAGACATTCAGGCAGAGAAAGAGCAATCAGCCACTAGAGAGAGAAAAGTCAGGTGGTTTTAACGCTTTGCCATGGCAACATCAGTGCTCAGGAACAATGGAGAAGCCACCACAAACTTCCGAGCAAAGCAGTGTGATCCAAAAATATTACGCCGAGCCAGGTTGTCATTCAGTATGGAGATTAACAAAAAAAAAACCAACAACAGATTTCTTTCTTGACATGCTAGATCTTGGGAAATAGACTCTCTTGAACCAATGTAACAAAACTAACAATCCTACTTAAAGAAGAGGCGAAATAGGGAATAAAAATGTTATGAAGGAAAGAGCTATAATAAAAAGAGTACTTGTGGAATACAATGTTTCATTCATTTCACAGCTAAGACTAATTCTGTGTGGAATGAAGTCCTAACAAAGTGAGAACAGAAGGGAAATTTGGAGAGCAGTGAGGTGAGAGGAAGTCAGCACAGCGATTCTCCTATCTTATATAGCACAGGCCAGCAAAACACAGCTGCCGGCCAAATGGACTCTGTGCTCTGGTTTTGAAAATGAAGATTTACAGTGGAACAGCCACATTCATTCGTTTGCGTATTGTCTCTGCCTGCTTTCACACTGTAAATGCCAGAGCTGATTCTTTGTGAGCAAGACGTTTTAGCCCATAGAGCTTTAACTATTCACTGACACTGCACAAAATGTTTGCAGACCCACTTTGTAACACTAAGACCTTCCATATCATCTAAAACTGATAAAACTGATTTTAAACCTATTTTTAAAACTTCCTTTTAAATTGCTTTGGTAAATTTTTACCTGTGCAAAGATCTATACTGAGGACATTTTTATCCAAATATACATGTGCACGTACCTGCACGGAGAGAGCCCTAAAGTAACATTTATTGAGTGTAAATAACTGTAATTTCTAAACGACAAAATCTGGAGCAATCTCTTTTTCTTTTTTTGCTTGTGCGTTGCCTCAGTTGTTTGACAATGAGCCCCTATGCTTTTTAAGAAAAAAACGTAAAATGATTATTGTGAAAAAAAAATAATAAAAGGACCCGTTTCTTTCATCTTTTACCCAGCTTTCTCGGGCGAGAACATTCACACTACGTGTTGAGCGCTTCCTCATGTCTCTTCTCTCACGAAGAAAATGTTGCTATGTACTTGATGGTGTGAATGAAATACTTCTCTGCACTTTCCGGTCGAGGGCTGAGAGGTTCCTCTCCTCCCTTTCAGCCTGTTTCCAATCAGCTGCAAGAGGCTCGCGGAACAGCAGAGGGCGCCCTGCTCCACGTTGATGGGAACGGAACAGGAGGTCTGCGCCCATGCGGGGCTCGGGTGGAACAGGGAGGTGACCGCACGGTCACCGAACACCCAGAAGCCTCGGGGCCTGCGCCCTGCTCCTTCGCCCTGCGATCCGTCCTCCACGCCACCCCGCAGGGCCCGCTGTGCCACCTCCTGCCGGCCGCGGCTCGCCTTGTCCTCGGACTCTGCGCTTTCCTTGAGCAAGGCTGCCCAGTCCTGCTCCTGTTTTCTCACTGCCCACTACCCGCGGCTGGACGCCCCAACCACGCGCCCTTGGGTCGCGGTCCTCTGCGCGTTGAGCTCTTTCCCACTCCTTGTCCTTTACGCTTGCCGTTTCTTCTGCCGAGCTCGCTCCTCTCCCCAGCTGTCTACCTTTAAAACCTTCCTTAATGTTGTCCCCAGGCTAAGCGGGGCCCCGCCTCAGGAGGCCCTGGCCGCTGATGCCGTCCATGCCGCCCGTCGCGTTTCCAGTCAGAGCCCTGTGTGCATTGCCTGTTAAAAGGTTACTGACCAGTTACGCTTCTGTTCTTTAATTTTATTTTTTCTATTTGCTATATATTTTATTAGTGCATTGTGTAATGCATGATGGGCACACTCATCATGAGGAGTCGGCATATTTACATCCCATCTCTCAGACCTTTTCGGTTCCCCTACCCTTTCCTCCCCGCCTGCCCTACCTTACATCTCTTTCCCACCTGCAAAAGATCTCCGTACTCCCTGTCTCCTACTGTCTTGTACTTTGCTCTTTAAATTACTTATACTTCAGATTGTTTATACAAGAGAAACTGTGTGATACGTATTACTTTACTTTGTATTTCTCAGAGTCCGCCAAGGTCGTATTTATTTGATTACTTTCCTGTCTGTCGCTTTCACTAGACTCTAAAATCCCATGACAGCAGGTATCTGTCTACATTCTTCACTGTTACTTTTTAAGATTCTAGTTCATTGATTGACACATAGGAAATACCCAGTAAATATTTGCTGAATTAATGAATCAGTAACTGTGCACAATGTGACTGGAGATGCTTCTTCAAGGCTACTATAAAAAAAAGTTGTGGGAGCCTTTGTTACAGGTTGAACTGTGTTTATATTCACATTCACGTGGTGATGCTGTATCCCCTACCACCTGAAGCCGGTTGGTCTACATTTCAAGGCGTGGTCTGGAGAGAGATAAACGAGATTAAATGACGTCATACTGGCAGAAACTCAGCTCGTATATCAGCTTGAGAAGAGAAGATATTTGGACCCAGGGAAGAGACACAGGGACGGGCACACATGGAAAAAGATCATGTGAGCCCCAGAAAGAAGGTGACTATGTGAAAGCCAAGAAAAAATAAAACCCATGAGAACTCAACTCGTCCATATTTTAGCCCTGGACTTCTAGCCTCCAGAACAGTGGGAAAAAAAATTTCTTCTGTTTAAACCACTCAATCTCTGATGTTTTATTATGACAATCTAAGCAGACTATATAAAATAAATATTAAAAAATTGAAAGTGACCATTTAAGATCTGAAAGAAAAGTGGTTCTAGCCCTAATGATGGGTTAAAATGTCAATTGTGTTCAAGTTATTCTACTGAAGTAGTAGGATTCGGGAAGTCAAATACTGAGGCCAGAATGAGAAGGATGACTGTGTAATATGTGAATCCCTGTGCATAACTGAAATGTGGGTTCCCTAGTTCAAAAAGCACTGGCCGTGTCATTAATGAGATTGTATAAAGGTTGTCCCTTCTCTGTGGCCTGTCATTTCATCCCGGTATTTGATAATGTACTTGCTATTTAATGTGAACCTAATAAAAATTAAAATTTACAATTATTAACATAAATTTTGCCATTCATCACTATATTGTTTAATATTAGTCTCAGAGGCAAATATAAGAGCATTGACATGATGAAGAGTCACTCACACTGCATTTTGTGGCTCACGGATATGTACAAGCCATTCCAGAATAGTGGAAATCCTGATACAATCTAATTCAGCCATTCAACCATTTTTCTTTCACTTCTGCCTCTATGTGCATTCGCCAGTCTCTACCTTTGGCTCACTGGCATGCAAGGAAAAACCAAAAGGAAAAGGAACCGTAGGCTGGGTTGCCTTCCCTTTCCCCTTCTTTCTACACCGTTGTCTTCAGCCTACAGGGCAGCTGGATCGCCCACTGTTCAGGGGGTAACAGAATCCAGGGAGATGCTCAGTCACTGTTGCTTATTAGATTGCACTGTTTTCCTTTTCTGTTCCAAGCACATTTTGGTTTGACAGAAAGCACAGCTCTGGGAACTGAGAGCATCCCCATTTGCTCAGTAGTAATGCAATACTCATTCGCACTTACCGTGACTTTTTTTTTATTACTTATTTGTGATAAGTAATGAATACATTCATCCTAGGGAGTTGGTACATACATACACATCACTTCTTAGTCATTTATGTTTCCCCTTCCCTGCTCTCCCAGCCCTCTCCCTCCACCCCTGCATCCCCTTCCTTTCTCCGAAAGGTCCACCCCACTTCCCTTCGTCTATCTTTCATCTTGCTCTTTACATTTTTTATACTTAAATTTTCCCAAATGAGAGAAACCATCTGATATTTAACCTTCTGTGCCTGATTTATTTTGCTTAGAATTATGGTTTCAAGGTGCATCTATTCTCCTAAAAATGACTCAAGTTTATCCTTCTTTATGGCTAAGTAGTTCTCTGTTGTGTATATGTGCAGCACTTTCTTTACGCATACAGCTGTGGATAAGCACTTTGATGGTTCCCTGGATTCAGCTATTATGAGTTGTGCAGCTTCCTCCCCACCCCTCATGGTGCAGTTGAATTCTGTGCTCGTGGGTTTCATGGGAAAGAAGAATCATGAAAGGACAGTGAATTTTTTGTATCACATGTCTCCTCTGCTCATGTACACACTCCAAGGTCCCATTGGAATTTATTTACTTGTGCTTACAAGTTCAAATGTAAAAATTGTTAAGAGTTTTAATTTGGTCACAGCAGTGCAATAAAACAAGCTGGAAGCCCTAAGCATGGGTCCTTGTATGTTTGCCAAAATTACAGGCCCCTGATGCCATCCCTGAAAGAAACTAAAGCCATCATTCAAAAAGCAAAGAAAGTGGATGCTAGACCAACTGCCAGAAAATTTCCCCAAAATGGGGATCTTGATGTGATCCCAAAAGCCTGCCTTTATGGATGTGCCAGAGCAATTT
This sequence comes from Hydrochoerus hydrochaeris, assembly GCA_004027455.1. Lineage (NCBI taxonomy): Eukaryota > Metazoa > Chordata > Mammalia > Rodentia > Hydrochaeridae > Hydrochoerus > Hydrochoerus hydrochaeris. The sequence continues at coordinate 294,373 of PVLA01000382.1, read as the reverse complement.
CAGTACCCAGCCCATAAGAGTAGACACAGGAATTAACAATCATACACTACTACTTTTCACCATGGAATGCATTATCTCACAATCCATGGGGTGTAGGGAGTGAGACAGGGGGAAAAAACCATTTAAAGGAACAAAACCATCTTTGTAGGGAAACTATGGCCATGAGTTTGCACAAACCAACTTGCCAATCCTCCTTGGGAACCCACTCTATTTCTAAGGAAAAAACAACCTGCATTCTTGATTCTTGAGACACCATTTGGCTCTTTAACGAGACGAAGTCAGTTTCACAACTTGTTGAAACTATCCAAAAGAATATGGTGGTAAAAGAATCCATGGACAGGACTTGGGAGACAAAGGTCCAGCAGTCAATGCTAACAGGAAGTTTATGATCTCAACTCACTTTCAAACACTGATTCTCTTTTCTCACTTTTGCAAAACATGAGCTGGAACTGATGACCCCCCCAAGGGCTGTGCTATTCTAAAAATAACACAACACTAGCAAAACTTTGTGACAGAGATGGCAGAGAAAAGAATGACAAAGTCACATGGCATAACTTGACAGTGAATAATGACCTGAAGACATTTTTAGAAACTGCTGAAAGCTGGTCAACTTTTCACAGGTCTTAAATGTCCCTTGAGGGCTGACTTCTCTCAGGCCAAAAGAGCTAAGGCCAGGACAGTTACCAGCAGCAGCTTTTCCACTCCCTTGTGTCCCCACTGCCAGCCTGGGCAGTGCCTTTTCTCTGTTATGCTCTAGTCCAACTTTGGCTGACAAGTGACTCTGGGTCAGAGGAAGAGCCTGACTTGGTACCTCTCTTCAGTTTTTACTACTACTATTCTTTCAAACCCACTCCTGGCCTCTGATTACTTTACATATCTGGAAATATTTATAGAACCAAAGCAACCAATTGGCTTTAGAGAACAAGAAAGGTAGATGAAATCCCTGAGGTCTACCTCTGGCCATGATGCTAACAACCTGGGTGACCCCAGATGGACTTCTTCCTTCTGAGATTATTGGGTTTTATTCTTCTATCTTCAGCACATTTTCTTAGGTGACAGTAAACTGTGTTTTCACTTATGGATACACTCCCTTGTCTTATGAAATCCTGATATTTTGTTTGAGTTGACACTTTTCTCAAATCTTATCAGTAGGCTTTTATCACCCAATCCAACTGGCAGGACCAGTGTCTCTGAATGCAGCGAACAGGACCTAAGAAAACCCATGGGAAAGCTTGAGGCCTATAATTGGGATCCTGAGGAAGAAGTTATCTCTTCTAGATTTGAAGGCAGGAATGTGTGATACTTAGAGCTGGTATAGTCATCTAGTTATCCTAAAACTGAGTCACCCTTAGAGAGAAGCCAGTAAACCTCTAGAGAAAAAGAAAAATGGAAAATAGAGGCACTTCAGCTGAGCAACATTTTCTGTCTGTTGCTGAAACTATACCTGAAGCAAATATTTTCCTTGATTTAAGAAAATGTGTTTCTTTGTTTTTTTAACCTAGTTTCAACTGAATTTTTTATTACTTGCATGGATAATTATCCTAATAACTATATAGGATCTAAAATATCCCTCAATCCCTTATGTTCAGAAGTGGGACCTAGATAGGAGGGTCATTGTGAGTGTTATGGATTATAGCTAGATGTGCCCCAATAACTTATGCATTTGTAGCTGGGGATTTTTGGAATGTGATTGGATTATGGTGGTTTAAAGCTGACCTGTTAGGAGGGGACTGGTCAGAAGAGGCAAGACACTGGGAATGTATGCTCATCTCTCCCCACCTTAGCTCCTCCTTTTGTGCTCTGCTTCCTGTCTGTTTTTCCTCTGCCATTTCCCTCTGCCATGCCATTCCATCTTGAAGTCAGCTAACAATGGACTGAAACATGAACCACAGTAAACCTCTCCTTTCTTAAATTATGGTGTTGAATATTTTATTCAAGCAAGGCAAAAATGACTAAAATAGAATTTTGGTACCAGGAGTGGGGTCATTGATTTGATTCTACCTGATCATATGGTCCAGAAGCCTTTGAAACTAATTCACAAGAGAAATTTGAAAAGGTTTTAAGATGACAGCTTGAGAAGCAGCTCTATAATACTGTAAGTTGAACCTGATGGGAGATTCTCTTCAGAGATCAGAAAACCAGAATGCTGACAGTAATGAAGCTGGTAAATATCAGGCTTAAAAGACATTAATTGAGAACAAAGACTCCATTGGCAGTTAGATTCCAGAACACATGGAAAAAATTTGTCTACATTTTGCACATGTCCTGAGACTTTGCAGGAGCCTGAGGTTAATGTTCAAGCTCTAGTATGGAAACTGCTTTCAGACAAGGTTGTACTGGAAATAAGGATCAAATAGCTCACTTGAAAAGTTTACAGTTTCCCCAGAAGGGAAGGGCCTGAGTAAAGGAAGGCTGCTCATCTCATACATTCAGAAAGTAGAAAAACAAGAAGAGAGGAACCAGAAATGGAGGTACACCTTTCAAGGTCATGATCCCAATGATATTCCTCTTTTTACCTGTCTCCTAACATCACATTTAGCTATAACACCTACATAATCCAATCACTTTCCAGAATACCCACCTTTGAGTGCATGAGGCTTTTGGAGGACATCCAAACATAAACCATAAGAGGGGGCATAACCTGGAAAGTATATTCTTGTCCCATCTTCTCAATTTTCTCTTTTCCTGGCTTATATGAGTTGAGAAGCTTCCATGCACCATTCTCTTCCACTGTGCCATTGTTCCTTACAGCCAGCAAGCCATGGACTGGAATGGTCTGAAATTGTCATTCACATTAATGCCTTCTGCTTTACATTGTAGGTATAATGTATTTTGTCCCAGTGATGGAAAAATGACAAGTGTACTATATTTTACTTACCTGTTCCTAAACTTCTCCTACTATAAAAATAACTATGTTTATGTACAATTACTAGCACATGACCACATTAAGGATATCTCTTTCAGGAGTTGCCATGATTCCAAAATGGTATCAAAGACAATTTTCAAAGTGCTCAGGAATGGTTTCTTTATTTTCTAAGTATCTGATTCCACAGGGCCTTGAACATCTTGCATGGTAGCTTTTACTCTATGTAACTTTCACTTTTTGCATGTAGTATGATTCTGTATTTCCAGTTGAGGTCTTTCTTTTGCAATGTAGATGCCATATCCAACAGAGTAGAAGAAATCTTCACATAGATGTTACATAATCTTCTTAACCTAGTAGGTCTCCAATTCATTGTAGATCCTCCACACAACCCCAGCCCTTATCATATTATCAATGGAAAGCAATGACATCATCATTCACCCTGTGGGTCAAGTCGCAAACACACAAGTTGCCCTTGCCTCTCTTCTTCTCCTTCTTCATAATCCATTCTGTATGCAAGCCTAGGTTGTTCTGTCTGTGAAATAACTATTTTTACCTTTCTTTCTGGCTGTCCTGCACTTCTACATTAGGACTCCCATGATATTTTGCCCAACCACTGATAGCTATGTCTAGAAGTTCTCAAGATGTCTCTGTCCCTCTGGCCGAGGATGCTGCCCTCACTCATCCCTTTGAGCCTAGGGTGGTGACAGCTCAGTTGTTACTACCCATTGAGTGACTACACGATTCTTTGTGTTTCCTCTTTGTAAATAAACCTTCCTAAATTGTTCTAATTTGAAGGTCCCATCTGTTTCCCATTGAGACACTAAACCCCTCTTCTTGTCTCCTCTCCTCTCCAAAACTTTTGTTCACATAGCTGGAAAGGAGGAGAGAGGAGAAATCTGAGGAGTCCTTGGTAAGAGGGCCAATTTTGTCACTTAGAAACCTCTCAGGATTAGTAGGGAAAGGAATGCATTGGTCACAGTGTTTTTCCAGGCTCTCCTTGTTTAGGGTCCAATTTGCCAATACTGGGGTAAGATGAAAACTACAGTGAACCATTCTGTTACACAGAACCTTCTGATGGGAGACTCAATGAAGCTTCCAAATACACAGAGGCTTTGTTACCACAGATCAATACTCATAATATTTTCTATTTATTAAGTCTCACCTTGCATGCTTTTATGGGCAGACAGTATCCAAGTACCTAGCTATTGCTTTTACCTGGAGGCCAGACAGACAAAGGAAACAAAACAAATACACCCACTCTGACCCAAGTGAGAATGAATTTTCTGCAAAGGAGAATGTCATATTTGGGTAGCATATTACAGTTTAACAAAGGCTTTCACCCCCCAGCGGCTGGAAGATGGCTGAATAGTCAATAAGCATTTTGTAAATGATTGAATTATCTATAGGGTCATTTATCCCTCTTTAAAACAACCTTGTGAAGTAAGCATAACTGGGGTTATTATTATTATGTGTGGGAAGGGAAACCAGGGCTCAAGGAGTGAAATGTGTGCTGAGCCCGTACGGCTCATGACTGTCACTGTGCAAGCCAGAATCTGAGCGAGTCCAACACCCGCACCAGTTCTTTTCAAGAGGACATTGATCAATTCCTGTTGCAAAGGCAGAAGGGTCCCTGGGAGACACAGGGCTTGATAAGTATCTAAGCATCATCTGCTCTCAAATCCTTCCCCACAGCTTCCTCAAGAGTTTCAGGGCATTGCTGGGAGCTGCCAGAAGGAGGACAGGTAGGCAGAAGTTCAGGCTCTTTACTAGCTGGGAATCAAGCAAATGGAACAAGATAAAGACCTTCCAGGGCCAAGACTCCAAGGAAGTGCTTGTTGACGTTTCGCCTCACACTGACTCCTTCCAACTAGGCTTTGAAGCTAATTTTTGAGTAGAAAGAATCCCTAGGGTGGGTGGAAGGGTTCATGACCTTGTAGCTGTGGTTCTCCAGGCAACGAGAAAGCCACAACAGCTCCAGAAAGATGCCTGAAATTCGTGGAAAGTAGGGATAGAAAACAGAAAACTACAAGGAAAGGGGATCCAGAAAAACAAGAATTATAAGACAAACTAGGAGACGCCAGTGGGGCAGGGCAACAGCTGTCAGAGTCGGGTCTTGGTGCCGAGGGTACCTCGGCCAGTGACCTTCACGGCACATTTGACCTTACAAACTCCAGCTAGGAAGTGTCCAAATAATGGGGCTCTGAATGCAGCGGTTTTCTGAAAATATCCATCTGAACACTCCCTTCCCTGGGCATAAGCTCCAGCTTTCCCCACTTCTCTCAGAATAAGGCAGTGCCACTTGACAAATCTCACAGACACTGCTGAATGTTTTCCTACACCCAACAGGTTGTTTTTTTTTTTTTTTTTAACTCTTTACGAAGGATTTTAGCCCCTTGGCTAATTGTCCTCCTGAGTTCCAGGCTTCAGTGTTGCTTTCAGTAGGTTCCTCTCTGGCCCTATTTCCTCCCAGCTACTAGGTCCAGAGTTCTTCACGTGACGTGATCATGGCAACTATTTTTTATAGTTTTTGTCACAAGTTCCATGAAGCACACTTATCTGTATGTTGCCTTCTGAGCTACATCTCCTGTACAAAGCAGAGGTCCTGGCAGTCGGGAAGTGTCAGTTAAGTATCTGTTACAGACATAAGGGTACTTTAACATCTGTAAAAGTACCTTTTCTTTTCTCAAGCAAAAAAGAAAAGAAAAGAAAAGAAGAAAAGAAAAGAAAAGAAAAGAAAAGAAAAGAAAATAAGCACATATGAGGATTGAGCAAGGAGATTATTTTTTAAAAGACAGAAACCCAGAAAAATTTTTTTTAAAAAATGGCTTTTCATGTAAAGGTCATAAAGATGTGTATTATCCCCTTGATAATGGTGTAGTTATAATTGCTTCTGCTGGAAAAAGAAAAGATCCTTCTTGGAAAAAAATGATTAGAGACATTTGATGATGTCCTTCTTTAAGAATCAATGTGGAGGATCAAATCCAACAAACGTCTGACTATCTCAAGAAAGAGAGAAGAGCTCAAATTCAAATGAATTAGTGGACAGCAAAGCATATGGGGTCAAAGTAGTTTGGTGTAAAGGGCAGCCACTTCTCAGCTCTATCCATCTGCCAAGATCCACAAATGCAAGCCACTGTCATCAGAGCTAAAGGCTATCACGGGACACCCCTAAGTCCATGTGGGGCGTTCGTGTGTGTGTGTGTGTTTGTGCGTGTGTGTGTGTACACTTTTGATTCTCAAATCCCTCCAACTTGTCCATACTTTCTGTAGTTGCCAATGAAGCAAGAAAGAAAGCAACGTGTATGAGGCCTCCGGTCTTTGACCTTGGCACCAAAGATCCTGACCTCTCTGCGTGTGGGTCTGTTTATCTAAACATGTCAGCTCCCAAATATGGGCCCCAAAGCTCCAACCAACATGCTTTCCTCTAGAAGCAATAAATGTGTGAATGGTGGGATGTGGAGCTAGGTTTGTCTGGCTTAATTATTGGCACGGAAGAGATGGTCCATGAACACTGCAGCGGCTGGAGGTGGGGAGGGGCAGGCGGTGAAAGGGTAACGGGCACATGCCTGCAGTTCAAAGGTTCCACCACTAGATGGTGAAGTTTGTTTTATTCTGCAGATAGAAACCTGTGGTCATAAATCTTTGTTTTATGGCTGGGGGTACAAGTGAGGACGAATTAACTAGAATGTTCCACCGATACTAATGCGGGAGATATTTTCACATTGTCCTTGCTCTCTCTCCTCACTTCTCACCCCAGTCACCTACAGATTCAATTACAAGGGGATGGCTTCTCTTCATGTAAGGAGCTTTGTAGGTAGAAAAGGATGAATATTTGATCTCAATCTATATGTGGGGCTAGTGCTGGGTATTCAAGCAGCTCATACTCTTGTGGCATTATTAGCCCTTCAACTCAGTTACAATGCAGTGTATTTGGTCCTGCATTGTTGGTATGCAGACGACGACTTTTGGACTCAAATTGGATGTGACAAGTCTACTCAGAGAAATAGCCTTGGGCCTTATAGACCTTAGAAAATGAGCAGGAATTCACTGAGTCTGAGTAGGAAGAACAGTCACTCGCTTGTCAGTATTTATTATCTCCTGAGGGCCTATGCATGTCCAGTGGTCTCCTGGTCACTGGAGATACAGCAATGAACAGGACACAAGGGCTTTGTTCTCGAGGAATTCACAATCTACTGAAAGAGACATATGATAATGAAGAGAAGGCATATTAAAATTATAGCTTGTGGCTAGAGCTCAGGAAGAAAGACACAGGATGCTGTCATAAGAAATGGGAGACAAGACCTAGATTACAGAGTGTGGTCCACACGATCCTCTGTGAGGTGACAGTGGTGCAGCCACTGCCGCAGGATGGGAAAGGACCAGCCAGGCAAGTCAGATGAGAGCTGAGAAGGCTGAGAAGGTGTGAGCCAGGGATGTGCCTATAAAATACAGGGGAACCAGCAGAAACCACCAGGCTTGTGTAAACGCAACATGGCATGGAATTTATTGTGCTTGGGGACAGGCAGGCAGAGGGTAACAAGGCCATCTTCTGGGAGCAAAGAGGAGCGTCACGTTCTTAGGCAGGGTCACCTAGGAAGATTTTAATCAATGTCTATGGTCAAAGTTCTCAGGCAGTCTTGTACCTCAGTGGGCAGTGTCCTTGAAGTGTAAATTCTCAGGTGTCTCCAGATGTCACCAGATGTCCCCAGGAACTGCAAGATTCTTTGTCCTATCTATCTTCTTTCTGTGCCTGCCCATGACAGCTTTGGTGCGGAACTGACTGCTCTACAGAGAACAGGCAAGCAGGTTGGGCATTGGGGGAGTCAGGTCTGATTTGAACCTTACAGTACCTAGCACAGGGAATGACATTCTCCAAGGAGAGGACCCAACATGCGTGAAACCACTGGGGAAAGGTCAAGAAGCCTCCCAGTAGATTTGAGGAGCATGAAGTGTTTCTGTCATCGTGATGGTTTGTATCTAGATGGTCCCCCCAGCTCGTGCACAGCTTCCTGCATTTTTTGGAAGTAGCTGTATCTAGGGTGTATGATGGATGCTAGGACTTAAAGACGCCCACCTTGGGTGTGGGTGGCAACACCCAAAGCACGGGTAGCCTGTAAAGGATAAAAGGAAAGACAGCTTTGCCGCCGCCGCTGCAGCTCCTGCTTCACTGCTTTGCTGACTTCTGCTTGCCCTGCTTTGCGATGAGCATTTTCTCCTCTGCCATGCCCCCCTACCATGTCACCCTGCGCTGGAACCAGCTGACATGTGCCAAAACCTGTACAAACTCTGAGCCACAATAAATATTTCCTCTTTCAAATTTGGGTGTTGCATATTTTGTCTCAGCAATAAAAAAAAGTAACTAAGGCAGTCATATTAGGATGTGCAATGAAAAATGAGTAAAGAAAATGATGTGAGCCAAAGAGATGGGCAGTGTTTGCAACTTTATTTTAAAATTCATTGTTTTCCAAGCAAATGCCATACCCATAGCAACCTTACTATTTCTGACATATCTTCATTCCATCAGAACTGTAATCTCCTTGTTTGGCTTTCAATATATTTAATTTCTTACTGAGTATATTTTAAGGGAAACAATATTATAACCGTACCCAGCTTAGAAAAAAAAATTAGTCACATTTTCCATTAAGTACAGGTAAGCAGAACTAATAAATACAAGATTAATAGCATTTTAAAATGTCTTATATGCTTCTGATCATTTTTGAGGACCCAGGGAAGGAATATAGTGAGGTATTTTAATGATAGGGCTGAGATGACATTGTATTTTAGAAGTCTTGTTGAAATCACTATTCCAATTATATCTTCTACAAAAAAAAAAAATCCTGGCAGTTAAAAAAAGGGGATATTCCTGGACAAAAGCTTCTCCCATAGGGGCTTTCCAGTAAGGAGTTACATGTAGCCAACTTTGAAAACCCTGATGAATAAGAGGCTACTGCATAAAAAATTCAGAGAGAATGGATAAGGGAGACCTGCTCACTGAAATTCCCATGTTTAGTATCATTCCCTCTAGCCTGAGGTGGATGGCTTGGCTCTTGGCAGCTGACAAGTAAAGAGATTTAGACAAAGCTCCTGAAAAGGAGGAACCAGACCATAATTCTTGATGAGGAAAGTCAGAGTACAAAATCTGACAGACTCTTTTGTTCTTCTTAGGAACTCAGTTCTGACAGCTTAGAGAAAAAAGTAAACTTAAGCACGTATCTCCTGGAGCTGTTTATCATTTCACAAATATCTATGAAGTACCTGTAAAAAGTCAGATGCTGTGCAAAAATCAAGAGCCTTTAATAGGGTTATGAATTCAAATGCCTAATAAGTGCTAAGAAGGAAAGCTTAATGATGAAATAGCTCATTATAGATAGTGGGTGAAAAAGGAAATTGCTTCCCAGTTCCAGTCTACAGTAGCAATGCAGAAATGCAGGGCCTGTGTCTATGGGTCTTCAGAGATTTCAACTGAAATATCATTGCACAGTAGTCATTATATTTAGGGGGTTAAAGGGAATATATCCTGCTTTTTGAAAGGCAGCAAGTATTTTAAAAGTTTTGAAAGCTTTACGTGCCAAGCAAAATGTGTCTTCAGATAGAATGCAATCCAATGTTCCCAGTGGGTGACTTTGGGGTCATAGTTTCAGCCTTTTAGGGGTTTATGTGTTAGGAGATAAGACATGTTCATAATAAGCATAGTGATACATGCTGCATGCTCAAGACAAAGTGGCAAAAGAATTCTAAACCGGAAGAAATGACTGAGCCCTAACAATGGAGTAATTCATCTCAAAAAGCAATATTGACCATATAATAAAAGAACCAAAATAACTCAGTGAGGAAGGGAAAGAGAGGTATGTGATCATCTCAAAAATCTGGCAAGAGATATAACTAATGAACTCAAGACTGAGCATCACTGTATGCCAGGGGTCATGTTTAAGATGCAGGTGCCCAGCTCTCACCTCAGACAGGAATTTGGGGGGATGGTTGTTGAGGACTGTGCAACCAAACTATCAGACGTCTTTCCAGTTAATGTTCATTTAGCCCCCTTCTGAAGAACCTCTACTTTAAGTTTCTAAAAGCATTTACTAAAGAAACAAAATGACTCTTTTACTTTGCCTATTTCCCCAGATTAAAATAAACTAGGGTTCATGGGTGGGCAGGCTTTTACTCTGAGTGTGCGTCATCAGCACCTGTAAACAGGGACTCACCCAAGGCCAGCTGTGTGCACTACCTTGATCCAGGGGAGCAAATGCTTTCTTGTTCTTGTCCATGTGGAGCAGGCACAATCTTGTTATCCACACAAAGGCACTCTGTGCTAGAGACCCCTGCACACAGCACAGGGAGGAATTCTAGAGAAAATGACCCTGAAAGTACATGTGGAGTTGTCTTAGAATTGAGGATGGAGTTGATATTTAGCAGAGTTATACAAATCCAGGCAGTTCACCTACATTTTTTCAAATGATAACACAAAAGTTCTATCAGAACCTCTCCACATATACCTTAATTTTCAGCTTCAGTTTCAGGACTCAGTTTTCACATCAAAGATCCCAGCAAGCAGCCCCTACTGTTTCACTGTTACGGTTGCCGTGTGATAGATTTGTCTGACTCCAAATCTGCTGCTCCTCTTACTGCTGTCCATCCCTCCCAAAGGGTAGCTTAGCAAAACATCAATCTACCCTGACAAATCTTGCTTCAAACTGTGTGCAGTCCAGAGGAAGACGTGCAAGGAAGGAATGCAGTGTTCTCTGGTTATTTGAATCATATATATTTCAAAATCACAAAGAGCTCCAACATGCTTTAAGTATTTTTGTGCTCTCCTCTTTTGAGCTATGACCATCTCTTCCATTCTAGATTTGAGTAAAAATGCAGTTTGTATAAACACTCTAAACTTGTGAAAGAAGACCTTGGATAATGGCCTTTATTATCACTAAAATTAATTACTCCCATAAACCTTCAGCAGGGCCCATAAAATTAAGAGCTATTTTCATTTTATGAACTATATACTCTACACAAAATAAGAGAGGAATGCCTTTAAATCCTGCATAAGGAACTGATCCCAGGAGACCTGAAGTGGCAGTTGCTTGTAGCTCAGGCAGATTCATTATGCTCTTATGTGACTGAGAAGGGAAAATAATAAGCCATCTTATAGCAGAAAATGCCCCCTCTCAAGCCAGTATACTTCAGTTTGTTGGTTGCCCAAGTAATAGTTTCTGTTCCAGTTCTGTGGCTTATGTCTCTTAGAAACATCTGGTCACCATGAGACATAGTTGGTCACTGTGAGACATAGTTGGTCACTATGATACACATTGTATAAACCAATCCCCAATTGACAAGCCTTTCTGCCTCTGTACTTCCTGCTTGCTTATCTCATATAAGCACTAAACCATCAGAGATTGGGGCCTGATATAGTAGAAATGATCCTGATCAGTGCCCCTTGACATAAATAAATCTGCCTCCAAATCCTGGGTGCCATTTGGGCATTTCTGCTTGCCATTGCAATCTAACACTGCTACTTCATAGCATATGCATTTGTAGACTAGAAAGGCTTTTTAAATCCACTTCCCATTTGATCTATATAGCAGTCTTGAGAGGTGAGCAGAGAAAGATTATTCTAATCAATTTACAAAGAAAGTGAGGCTTGAAGGAACGCCCAGTGACAGGTGACGTTGCTGCCACCAAATGTTCTTTGACTCATCTCCTAATTCTTCTCTGGAAGACTCTCCCTCATTCTGAGTCCATATGTTTTTGAAAAACATGACAGCAAATTCATTACTCAGTGGGTTACATGAATTATGGCATTAAACTCTAGGTCTCTCAAATTACATCAGGGATTATTTTGTAAGTTTGGTTACAGTTAATAAGATGCAAAAAGACTTTCATGGTTGATGGAAACATGTATCCAACTTCCTCATTATCTTTTTGTGGTTTCTTAGATTGGAGCAAATAAAAAGGAGCGTAGAATAATTAGGAAGAGAAAGAGTCAGTTTTCTAACTGTAACACTGATTTTCCAATCTTGGAGCAATTAGTTTTGCATTTTTTCTGAGTTAACTTCATCTGGTTTATTGATAGCAAGAACTGAAGAGGGACCCAACACACTTGTAGTGTTGACCGCCCAGTAACTTCACTCTGCTCATAAACAATGCCTCTCCAGCCCCGATTCACCCTCAGCTTTTTGCATTCACGTGTGATGTCAGCTGGAAACTTCTCTCCATATTTCAGGGAGAGAAGTGAAAGGGTGGAAATGTAGCCAACATCTCTTTCACCACCAAAAGTTTCTGGCTCCTAACCAGTCAGTGAATTGCATACCCTTGACTCAAGAGCACCCTCCCTTCCTGACCCAACCCACGGTGGCAAGAATAGGAGGCCAGAAGTGGGGAGTGGAGAAAGTCCAGTGGGTGATAAGGCACAGGACATGGCCTCTTAAGCAGCGGAGGCTGCAAAGATCAGCTCTTAGAAAAGCTGTGGGCTAAGTCTTTCTACAGCACCATGTTTCTCTGTGGAATCCCAGAGGCCCACAAATTCCTAGAGATCCTACGGTAATCTCGATTTCCATTTGAGTTTTATGTTGGCTCAAATTTTTAAAGGTTTGAGCCAATACAAACCTTTGAAACATATGAAATGTTTGCATTTGCACTTGTTGTGTTTACTTTATTTATTTATTTTTATTTACTTATTTATTATCTTTTTGAGACAGGTTGACCTCGAACTCACAGCTTCTTGAGTGCTGGGATTACACATGTGTGCCACCATGCGTGACTGCACGTGTGTCTAAAAAATATCGGTCCCACGGAGAACCACTCTGTTGTCATGAGTTAGTAAAAAAGTAGAAGCAATATTAGTGAATAAGTGATGTGTTCACGTCAAGTGAAAGCCTAATGATATTGAGGAATGTCATAGAAGAAAAGCTTTGCAGCAATGCAGATAGAAAACCTGCGACGGAAAACTGAAACTTGAGTGACTAATAGCTAAACCAAACTCTAAAGAGCCCTGTCAGAGTAGGTGTGAAAAGAATTTCTTTCAGCGCAACTATTTCTTTCCAGTTAAATTTTAGAGGTTTGGTAATTTTACTCACGTTTCATTAATAACATCATGCTGTTTTGAATGCATGCGAAGTGTGATTGAAAAATACAGTGAATATTTAGTGATTTTTTTCTACTTGTTATAGTAAAAGACACATTGCCTTTAATCACCCCCAAAATCCCCCCTTCACTTCGAACGCACTTACCCTGTCAGTGCTGTTCGCTTTCGAAGCAGCTCTGGCAGTCTTCATTTTTGTGTGTCTCTAGTTACCCCGTCCTGGCTGCTTCAGTTTCCTGAACTGATTCAAAACATTTACCGTTCATGGTTGTTTTGACTTTGGGGAAGGGCCAGAAGTCACACGGGGCCAGACCCATGAGTAAGGTAAATGAGAACACATTGTGATGTTTTTACAAGCTGCCTTTCCGACAGATGACACACAGTAGCAGGATTCCCTGTATTTTTTTTTAATCACACCTCACAAGGAAGCTTGCAGAACTGCTCCAGAAAGTGGCAAGAGTGAAAGATAAGTATGTTCAAGATGAGGAGGAGTGTTTCTGAGGGAAATTGATGGCAATGTGCCTTTTACTGCAATAATATTATTTTTTAAATTTAATTTTGGTCAACTTTGTCTAAGCCATAAAATAAGCAATGCATTCTTTCTTTTATTTTTGTATGCATGTAAATGACATCAGTCAACACTAGAAACCACCTAAAAAATACTTTTTTTCCTTTAAAAGGGTCCTAAGCTTGGAAATGCCTTGTTTGATAAACCATAATGATATAATATCTTTTCTAGGACTACCTCTCTATTCCTGGTTTTCCTCCTTAGGACTTTAGCCTCATAATAAGCTGCTTCATTTTCTTAAAGCTGACTTATGAAGGTGTGACTGACATACAAAAATACGTGCACCTATCTACAGTACGAAAACTTGATGAATTTGAAGATAATTGCACACCTGAGAAGCCATCACCACAATCTGTGCCTTAAACTTACCGCTCACAAATGTTTCTTTCCACCTCTTTATTTGCTATTGTTTACATGTAATAAACACACTTAATGTGACCCACACTTTGAACAAATATTTAAGTATTTAATATCATTTTTGACTATTGGTACCATGTTGTACAGTACATCTTCAAAACATATTCATTCTGTATTAACAAAACTTTGTACCTTTTGACTAATAACTACTGATTCTTCCATCTTCTCTGCTCTTGGAAGCCACCATTCACTCCCTGCTTCTGAATTTGACCATTTTAGGTATGTGACATGAGTAGTATCATGTTATATTTGTCCTTTTATTTCAGGCTTATGTTGTCACAAATGGGAAGGATTCCTTCATTTTTAAAACTGGGTAATATTCCATTCTATGTATATGTCAGATTTTCTGTATCATATTCACTAGCTAATGGTCACTTCGACTGCTTGCATGTCTTGGGGATTGTAAAAACTGCTGCTACGATCATGGGAATGCACATAGCTCTTCAAGATCCTGATTTCAAATCCTTTGGATGTATTCCCAGAAATGAAATCGTTAGACCACATGCTGGTTCTATTTTTAACTTTTTTTGAGGAACCTTTATATTGTTTTCCATAGTGGCTGCATTGATTTATTTTCCCACTAATAGTGTACAAAGTTTCCTTTTTGCACATCCTGGCCAACATCCTTTATCTTTAGTCTTTTGGATAGCCTCTAAACTGGAATAGAGGTAATCTCTTATTGCTCTTTTAATTTGCTTTTCCCCAAATTAGTAATGTTGAATACCTGTTCATGCACCTGTTGGCATTTTCCTGTTCCAATTTTGTTTAAAATCTTTGTTCAGGTTATTTGCCCATCTTTAAATCAGATTACTTTTTCTGCTGAATTGTAGAAGTTCCTTATTTTTGCTTCTATTGATCACATGGGGCTACTTTCTCCCATTCTGTAGTTTACTTTTCATTTTGTTGATTGTGTTTCTTGTTTTCTAAACGTTCTTTGATTTAATCCTACTTACCTATCTTTGCTTTATCGCTTGGGGCTTTTGGTGTCATGTCCAAAAAAGCAGTATGAAGGTGCTGAGGTTGTAGCTCAGTAGTAGAGTGCTCACCTAGCACACATGAGGTCCTAGGTTCAATCCCTAGTACCACAAAAACAAACAACAATGACAAAAATCATTGTCAAGGCCAATATCCAGAAGCATTTTCCCTTTTTTTCTGAGAGTTTTGCACTGTCAGGTCTTGTATTTAAATCTTCAATCCATTTTGAACTGGTTTCACATATAGTGTAAGAGTCTGAGTTCATTCTTCTGTGTGTGGATATTTCCAATACCGTTTTTAAGAAATGATCCCTTCCCATTGCGTATTCTTGGGACACATATTAAAGATCAGTTGATTATATTTAAATGTGTTTATTTCTGGCCCTCTGCTTTGCTTCTTTGGCCTGTGCATCTATTATTATGCCAGTATCAGAACTGTTTTGACTACTATAGATTTGTTACATATTTTGAAATCAGAAACCAGACCTTTAGCTCTATTTTAGGCCAAAATTAGTTTGGGTACTCAGAGTCTTTTGTGGTTCCATATGAATGCTAGAATTTTCTTCCTGTGGTGATGGACCTTCCTTATGTCATGGCATCACGTGCTCGTCTCTGCTCATCCCTGAAATGAAGAACTCCAGACAGCCTTGTGCCCCAAGATCGCCAGATGCATCAGCCTTGCTGGGGTTTACCCAAGCAAAAATGAACAAGAAGCAACCAAACATGCTGACCAAGTACAAAATGAAATACATAGACATCATGAAAAAGCCAGTGAGAAGATATTGAAAGTAGAACAGAAATATAACCATGTAAATCAAAGAGGTCAGAATTGATTGCCAAAATTCCAAACTTTCAGGTAACGACATTTGTTAACCATCCACAAAGGTCTGCAATGCCTGGGGAGGAAGATGATACACTATGTTATTTGATCAGAGTTAAAGTGCCAGAATTGGAAGATATAAAACCAGGTAACAGAATAGATCTTTATTGATGAAAATCCTTGCTTTAAAAATAAAGTCCTCTCCAAAGAATGTCATCTGACTGAGTGACAATCCATTTTCAGAGTTCAGTGAAATCAAATGAAAATCTGAAGGGGATATGATGAAACATGCAAGTCAAATGCAGAATAAAGCCCATAGAAAGAGGCAAGATGAAGAGCAAAGAGCCTCTTTACCTGATTTACTGAGCGTTCTGATGCAGTGCAGATGGGCCAGGCGAGGTCATCAAGGATGGCACTTGACCAAATCCACTGCAGTACAACTTGGTGCCTGATACGGATGATGATGAGGAAGGTTCAGAAGGTGAGGCAGAGGGAGGAGGAGGAAGAAGAGGAAGAAGAATGAAAAGGAGGACTGAAAGACATGGATGAAAAATGTGGTGAGCATGAAGGTAAAGAAGATGAAGATGATGATGAAGGGAAGGAAAGGGAAGAGAATGAAGAGGACTCACTGAACGCTGATGGATTCCAGCCTTTATTCCTTTCATTTCCTCTAGTCCCAGGGAGCAAGTTGGGGTCTCCACCTCCCAGCCCTTATGTTCAGTCTCTCCGTTCTTGAGTTCCCTTTCCCAAACACCATGGTTCTCAACTTAATTTTGTGGAGGTGGAGATACCTTGAGCAGAATATAACGGGAAAAGAATCTCTACAACATTCTATTCTAAATTCATTTTTATCAATTCCTGGCTCAACAAAACCTCTGAACTCAAAACCACTGTGTTCTGTACGAAGAAAGAAAAGCTTCCTCCCTTCCCCACGCTGGAAGCTGGAGGCCACTAGGCTGTTGTGCAGCAGGGCATAAACTTAGAGCTTTTTCCCTCCTTTTCCTGCAAATTGGGCTGAGTTTACACTGTGTCTCTATGTGATTGCAAACAGTTAACATTTACCAACATCTATCTGTCCACTTCTCTTGTTCAAAAACGTAAAAAAAAAATTTTAAGTTTTAAAAATGGGGTTTTAGGACCTCAGCAAAGTGTGGGCTCAGGATGTTTGATGGGTTACATGGCTGTTTGACAGCCTGGCTTCTCCTCTGATCTGCTTAACTGTCCTGTTTAACAGGTGCCCTTGCAGTTTAGAGTACTACTTTTAAAATAAAATTCTCCCCTAATGATGACTTGAGCTCTGCTACATAATCCTAAGAACCTGTAGGATCTTATGTGGAACTGACATTCTCTATTGTAATTTTGTTCATTTATTTTTAAACCCTTTTTTTGTTTGTTTGTTTTTGTGTTTTGATTTCACTGGAAAAGGAAGGTGATGCTGTTTTAAACATTAAAAATATACAAACTGTTTTGTTAAATAAAAGTCATGTGTACACACACACACACACATATGCACACACAGAGTCACTGGAATTTTGGTAGAAATTTCCTGACTCTGTAGATCACTTTAAATAATTCAGAAACTTTGACAGTATTAATTCTTCCCATCTAAGAACATAGGAACCATTTGCAATTATTTTTTAAATTTCTTTCATTTTAATTTTTTAGTTTCTTTCATTAGTGTCATAATTTTCAGTGTACAAGTCTTTGATCATCTTAGGTAAGTTTGCTCCAAAGTATTTTATTCTTTTTGATAATGTGGGGTTTTAAAAAAATTTTTCCTTTTGGATAATTCATTGTTAGTTGTACAGAAACACAAATGATTCTCGTATGTTGATTTTGTATCTTGCAATTGAGCCACATCTGTGCTAGTGCTAGTGAGTTTTGTTCTGTACATAATAAGATATCATCTGGAAATAGTTCATTTTATTTTTTCCTTTCAATTTGGATGTGTTTTTATTTTCTTTTTCTTGCCTAATTGCACTGGCTGAACTTCTAGACAGTGTTGAATGAAAGTGATGAGCTTGAGTATCCTCGTCTTGTTCTTGAGTTTAAGAAAAAGATTTTTAAGTTTTTCACCATTTTACATGATGTTAGCTATGGGCTTTCATATGTAGCATTTATTGTGTCGAAGCAAGATTAGTTTTTTTTTTTTTTTCCTGTTCTTCATCATCCTAGAGACTGTTTCATGTGTTCTTGAGGAGAATAGTCCACTGCTGCTGGGTGGAAAGTCTTGCTTACTTTTCTCTTAGGTCCATTTGATTTACAGTGTTACCCACATCTGCTGTTCCTTCATTTTCTCTCTGAATTATCTGCCCATTTTTATAAGTGAAGCACTGAAGTCCCCTGCTGTAATTGTACTGGTTTTTTCAAGTCTGTTGCTGTTTTTACACTGAGGTGCTCTGAGGCTGGATGCATACACATTTACTGTTACTATAAATTCCTGCTGAACTGACACTTCTATTATTATGTAATGAAATTCTGTGTCTCTTATGACACTTTTTGACTTGGTACCCATTATGTCTAAGAATGGCCATCTCTGCT
Source organism: Hydrochoerus hydrochaeris (assembly GCA_004027455.1). Taxonomy (NCBI): domain Eukaryota; kingdom Metazoa; phylum Chordata; class Mammalia; order Rodentia; family Hydrochaeridae; genus Hydrochoerus; species Hydrochoerus hydrochaeris. The sequence goes on along the minus strand of PVLA01000382.1, from coordinate 276,115 downwards.
TTCTTTTTGTTACCATCTGCACACAGTATCTTTACATTCCCTTTGCTTTTATTCTATATGCATTGATAAATTTAAAGTAGATCTCTTACAGGCAACATATAGTTGGGTCATTTTTGCATCCATTCATCCATTCTGTCTTTTAATTGGTGAGTTTAATCCATTTACATTTAAGTTAATTATTGCTAGGTAAGGACTTAACTACTGCCATTTCGTTGTTTTCTGTTTTGTAGTTCTTTTAGTCATCTTTTCTTCCTGTCTTCCTTCGTGATTGAATGAATTTTATTTTTCTCTTCTTTGCTGCTTTCAAAATTCTTTATCTTTTTCTGTTAACAACCTAAGTGAACTTTATGAATTTATATGATCATTTTCCTCCACAGATTTGTGAGGTTTTCAGTAGTTAATTCTTTAAATACTTTTTTTCCCCCTCTCCTTTCTCTTTCTCTTATCCTTAATTTCGCATGTATTGGTTTTCTGGATGATGTCACTTACATCCTGTATGCTTTTTATCACTCATTTCATTCTCATTTGACTGAATAATTTCTAGTAAAATGTTTTTAAACTTATTATTATAGCTTAAAGTCTCATACAGTCATAGGTGGGACTTTTTCGGCAGTGACTGTGTCTAGAGTGTGTGACACTGGAATTTATTCATGGTGCAACACTAGCATCTAGGCATTAGGATTAAGAGTGTGAATGCTACCCACCCTTCGAAGCCTAGATAAACTATAAGGGAAAGAAAGAGCCATGTTCATTCCTAGCTTGCTCTTGCCTGCCTGCTTGCCATGAGTTGTTTCTCTATTACTCTTCTCTTCAATGCCACCCTGCCTTGGAGCCAACTATGGACTGAAACCTCTACAAAATGTGAGCCAAATAAACCTTTCCTCCTTTAACTTTGGTTGTCAGATGTTTTGTCTTAGCTGTGAGAAAAGTAATTAAGACACTTGTTGATTCTTCTGTTTTATCAAATCTCCTGTTGAGGCCATTGAATTTTTTTTTTCATTTCAGTCATTACGTTCTTTAACCTCAAAATTGCCATTTGGTTCTTTTTAATGGTTTCTGTCTCTTTATTGAAATTTTAATTTTGTTGATGTATTTTGTTGATTTTTCTGGTTTCAGCTGAGCTACTTTAGGATTATTTTTAATTCTTTATCAGGCAATTTCTAGATTTCCACTTCTTTAGTGTAAGTTACCAGAGCCCCCCAGCCCTCCCCTATCTTTTTGATCATGTCATATTTCCCTGACTTTGAATGACCCTTGTAGCCTTGTCCAGGGGTCTAGGCATCTGAGGAAGTGGCCACCTCTTTCAATTTTTATAAATTGGCTCCGACAGAGGAAGCCTTCTCTGAGAGATTCTGGGAAGGCAAGCTGGCAGGGTCCACGGACAGCAGGGGTCATGATTGTACCTCCTATTGGTCTGTGGGCAGGTGGACCTTTTCCAAGGGTCCCTGAAAAAGTGAGCATGATGCTCAGGTCCAAAGGTAAGCTTTGTGGCACTGTCAGTGACAAAGTCAGTTGCTCCTGTCACTCTCCTTTTTCTCCATCACAGCATTCACAGGCCAAGGAGGCATTTCTTAGCCTTGTACTCTGTGAGTTTGGAGCAGAATGGTGCTGGTAGGTGCAGCTGATTTTCCTACTCTGCGATGCATCTTTTTGTATTTCTGTGTTAGATCTGGGCACTAAAGCAACTCTCCTGAAATGCAGCCCTCTTGTGATATTTTTGCCTACGATTGTTAAATTCATATTCCTGGGGTAGGGTAGAGGGGGTAAGGGCATGAATTGTCTATTTTTCCATCTTGATGACATTACTCTGTACTAACCTTCTAGTGGACCTTCTTTCCTGTGGCCTGTACACTCCTAATCAACCCAATACACAGAGAATGTTGCGAGCTTCCTTCATAGTAGCAGGACTGTAACACTTCCAGTAGCTTCCACACGGTTGTTAAATGTACGTCCACCTGTCTTCCTGATTCCAGCCTCTGATCCCGGGCTTACATCTAATTTGTTTCCCCATTCACCTTGTAATTTGTGTTCTCTGATGAATTCTAGGCTACTCCCTGTACCCTCTTACTCTTCTGTCTTCGCCCCTGATCTTTATGCTGCCTTCTCATCCTTCCTTCCTTTCTTCCTTCCTTCCTTCCTTCCTTCCTTCCTTCCTTCCTTCCTTCCTTCTTTCCTTCCTTCCTTTCCCAGCAAATATCTAACAATTAACTGCTGTACTCCAGACTGTATTCTAGGGAGATGCTGCTCGTATAACAGCAAGTGCATTCCATATGAGCTCCGTCCCAGTGAGCGCATAGTCAAACAAATACTTGTTTTTAAAAGGTCCACCTACCTACTTGCTTTGACCAATCAAAATTCCAGTTTTTTAAAGTTTTAAGCTAATATAAGGAAAAGCGTTTAAAAATAAAAGATTATTTCTCTTCTCTGTATACCTACTGCTAGTGCGCCTCCTTTTTAATGCTTCATTCTCAAGGAAAGAAGGAATTGTGGGTTAACGTTGATAATGTACCTATAAAGAAATGGGCAGTACCTTAATCAGCAATGTGAAAAACATGCAATAGTTCCCCCTTGAATGGAACCACTGCACACAACTAAGGATGGGATTTGAAGTATTGATTCTGGTCCCATGTTAGCACAGAGGTCAGCAGAGAGCCCAGGTCCTACTGCACTTAGTCCCCTGACTTCTGACCACAGTGGTATCCAAGTACATGTAACCTCTGCAGGGAGAATCGGAGTTCTTCCCCGCAGATTTATGCTGTGGATCAGAATGAAAGTTTACTTAGGTCAAGAAAGTAGCAAACAAATCAACCCAAATTTATACTGTATGAACTGATTTCTATAGTCAGAATGCCCCAAAGCTAAATATTGAGCATGAAAGTAAAATGTTATTAGTTTTCTGAGTAACAGATTATTAGTTTTGTCTCACAGAAAGATCCAAAGTAACCCACAAAGTGCTCCTTAGGCAGTATTTCTATTTATACCTCCTTAGGCAACATTCAGGGTTTTCCAAGATTAGGGAAAGAAAGCGGACTCTATCGACACGAAGGTAAGTAGGAATAATCCTGTCTAGATGGAGCCTGCATTTGGATGTGGATGTAGGCCTGCCATTTACAACACATGTGCTGTTCATCCCATTAAGTGTTTGTTCTTTTCTTTGTTTCTCTTGGATTAATTTGACTTCACTTCTGAATTCTACTTAACTTGTCTGTTGACTTTTAGCTCTGCCTCTCTTGGGAGAAACTGTTATTCCAGAAGTAACTCTAAGGCATTGAAGCATTTTTTTAAACATTTTAGTTTTCTTAATGTCATGTCATTATGTGTTACATTAAAAAAAGAAAAGAAAAGAAAAGAAAACCTTGCAACCATAATAAATCTACTTTCTGTTCAGCATGAGTCCTTTATGCTACGCTGTCCTGTTATTTTACTACAGCACTCTTTTAAACCACAAGTCAGTGTTATGACACTTACTCAAATCATGTGTATTTTAAGAAAGTTCTTTAAAAGTTTTTAAAAATACCTACAAATTTATCACTTCCTGTGCTTGTTACTGAAGAGTTACATTTCAATATGCTATGACTTTCATTCTGTCCAAAATATTCTTTGAAATTTTTTATAGTGTAGGTTTTCTGGAGATGAACTCTAGAAAAAGAGAACATGAGAATATTTTCTTTCATCTGAAAATATCTGTATCTCACATTAATTCTTAAAATATGGATTGACTGTACAGTTTCTCTGTACTTTAATGCATCATTTCTCCCTTTGTCCTTTTTTTTTCTAATGAGAATTCACAGGTAACGTGCAGTTTTTGTGTGTATGGAATGTGACATTTCTCTCAGCCTAATTTCAACATTCTCTCCTTTGGTTTTTAGCAGTTTACTATGTGGATAGATAATTTTATTTATATTTGTTAAACCTAGGATTCACTGTTCCTCTTGAGTCTATGAATTTATCTACACATTTGTTTCTTCAAAGATTTTTTTTTTCTGTTCCAGGCAATTACTTCTTCCTTTCTAGGACTCCAATCACACATTTGCTTATTTATTTATTTTATCTCACAGGTCACAAAGATTATACTCCATTATCATTGCTTTCCTCTCACTCTGTTACCTTCAGACTGTATTCTTTCTGCTACTTCATTTCCACATTCACCATCTTCTCCATTTTTTATCTTCCACTGCTGTAAATATTCCAGCAGTTTGAAATTTTAGTTTATTGCATACTTCTGCTCTAGAATTGAAGGGATTTTTGTAATTTACTTTTCTATTGAGAGCTTCTTTATTTTTACCACAAGTATTTTCCTTTCCATGCCTGAGCATGATCATAATATTGACTTTTGTCTACTAATTCCAACATGTTCCCATCCCAGAGTATAACTGTCTTTTTTCTACTATTTCTTTTTTCAAGTGTAAGTGAAAACTTCTTTCTTCTTTGTATAACTAGTAATTTTTACTAGATATGGCATGTTAACCTTGAATTTTGTTACAGATTTCTATTAAGTACTAATTTTGAATCTTATAAACAGTAAACAGCCTCAAACTCTTCTGATCTCCCAGTTAAGGGTAGCAATTTTAATTTCCATTTAGTTAAGATGTAGTTTTGCATATGCCTGTTTCAGACCCAACTAGAGATGAGAATTATGTCTTTATGCAGAATTTGTGTTCCAAATGTTTTCCCTCACTGCCAACCTCTATGGTTACTGTGGTCTCTGGTTTCTAGTTCTTCAAGCTATCAAGACTGCAGAATTGTCTCTGCTGATGGCCATTCAGTCTCTTTCTATTTAAGCCTGCTTTTAGGTAGTTTTCATTTTTAAACAGTGCTGCAGTAGCTCGTTCAGTGACATTTCCTTCTCCCAAGTGAGACTTCTGCCCAGTTTCTGTCTGCCTTGTTCACTTTCCAGGGCTTTTAGTTACCTTGTTCACTTTCCAGTCACTTTTTATATGTTCTCCAAAGTTTGGAAACATTGTGACATCAAATAAGAATTACATCCCTGTTAGCCTGAGACAGTGAAGAAGGCAAACATACAGCAGATGGCTGCTGTGATCAAGATAAAATTTTAATTAAGCTACAGGGCTGAAAAAAAGATGCATAGTAATGATAAGAGCCTATACTTTGGGCTACTGACACAGTCAGTTTTGCATACAGTTGCACTGATAACGAATATGTGCATGTAAGACTCTGAAAAAGTAGCTGGGTCATAGTAAGCACTCCCTAAATGATAGTTATTATGTTATTTTTATTCCTGTTAGAATGCTCGGGAAGGCTTTTCTGGAGACGGGTAGTTGAACTTAGGTCTGAAGAGGAGAACCTGCAGGAGGGAAGAATTTTCCAGGCCTAAAAGAAAGTACATCACACTGAAACCTCAGATAGCCAGAGACAGAGGACAACACAGGATGGGACTGCGGGCCAGAACGGTGACCAGGAAGAGAGTGAGAGCAGCCTGGTGAAAGGGAAGGCTGGGGGGAAAATAGAGGCTGGACCATTTGGGGACAGTAAACCATGTCACAGAATTCCATCTCTACCACAAGAATAATGTGAAACCACTGATGAGCTTAAAGCAGGGACAGCGTGGTGGCCACTCCCTGAGAAGGACGTGGAAGTGGCTGGAGTAGCTGGGACACTGCTGCAGGAGTTCAGCCACAGGGAACTGCGAACACCCACTGATTGGCAGGTGGCGGAACAAGGTCAGATAGGCTGGAATGAAAGACCTGGAAGAGACAGATCTGCATCTCTTAATGACAAGGATATTTCTGGAAGATTTGTTTCTGGATGATTTAATCATTACACGAGCCTCCTGGAATGAGAGAGTACACACACACAAACCCAGGCGCTGCAGCCCGCTACCCGCCTAGGCTCTCCCGTCAACCAGTTTGTCCCAGGCCACAAACCTGTACAGCGGGTCACTGCACTGAGCACTACAGGCGGTTGTGGTGCAGCAGTAAATGTCTGTGTAACTAACTATATCAAAACATAGAAAAAATATAAATACAGTATAAAAGTTAGAGTGCAGTGCACCTGGACAGCATAATAACCATGAATGGAATCTGCAGGATTGGAAGTTGCCGTGGGTGTGTCTGAGTGAGAGTGGAACGTAAAGGCCAAAGATGTCCCTGCCCACTGCTGTGAACTTTGCAAACATTGTAAGCGGTAAATTTATAAAAATGTTATGACTCAAGTCATGACACTTGAAGCACAAACATTAAAATATATACAAAATATTTTTTTTTCTTTTGGCTTTTTTATGAGATTATGTTTGTAATACATAATAATCATATTCACCTTGGGGAATTGGAATAGGTACAATCATTTCCTGGTCATTATCACTCCAATCTACCCTCCCTTCTCCCTCCATTCTCACAATCGCTTCCCAGCTCTGTTTCCTACCATCTCTCTTTTATTTTACTCTTTAAATCATCTACATTTTGCATTTCTCAAACTAGAGAAATCTTGCAAGATTTATTCCTCTGTGTCTGACTTATTTCACTTAGCATCATCTTTTCTGTTTGTCCTCTACCCAGACCCTGAAGAGCCAGTTGAATGTGTTATTTCTACTTGCTGATTGTCCAGGGTTCCTACTTTGTACTGCGGAGAGATCGTATCTCAGAGGATGATATAGGATTCTCATAGTACGCAAATCTTTCCTTCTGTCATGGTTTATCTCCAGATCCCCTCACAGAGGCTCAGATTCCCATAGGTGGGGCTTTTAGAGGAGGATTGGACCATAGTTGACTTGCTGCCTTGAAGGCAGCCACTGAGGGCAGGACCTGGAAGAGCACGTCTCTTTCCCTTGTTCTTGGCCTCTGTCTTTGCTTTCTGACAGTTAGGAGCTAAGCAGTTTTCCTCCGTGCAGGCTTTTCCACTCTTCCTTCCTCCCTTGGAGCCGGCCAACCAGGACTAACAATGTAAGCCAAAGTAAATCCTGTCTGTGTTGCAGCTGTCAGGCGTTTTGTTCCAGAAATGAGGGAAGTGACTGAGACACCATCGTTTCTTCAGCAAATATTTTTGTGCACCTAATATTTGTTGGAAGGAAAAAAGAAATCTTGGGAATGGGGATTTGGCTCGGTGGCACAGCACCTGTCTGGCAAGTGTGAGGCCCTGAGTTTGATTCCCAATAACAAAAAAAGAAAGAAAAACAAAAAAGAAAAGAAAAGAAATAGAAAGAAATATTAGCTGAGATCTTTGTCTTTATGTTGCCAGTAGTTTATTGGTGGAAACAGAGCCCTGTTTCAAGCTCATCTTTCTCTATTTCTTCCTCCATTCTCACTGTTCTCCCAAGATTTTCTCCAGCATGCGAAATTTTTTGCTAACTTATACTGTTTTGTTCTATTCCTTGACACCTTGAACTTTGACATCCTTGAGGATACATATCATTTCCTCTTTTTTTTCTTTCTTCTTTTCTTCTTGCCAACAAGATCAAACTCAAACCCCAGCTTTTCTACCCTCCTTCCCACTTGGTAGTCATTTTTTATTCTTACTTACTCATTCAAATGTCTATGAAGAATCAGCTTGTTGGTCAGTGGGTACTTTTTTGACTTTATAACATCAGATTTGACTATTTTCCTTCTTGTGGTTTAAAACTGTAAAATCTTTGAAGGCCAAAGCATGTCTGATTCATTATTTTGTTCCATTATCTAGCACACTACCCATTTCTCAGCCAACAATCAATTGGTTATTGACTCTTATATACCTTTCTCGTTTTAAATAAAAGTCCAGAAAGGAAAATGATAAGTCTTGCAAAAGTTCCGGGAGTTGTTTGTTTTAAGGTCATTGTTTCTAAGTAGAGTGTTGTCAATATTTCTCTGAGAAACATTCTGGAAGATTTTAGGGAAGTGATAGGACTTAAGATGAGCTGTCAAGTTGGAATAGGATGTCAGGCTGTGGATAGACCCCTGGAGGCTGCCCAGAGTTGGATTGGAGTTCAATAATTTAATCAGAAATGTAACTTCCTCAGCCCACTGAATCTATGAAGACATATCATTAGATAGGTAACCAAGGAGCTTGTACTAGTCAGTTTTCCTATACCTGGACACTCACAACTCAAAGGAAAAGAAGTTTACTTTGGTTCCCAGTTTCAGGAATTTCAGTTCACAATTGTTGGCTCCAAGATAGAAACATCACAGTGGAAGGGCTGACTGGAGCAGAGCTGCTTAGTTTGTCATGGTAGGGAAACAGGGCCAGAAAGGATGGGGAAAGGGACCATCATGAGCACCCCAGGTCACATCTGCATGACTTCCCTAGACAATGCGTAAGTGCACTCCACTAATTCCCTCAGTGATTTCCAAGCCAATTAAGTTAACACAACTAGGCTTGATCACCACTGTGCTGTAATGAGAGAGAGAGTTGTTGCAAGGCAGACAACTTGAGCTGTCATCACATTTCATACCTCACTGTACTGTGCTGGACAAGTCCTGGCTTCTTTCCAGGTAACAATTTCTAATAACAAAATAAGCATTAACAATAATAATAATAATAACCATTTATATTTATTAAACTCTTACTATGTGTATCAATCAGTGTTTAGTAAAGAAACATATTTAAAGCCCAATGTAGAAATATACAAGGATTTACAAGACTGTCTTACGATGCCCCCTTCCCTCAGAGGCAGGTGTAGAAGAGTGTAAAAGGGCTGTCTGGGCACTGGAGAACCAAAGGATCCAGTCCAAGCCTGGAGCCCAGTGTAGTGTCCCATGCGAGTCCATATCAGAAAGTCTAAAATTCTGCAACGGAGGCTGAAAAGTTTATACCAGAAGCCAGGAGATGACGACCAAGATGAAGGTGCAGATTGGCGCTCCTCCAAAGAAACAGAAGCCAGCCTTCGTTTTTGTTTCCCTTTCTACTACATTCAGGCTACAAGCCTATTGGTTGGTGCCACTCATGCCTAGGATGGTTTATCTGTCTTCACTAAATCCCTTCAGCTACACCAGAGCTATGCTGATGCAATTTAGTTGGGCATTTCTTTCTCAAGCTGATGCAATCAGGTAACTATCAAATTGTGTCTTAGATACTATTCTAAAGCTTATGTTCTATAGATGAAGATACCTGCTTTCAAAGAGTTGAAATAACTTGGCCAAGATTCCACAGGTAGTAAGTGATGCAGTTATGAATAGTGCTCTGGAATATTTGATTTGATCATCTAAATTCCAAGCAAACCATGCAAACTTTAAAAGTGTTCTTTTGACAATAATCTTTGGACATCCTTGGGCTTTATTACAAGGAGAATGCTTTCTTTCAAGGCAGCCTAAATCTCTAGCTCCATCTGTAGTGTACCCACATATGAAAACCATGGACTGGAGTGGGGGATTTAGCTCAGTGGCTTAAGCGCCTTCCTGGCAAACACAAGGTCATGAGTTCAATCCCTGGTACCAAAAAAAAAAAAAAAAGAAAACTGTTCTGAATCAGCTGTAAGAATAAATCATTATTCTGCACACAGAAGTCTTACCTCTATGATTCTATGTTTGACTGCTATTTTCCATCTTTAATCAATATAGTAAAACCTTTTCATGCATACACTATTTTATTCAGTCAACACAGTCCCTGTTTGGGATAAAAGCAGAAAGACACAGCCAATGTTTTCTCTAAAATAACTTGATTTCCCTAAAATAATAAATTCCCTAAAATAACTTCCCTAAAATAACACAGTCAACAAGTAGCAATGTTGACGTTTGAACTCCAAATGCCCTTTTTTGCTGTCTTCTCACCTCTGCAATATGAACTGGTCATAGGAACAGGTAAATTTATGTAAATCACCTATGAATCCTGAGTTCCTTTCACTGGCTGCTTTACCACACGTGAGAAGCGAAGGGTTGGAAGAGTTCTTAAAGGGTCCCCAGGTCAATCATCTCTCTTCCCCCCTCACCACCCCCACTCTCCATTGTTTAAACATTCCCCATTAACCAGTGAGCCGACTTCCAAATGCAGCAGTACATCCCGGTAGCTGAATCAATATTTCTTCTTGTGTCTGTGTGAGTGTTCCTTGTTCCTGGAAGAACACTCGCTTGGACCAGTGCATGGAGTAAAGCATGCTGCCTGCCCCAGTGTGGGAGAACATCATTCATTCACTGAACAGAGCAAAAAGGTAGAGGAAACACAAACTCTTTCTGTCTGATAACTTGATCTAGGACATCAGTCATCTCCACCCTCAGTGCTCCTGGTTCTCAGGACTTCAGACCCTGATTGAAATGCATATCATTGGCTCTGTGGCTCTCTGGCCTTTAAATGACACTGTCAGCTCCCATGAGTCTCCAGGCCACAGACCGCAGACAAGAAGACTGCACAGCCTCTGTATGAGTTGACATACTATAAAGCCTATGTGTGTTCCACTGCTTCCATTTCTCCAGAGAATCCTGGCTAATACTGCAGCTCATTTCATCACTGACTTGCTTTGGGAGGTCGTATGAAAGTCAACACCTTTTACTGAGTAAAATCTGCTTCCTGCTGCCAATCGTTGCCCCCCACTCAGTCTTTTGGCTCATCTCTCTAGCAACACCTCAGATAATTCATTCTGTTCTCACCAGCTTTGATTCTTTCCATGTCTTCTGTGGATTTACCTGGGTCTCCTTTCTCTTATCTATAAAATGGGTAGATGGGCTGGTGTTTTGTGAATTCCAGAAAGCATTTGCCTTGTTTGCTTATGATATTTTAAATGTCCAAATAACTGTACCCCTAAACAAAACCTAGCTTGCTGCCAGGAACTCTAAACAGCAAATGTTCCCTAACATTTTGCCTATTGTGTCTTTTCCTTCCTTCCATTTTGTTTGTGTTTCTGTGGAGATGTAGAAGATAGTCCAGAGAAAGTGGGGTGGGTGCCTGCCTCATTGTTGGATTGCCATGAACTGGAACTGTGAAGAGATTTGAAGTGCTTGGGGATGCTGAGAGCCCAAAGCAGCCCCACCCTTTCCCACCTTGGCTTCCAGCTGCATTTCCAAGTTACAGGGTGGTTTCCAGATGAATATCCTGATTGATTGGCATTGACCCAGGGTCCCACACTCGAGCGCCTTCTCCTGCACCCAAGTGCATCGGTGGCCTCTGCTCCAAAAATCTCCACTGAAGAAAGAGTAAAAGTCTTTTTGCAATATTTCTGAAAATATAGAAAGAACCAGATATTTTAGAAACTCTGCATAGATGAATGAATTGACTGCTGTGTGGAACACTAATAACATTAAAAGTAACAACAAATAAATATTTAACAGCAAACTTGTTCCAGCCACTAGACTAAGTGCTGTACATTTTATTTTATTTTATTTTATTTTATTTTATGCTCAAGCTAATACTATGAGCTAGCTTTTATTTTCATTGCTTTTTAACAGATGACAAAATTAACCTTTAAGAGGATATACAAATCACTCACCCAGTACCACATAGCTGATAAGGGATGGAACCAGAACTCCAGCCTAAGTTTGACAAACTCTAATTCCCAATCACTTTGTACTATACAGTGGTGTTGGTTTCTAAACGATTTTTAAGACTTTTGTGTCTTTGCGTCATTTTCTCCCTGAAGCCCTGAAAGATGCCTCCCAATCTGAGTTAGCGCATGCACTGTCTCACTAAATCCTGTGCATGATTTTCTCCTAACATTTGGTATATATTTTGTCTTTCTCCTAAGCTAATCTGTATGCTGCTTGCAGGCAAGAGATGTGCTGTTGCTGTTGTTGTTTTTCTTCTTCCCTGCACAGTTCAGTTCCTTTCTTCTTGTATTCTTTTATTCTGGAAGGTAAGATGTTATGGTACTCATGACTGAGGCTTGTCAATAGTTATTGGCCTATGACCAAAATAAATAGTTGTTGGATAAGGAGATGACAACTTCCACCCAGCACTTTCCAGACATCAAGAGAACTCCTTTTAGTATTCCCCAAAGAGATGGAAGTTTGGGTTACATTAAGGAGAGAAAATAGTCCAGATTGAGAGGTACCAATCCCTGATATTAAGCAATAGAATGAAATTTCTGGATTTTTATAAGAAACATTCTGAAAAACAAACTTTCCCCCGTCTGTAGAAGGAGGAACCTGAGATATGTGTCCTTAAGAAAAGGAAGGATACTCTCTTTAGCTGGGCTTGTGTTCTAAGCAAAGGCAGACTTCAAGGACCACGAGCACTGAAGATGCCCCTCAGCACCATGTAGCAGACACACTGTGAGCAGAAGTTTAACTATGCAAGAAGACACCCTCACTTCCTGTGGAAATCCTCAGGCTGTTAGTGCTGATGACACCTGGAATAGAAAGAAGTGGGGTTAGGCAAGGACAGCCAGTGTACTAAAGCTCTGTAGCTCTTCCTCTTTGATGGAAGAGTGGAAAGTTAGCTCTCTGTCCCTTGAGATTTTGCAAATAGTGATGCAAATCACTGCACTTTCATTCACTAGGAATCTTAAGATTGAGCCTCACAGTGACCACAAACACTGATTGTCAAACCCCAAACCAGACCTGGAAAGGAACTTCTTCTTCCTCTTCCTCTTCCTCTTCCTCTTCCTCTTCCTCCTCCTCCTCTTCTTCTTCTTCTTTTTCTTCTTGCTCTTTAACTTTTTCTTAACTTTAACGACTAGATTCCTCCTTTCTTATTCCCAGTGGCGTCCTATCAAGAACCCTACCATACAGCAGATAAAAGCGAGGAATGACATGGGAGTAGTGTTGGTTAATGTTCCTTGGACATAGTTCTGCTCTTAGTTCTTGTGGTATTTTAAGGTAGCTCTAAATAAAGGAGTTGTATAATTTATTGTCAAAAGAGACACTATTGAGCATATAAGAAAATCCTGCCAAGAACTGTGCTTCAGGGACGGGTACAAACTGGGCTGCCCTGGCCAAATCAGGAAGCGTGAAATCCTAGTTTTTAGGTATATATATATGTATAAATTTCTGTCAGTCCAACTCTACATGTAAATGATATGTATCCTAAGGGAAGGAATTTTTTTCAGAGTCATATAGTGACTTGGTGCCACAGGGCTGGAACCTGGGGCTCCTTTGGCAGGTGTCAGTTGGAGCCCTTCCCTAAACTGACAACTAGATCAGCCCCCAGGACTTGCTTCAGTAGGGAAAATCATGATCTAATGAGAACTAGGAAACTCCAGAGGCCTGTTACCTTTGTCTAGCACACTGGGTATGAATCTAATGCTCCATCCCCTCAAGAGGTAGGAAATGACTAATGTTCACTTCCTGTACATCAGTTATCCCCAGTACTACTGCAGTGACTTGAGTCTCAGTGTCCTCCCAAAGCTGGGCGTGTGCACTACCCTAAGGGCAGATAGCTTCCACAACATATAAGAGACGGAAAGAGCACTACTGTTGTCCTTGCTTGTCACTTATAGCTCGTGCTTGTGGCCTTCTACCTTCTACATTCTGTCTGCCATAAACTCTTTCCCCTCATTTGCCCCTCCCCCTGCTGTGCCACCCCGCCTTGGAGCCAGCTGACTGTGCACTGAAACCTCCACAAACTGTGAGCCAAATAAATCTTTCCTCCTTTAAATTTGGACATTGGATGTTTTGCCTCAGAAGGGAGAAAAACAACTGAAATAACTACATTTGTGGGTTTTTTCCCAAAACGGTATCATATCTGCACTATTAGGTGCTTCACATTTTTCTTCCAGTCAATTTACAGCTTACTCTCAGCACCCACTTTACACTCACCCAGAGCACAAAGGTTTGTGTTGTCATGGTTACAGGCTGGTCATATTTTTCTAATAACCAGTAAAATACACAAATTACTAAGATGTTTTACCTGTGTATTTCTAAAATTATCAGTATCCCACCTATAGTATGCGTACTGCATTGTGGAAAGCATTCATATTTAATTAAAGCTTTGTGGATTTTAAGAATCAGTTATTTTGCACTGTTAGCTCCTATAATTCTAGTCTCTACTCAAATGTTACTTGACATCTGATTCAGTGCAGAATGCACTGGGTTTTTTGGTTCAGTTTAATATGCAAAATACAGTTCTGTTATATAAACAGCTCTATGATTTCTAGGAACTTTGAAGAACACTGTGATTTCTAGGAATTGGGAACTTCATAAACACACTTTGCTGTGTTCAATTTAGTCTCTTAATTTGTGCCACTTGTTCAAATTTAATGCTGCCTTTTCTCTTTTATACATAGATATACATACATATTCATAGATATATTTGTGTACTATTTATGTCAAAGAGCTTTGCTAGTTATTTTTTATAAAGCACTTCTTACATGTCAGAAATAAATCTGATGGCATTGAATAATCCTACAAATATTCACTGAGCATCTGTCACATTCCAAGTTCTATCTAAACTGGGGAAAGTCAACAGCACAGTACCTGGCCAAGGCTCTTTCATGTAAGTGAGGCTGAGAGACAAGTAAGTAGGCACACACACACACACACACACACACACACTTCCTCGGTGCTACCCTAAGGAAGAGTTTGAAAGCCTCTTCCTAGTGATGTGCTTGGGGGAAGTGAAGACCTGTGTTTGGGACAGATATAAAAATTATACCCAAGCAGTCACATGGGCAGAAATAGGTATTGTTCTAACAGAGCTCCATTGTTCCTGGTGAGTTCTCTCCATCCCAATCCCCAAAAGAGTTGCAAAAATTCAGTTCATTTTTGTTTATACTTTAGGCCCTACCCTCCCACATATAAGCTGAAGTAACATTCTGTCAGCTTTTCTGCCCCTCTTGGGTTGCTCCACTCCCGTCCTGCCTTGCAGTGACCTCTAGGACAGGGAAAACAAGAAATAATGGCATCATACATGGGATGAGTGAGCAGAGAGTGTCAGTCCATTAACTGGGCTCCAGACCCTCACTGACCTCAGTCCAAGACACTGGGCACACTTCTGTGTTTGAGGCCCCCACTCACTTCCACTAAAGATAGCCTAAGTGTCCGCCACATAAGGCACTCCTGGGTTAACTGTGCCTCTGAGCTTCCAAACCTTGCATCTCTCTTCCTTCTCTCGTTTGACTCTGGGAACCTCTCATAATGGGTGGTCAGCCCCAACTCCCACACCCAGCCTCCTACCCACCGCCTTGGGTGTGGCTTCTCTACTGCTGTCCTGCCTGTGGACAGGGGTCCCACATGCCATGCTGGCTAGGAAGCTTATAACCCTCTCACACTGCTCCCCAGGACTGACTGCCCTCCCCGCCCCAGCCCCTGTGAGCTCCCTGAGCCACTTACACAGGGCTCACACACTGCCCAGGCTTGGACAGACCCCCTTCCAGCCTCCCAGCCTTGTCCTGCTTTCACATTCTCCTTCCTAATCCATGGTGGAGCTGATATCTGTCCTGTGGCTTTTCTATTTTTTTTTCTGTACATATAAAACCTAGATTTGAGAAATCTCTTTACCCTTCTTGCAGTAAGGTTTTTCTACAAATCAACAGTGTTACTGACTATTTTGTGTAACTATAGCCTATAAAACTTCTAGGCAATCTTAGGAGTTTACTTGGAATAAAAACAAATTAATTAATCTTTTTTAAAAAATTCTTACAGATGTTTAAAATTACCAGAGTAGTGTGTTCAGAGATATGAGCCCCTTAAACCATTTCCGGACTTTCTGCATTTGATAAATTAACGGAAAAGGAAGAGATAGAGGCACTAACTTACTGAGCTGATACCAAGGCACAATTGCAAATGTTTTACCTTCACTGGCTTCTTTAACCACTTACCATCCAATTATTTAATTACAGGAAGAACAAAATTGCCCATTTTTCATAAATTTTATAAGCTAATATAACAGAAAGTGTAAAAATGACAATTTTATCAAATTTATTCCATACAAGAATCGACTGGTTAAAATGACACTTCCCTGAGTGAGACCCAAGATAGGATGTGAATAAACTCATGCTCCAGTGATGCTCAAGGTAAACTATTCAGTGGTTAATCGTCATATTGGCCATAGATATAATGCTCATCTGACAGAGGAGGGAATTATATCCTAAAAGAGATTATTTAGCATTCTCAAATGATCTGGCTGGATGTGATGAAGCCAAAACTTCCTTCTGGATTTATCTGAACCCAAAATTCATTTAGTTTCTTTTCTTCCACAATAAGCAAAATAGTCGTCAATGAATGTCAGCATAGATTGTTGACACGGTTAATTTTCATGTCCTATCCATGTTATTTACACCTTATATATCTTTTTAAATAATAAGTGAGTATATTTATAACTGTTTTCCTAGTCTTTGGAGTAAGCATGATGCACTAAACTTGACCGTGGGTGGTGGCTGATAGATGTACCTTTGCTGTTCAGACGTTCATTCAGTCCTGCTTTTACCAGCTTAATATGCAACCTGCGGTTATCAACAAAGAACCGATGGTAACATGATTGGGAAACTGAAACCTGCTGTTTGATAATCTGCTTTGCAACATAGTATCCCAGAGCATATTATGATGAAGAAAGGTACTGCCTGTCCATGTAAACACTGATTGCCTGAGTGGATTCGACTCAGAGGACAGGTTGCCAAGACCCAGTGAGAGCAGAGCTCTTTGCTGAGCATAAGGGAGCCTTTATGTGGCATGCAGAAGAGTCACAGCTGTCATCCTGGCAACTGAGCCATGAGAATCCCTAGGGTTGAGAGCTGGGCAAGTAAATATAACTTTCTTGCCATGAAAATACTCTGAAGCCCTTCCCGGAAGTCTGTGACACAGATCCTCCCAACATAGCTAGGAGCAGCATTTCCTACAGGTTGGAAATCTACAACAGAATAATCCGCCCAGAATTAATGATGAGCAGTTTTCTTCTTAAAAAAAAAAAATGTAGTTGGCTTATGACAATATAGGTAAAAAGTCAGAATGATATGCATTCTTCACAGATTAATGCATGCAAAATTTTGACAGATTTTATAAAATTTACTTGTAGCAATTTAAATTGTGTAACATATGTACACATATATTTCTGTATGCATAATGTGTGTATGTTAGGACAACATAATTTAGAAAAGAGAACTGAACAAGGATCCAGGTTCATAGTATAACCTTGGCTTTCCTTTAACCATACTGAAAGTCATCAAACTTTTCTGGGCCTCAGTTTTTTCAGCTTTTACCCAGAAATGTCAGACTTACTCTAGTGTCGGCTGACACATATAAAGCACATGTCTATGCACTCTTATAAGCTACACATTCATTTCTCCCTGAAAACTAGATTAGATAGTCTGTCAAAGTTCCACCTGGGCCTTCCTACCTGCTACTTACTGCAGGTGAAATAAAATAAGAATCCCAGAATTCCATAAGTTAATATTTGTTTTTGTAAAACATGCTCACCCACAGAGGACAGGGATTACACCTTTATTATTCCTCATGTATAGCTCTACAACACATTCAGTGGTAGCTAATGTTTTTGAAAGAAAAAATAGATGATGAAAAAATAATAACCTGGGAAGCTGTGATTAGTTCTGAAGTTTTACAAAATGACACTTTAATATGCTAACTGGTCCGCAGCACTCTCCCGTTCCCTGCAAGTCGTCTCTGACCTTAGCTGTCTAATTGTAAAAGCCCAAACCCCTAGGGACAGCTTTTGAATGCTCTACATTTCTCATCAGTAACTGCATTTCTTCTTCTGGGGTTTTATCCTCCCCACATCAGTGATGAGACCCCCTTCATAATTTTTTCCCTGGATCCTCGCCCAATCTTTTATTTCCTCAGGCTTCTCTAAATAAAGCATTTCGTAGAGTTCATCTCTTGGTCTTCCTTAGTATTGGCATCTTACAATGAGTGAATATTGCAATAAACATGTCTGGTTCATCCCAGTATTTAGCAGATATACAACAAAAAGAAATCTAAATGTTAGGAGGTAAATATGTGTTGAATGACTGACCCTATTAATACCTATGTCTTCAACCATCACTTATTAATATTGCCATCATACAAATTCAGTGACTTAAAACAATGAAAGTTTATTCTTTCACAGTTTAGGAAGCTAGAAGTTCAAAAAGAATCAAAGTGTCAGCAGAGTTGTTTGTTTTTGGGTATCTGAGGGTAGAACCATCCATTCTGTGTCTCTCTGGCAGCTTCGCATGGTTGCCAGCGATCTAGATGTTTGTAGGTTTGAGGCACACCAGCCCCGTCTCCGTTTCCATCTTCACATTAGCTTCTCGGTGTCTCTGGGTCTTTGGTGCTGTCTCCAATGAGGAAAATCTCATTGGATTTAGAGCTCAGCTTAGTTTGGTATGTTCTCCTCTCCATCCTTGCCTTAATTATATGTACAGAAGCTCTTGTTCCTAATGAGACCATACTCAGAACTTCTAGGCGAATATGAATGTGACATTACTCAGCAACAACAGACTCTCCTTTGACCCATCAAAATTTGCATCCATCCCACATGCAAAATACATTCACCCCATTCTGCATCTGCTAAAGTCTTAAACCATTCTAGAATCATCTCTCAATCTCATCGAAATATTGTCAGTCGTGATATCCCAAATCTCAACATCGAAATAATTTAAAACAGATATAGGGGAGACTGAATGGGGGGGACTCCCATCATCAGTGGCCACCTAAAGAGGAAAAACAAGCAATCTGTGCAGAAATGTAGCCACGGACATAGGACAGACATTTCCATTGCCACCAAGAGAAATAATAAATAAGGCGTCTCTGGTCCCTAGTGATTCCAAAACCCAGGCAAGTGGGATTCCATTGAGTTTCAAGGCCACAGAATAATCTCCAGTTTGTTTGATAAATTTGACTACTACATAAAAGTGAAAATGCCTGCATAACAATATGAATCATGAGAAAAATTTTTTAAAAAATTTTTTTAAACGCATGGAAAAGTGTGATTCATAAATAAAACATTGTATTTATGCATTGTTTTTATTTATACATTGTTTCCTTGAGTTTCTAAAAATGATAAAGGCCCATATCTATTACAAAATGAATTAAGGGTAAATAAGATAACCACAGAAAAAGAAATTCAAGTGACTTTTAAATGTATGAAAAGATAATTAACAGTTCTTCTAGAGAGGCAATATCTAACAAATTTACAAATTCATATATCTTAGAATAGTAATTGCACTTTTAAAAATTTATCCTACCAATAAATGAGCAGATATGCAAAATAGCAAAGACCAGGGCTGCTTTCAAAAACACTTGTCACAATGGCAAAGTATTAGAAAATATATGAGTGGCCATTAACGGGGAACTGTTAAGATAAATCTTGATATATCATGCACCTACTAAAAAGTGAATAAGTTCTTTATATAAAGATAAGAAATGTTCTCTAAGATGCATTGTTAAGTAGTGACAAACTGTTTGAAGAGCTTTGTGTATAAAAGAGCAAAAATAATATGTACATGAATTCAAACATACATGCATACAATATCCATGGGAGACTGCCAAAAATCTGTTGGCTTTGATTACACAGAACTGGTTGGCCAGGAGCCATGGTAAAAGGGAATGCTTTCACTCTAAAACATTTTGTACCTTTTGATATTTGGACACTAAAAATATTTTTATTAGCACATGTTTGTAGTACATAATGCTTACATTCTTTGTGTGAAGTTGGTACATGTACATAACACACCTTAACTTCTTTTTACAAGTTTTTCCCTTTCCTCTCCTCCATCTTGTACTTACCTTGCTATTCGAGAAATATTTATCTGCTTGCTTCCTATTATCTGTATTTTTGGTTCTGTATTTATATTTTTTATTTCTTAGATAAGAAAAACCATGGGATGTTTATGTGTCTGATTTATTTCATCTAACATGATGGTCTCAAGGTGTATCCATTTCCCACAAATTACTCAATTTTATATTAATGTCAGAGTAATGCTCCATTTGGTCCAAATACCACATTTTCTTTATCCATTCATTTGTTGATGGACACTTTGGTCACTTTCAAGATGTAGCTATTATGAATTGTGCTACCTAAACATGGATATGCATGTATCACTGTGATATGGTATCTTTAATTCCCTAGGATAAATTATATTATCCTACAGAATAGGATTATTATATCTATAGGACAAATTTATAAAAATGTAATTACTAGGCCAGAAGGAGAACAACTAGGTCAAGTGGAATTTCTAGTTTTAGTTTTTTAAGGACTCTCCATATTGATTTCCATAGTGGTTGTTATGGCTTGTTAACATTCTTTTAATATTCTAGATGTTCTCCTCTGAGGAGTAGTTTGAAAAATTTTTTTCCGGTTCTGTATTTTGTTTATTCACTTTGTCAATTGTTTCCTTTGCTGTATCGAGGTTTTCTAATTTGGTGTGATCCCATTTGTTGATTCTTAGTATTATTTCCTGTGCAAACAGGTTTCTGTTCAGATGTCTATGACTTCCAGAGTTTTACCTATTTTTCCTCCAGCAGATTAAGTGTTCATATTTTAATAATTAGTTCTTTGATACATATTGATTTTAGTTTAGCACATGCTGAGAAATATAGGTCTGTATAAAATCTGTTTCATGCTGGCATTTCTACTGTCATCACTTACAAAGAGGCTGCCTTCCCTCCTGTGTATGTTTTTGGCCTCTTTGTCAAAGATCAAACAGTTGGATGTGCTTGGATTGTTTCTGGTCCCTCTATTCTGTTCCATTGATTCTCACATCTGTGTTTGTACTAGTTTTGTCACTGTAGCTTTGTAACACAACTTCAAGACCAAAATTGTGATGCCTCTTGCTTTTCTTGTTACCCGATATTGCTCTTGCTAGCCTGTGCTTCTTCTGGTTCCATCTGAATTTTAGGGTTATTTTATACATTGCTGTGAAGAATGTTGTTGGTATTTGGATTGAGATTGTATTAAATCTGTATGCCAATTTTGGAAGTATAACCATTTTAACTTCTTGATTCTTTCTATCCAGGAACAGGGTGTATCTTTTCCATTTTCTAATAACTTCTTCAATTGCCTTTGTCAGGGTACTGAAGTCTTTTACTTCCTTAGGTTAATTCTTAAGCATTTCATTTTCCTTGTTATGCTATTATAAATGTTTCTTTTTTCTTAATTTCTTTCTCAGTGGATTTTTTATCAGTGTACAGTGGTACTATTCATTTTTGTGTGTTACTTTTATACCCTGCTATATTGCTGAATTTGATTATCCTTTTGATGGAATTTTTTGAATCTTTTATTAGAGGATCATATCATCTTCAAATAACAATAATTTGACTTCTCTCCATACACATATCCCTTTTATATCTTTTTCTTGGTCTAATTGCTCTTACTAATGTTTTGAATACTATATTAAACGAGAGCGATGATGGACATCCTTGTGTTTTTCTTGACTTTAGAGGGAAAGCTTTCAGTTTTTTTCCCATTCAATATGATGTTGGTAGTAGGTTCATCATAAATGGCTTTTATCAGATTGAAATAAGAACCTTCTTTACCTATTTTCTTCAGTGGTTTTATCATGAAAAAATGTTCAGTTCGTCAAAGGCTTTTTCTAAGCCTATTAAGAAAATCACGTGATTTTTGTCCTTGCTTCTGTTTATGTGAGGTATTATTGATTTGCATATGTTGAACCATCTTTTCATCCCTGGGATGAAGCCTATTTGGTCATGACGTATGATTTTTTGGATGATTTGTTGCATTCTGTTTGCCAGTTTGTGTTTACATTCATTAAAAAGCTTGGCCTGTGGTTCTTTTTTGTTAGGTCCTTGCAACCAGAGTAATGCTAGCTTCCAGGAACGCCTTGGGGAGTACTCTTTCCCTTTATATTATGTGAAGCAGCTTGAGAAGTGTTGCTGTCAGAGCTTCACTGAAGTTTTTTGTAGAATTCACTAGTAAATCCATCCAGACCAACTCCAGCTGGACTCATGGCAGAAGCAGACCTGGGCTTTTCTTGGTAAGTTTTCTTATTACAGTTTCAATTTCATTGCCAGTGAGTGGATTATTCAGGGTTTTTAAATTTTCCTGGTTCAGTTTTGGTAATTCATGTGTGTCTAGGGAACTACCCATTTCTTCCGAATTCTCCAATTTATTGGCATGCAGGCTTGCACAGTAGTGGTTAATAATCTTCTTGATTTCAGCAGTGGACACTGAAAGTCTGTTGCCTGTCCTTTATTCGTTCATTCTCTGAATTTTTGTAAAACTTAGAGATTATCAGTTAAGCATGCCAGGTTATTGATAGTACCTACCAGCATTCTCTCCTGAATTCCACCAGATAAAGATTTTGATTTAAGTTATAAGTCAACAAAGATAAAAGAGAAGATGGCCGCATATAATGAGACCAAAATCCTGAAAGCAGGACAAAGGTGTAGAATCCTCCACTCAGGAACTGGGGCTCCAGGATTTCGGAGGGCAGAGTATAAGACAAAGCCAAAATACAAATAGATTACTTTAAAACGCATTGCTAGAATAAATTCCTGATCAGAAATATTAGATGGATAATAAAGAGTACAGTTCTGAGAGTGGATGCCTCTGGAGGATGGAATGAAGTTAGGGAAAACTGAGACAAAGGACTTTTCGTTGTATCTCACAGCTACATAACTGCACTGCATTATTACTTTGAAAACGGCCTTCAGAGTTATTATCACAATGTCATGATAACATACTTGAATTTTCAGCAGGATGGATGAACTTTACAAAACTATAATTGGCCAAAATTGATCACAGCAGAAATAGAAATGTAAAGTGATTCATGGCTCAAGAAAAAAATTGGGAAAATTCTAAAAGAAATATTATTAGCACAGCAAAAAAAAAATTAGTATTACAGTTATTTTCAAATCTTCATCATAAAATCTATATTTTTAAATAAGAAAATTGTTATATGCTATGTAATTTGTTTCATTGTGATATTATTCTAAATATGATTTAAACAAATAGAATCTGTCCATATGCTAAGAGAATTATACTCTGCAGCTAAAGTTTTTCTATTTTTCAAAGAAAATCACCAAGAATAAACTATGCAAAAGCAAAGAAAAGAATTATAATAAAATCCTTTATCAACCTTTGACAGAAACCAGATTAGTACTAACAATATGAAGGGAGGAAATATGTTCTCTGCCCTCCAGAAATTCACAGTGTAACATTTTTATATTAAAAAATGGGCAGAGGTATTATTATTTAACACTCAAAAGAACACTCAGAAAAAATAACTTAGAACTATCCACTCACTGAACAAGTAACATGGGAATGTCCATGAGGCAGATACACTGGGAGATGAAATTCTTGGGTAGTGGATTGGACAAAGCTAAGTAAAGCTCTGCCCATGAATTCAGGAATAATCGTAATCCTGCTCACAACCACTACACTTCTTGAATACTCATTCTGTGGCAAAGTTGCAAAGCTTATGTCATAATTCTGGCCCAAAGTTCCTGTGAGGGACTGAAAACTGATGGTCAACTTAAACACCAGCTGGACTGAATCAGAGTGGTGTTGAGCGTAGATGGCCCACCTGAGGATTGTTGCCAACAGAAGGAGACCTCAAGAGGAAG
The DNA here is from genome assembly GCA_004027455.1 of Hydrochoerus hydrochaeris. Classification (NCBI taxonomy): domain Eukaryota; kingdom Metazoa; phylum Chordata; class Mammalia; order Rodentia; family Hydrochaeridae; genus Hydrochoerus; species Hydrochoerus hydrochaeris. The sequence continues at coordinate 252,806 of PVLA01000382.1, read as the reverse complement.
AATAGTGGTATTGTTTGGTGCTGTTGGTTCTCCTGTTGCCATGGGTTCTTCTGGAGGAAGAGCTTCTTTCCTGATACGAATTTGGCTGTGCTCATCCTCAGAGGAACTTGGGACCTTGTTGTCACTGAAAATGGCTGCAGTTCACTTTGGGAAGCTCTGATTCTTATGCTGAGCATCACTTTCTGGCTCTGGAGAGAAAGATGCTGTGCTGTTCGATCTCCAGAACTTGTCACCCTGGCTTCCTGATGTGAACTCAACTAGTCTCGTCATGCGAGGAGCTCGGGACCTCGTTATTGCTGAGAATGACTATGGTAGTTTTTAGGGGAGCTCTGATTCTTACATTGAGCGTCACTTCCGGCTCCAGTGCAGAACCTACAGCCTGCTGGTATAGATCTTTAATCCCACCGGCACGGACTTTCTAGCTTCCATGACTGACCTTGGTGTCTTCTCAAAGCAGATGCATGAAACAGACTTGCATGAGTCATTGTTGTGGGCTCTAGGCCTCCAGCTGGACTCATGGAGGGGAGCGTTGTCTAGGTCTTCAGCTGGACTCGTGCAGGATGTTGCCATGGGATCCAGGCCCTCAGCTGGATTCTCTAGGTCTTTGGTGTGTGAATAGATTTCCTGCACTTTCTTTGTATTTGACTCCATGGGTGACCATTATAAATAATATTATAAATTACATGTCCTGTACGTAATTGTTCTTGCAAACCCATGAGTACAATTCCTCAGTTATAATGCCAAGTAAAAAGAGATTGAGCAAGACTGACAGATAATTGGGTCACAAAAGAGGGGATGGAGGGAACTTAGTGAAAGCTTGTGGTGAGAGAAGGGAGCTTTGGGAGTTAGGAATTGTAGAAGTGAAGCGGGTACAAGTGAGGGCAGATACCAAATAGTATGTGCAATGCGGCACATAATGGCAAAACAGAAATCACACAAAATAGAGTAAGATAAAGCAAAGCATAGTACATTAAAACATGAAATATTGTGCAGACACAAAAGATGTGACAAAGGGCATAAAGTTAGGTAAAGCTGTAAGCAAATATAAGTCAAGGACCATCAATGGTCATGTTTACTCCTTTACTATAGTGGGTGCTGTAATGGGCCACTGCACATGCCTCCAGCTCAGCAGTGACATGTTGGCATCCTCTCCTTAGGAACTCACAGCCCAGTCTTTTCTCTGGCAAAAGGGAAGTGCCACCTCCACAGTCGTGCTCTCTCTGTGTACAGCCAGCATATTTTCAAAAGACAGTTTACAGAGATACAAAGACCAGCTCTTCTGCATCAATCCATTGTTGTAAGAACACTGCAGGCCAACTCCTCCTCTATCCTATCCTGTGTTCTTCCTTTACCTTTCATCAGACCTAAAAGTATTGCAAGCAACTCTCCAGTGTAGAGTCTGTTTCCCCAGATAATCAAACTGTCACCACAGAAGAATCCCAGCTTCAGAAGAAGGAAATGGGGATGAGCTGAAGGAACAGAGATTGGAGAGATGCCGATGGAATCCAGACAGTACCTGTGGCTCCTGCCTTTCCTCTTCTTATGAGTCTTCCAACCTTGCATAACAGGCATGGTTCCGAACATCTCGGCATTCTGATGATGTAGTACCCAGATCGAATATAACTGGCCACAGAAATATCTGCTACCCAGCATATGGGGAAACATTACACTCATTGTACCCCTTGAGTTTAGTAGATTAGGTCAGCTTTATAGGAGCCCCAAAATTCTGTCAACTTATGGGGGATTGTGTTCCACAAACAAGCCCACATTTCTTCCTCATCCAAACATTATTACTCTTCAAAGAACTGTCCACACTTTATGGCTGACAGTATTTCTCAGCCCTTTTGAACACATGTAGCTAAATGTTAGCAAAGATCTTGAAGGAGCTGGAGGGAAGGGGCAGTGGGAGGTTTTGACTTCGTTCGTTTGTTTGCAGTTTATATTAGGAAAACAGTAAGCATATGGAATATATTTTTCCAAAACCACATATATCGTTCATTCCTCCTAGGTTCAGTGCCTTGAGAGTTGCCAAGAACATCTCTTTTATGATGGTTGGGAGACTTTAAAGCTATTAGTTGGAAGTTTTAATCAAGCCTAATGTGTGTAACAAACACAACAAAGAGACATTTGTTTTTCCAACAATGCAGCTGTTTGAAAACTAGATGCCCTGGTAACTAAGTCCCACTGAGAAACTGAGGTGGTGGCAGACTTGAGCAAGTTTGTTTTAATTTTTAACCATAAAATTTTGGGATCTGGATGGGACTTTAGAGATCATCTAGTGCCAGAATGATGGAAACCACCTTGACGTTCATGCCATTCGCCCTCACTCTCAGGGCCCATGGCAGAAATTGCTAATCAAACCCAGCATGCTTAAAGCCCACTGCTGTATTCCCAGAGTCTTCCCCAGGGCCCAAGCAATGCTCCATAATTCTCCCCATACATCAGACACTTACTATCAAGTAGCTGGTTCTGGAAAGCTAAGTGGACTATTTTCTTTTTTCTTTTTTTTCCCCTGTCCCAATCACTCTAATCCCTTAAATGTGGGTAAAATCGAGGACCTGAACTGGCATTGTGCTTATTAATTTAGCTTGGTCCCCTCACTCCATCCAGTTCAGTACTTCTCCCTCAGCTTCTTGCTGGGAATTTGCCTATCATTTCAGCCTTTCCAGAACTGCAAACTGGTCAGGTATACAAAGGTCTAAGGCCACTTTCCACATATGTGTCTTGCATTTGGAGTGGGGACATGGCCATGTCTCAATACAGAGCATAGAGGCCATTTAGAAGAGAAGGCATCAAACCAAGGCTTCGTATCTGCCAGGCTTTAGACACTTTAACAAAGCTACTAATAAAATGCTAACAAATAGAAACATGCCTTGTGCCACTGACTCATGGCTCTAAGCTAATCCTACAAAGGCCCCACCTCACTATTAAAGACATAAGAGAGAGACAGAGGAAATATTTCATGTATGTCCATTTGTTTGGTAACCACAGCAGCCAGACATAATGAGAAGTGAGTCTTAAAACGGTGTTGTTTGAAGTCAGGACCAGCCCTCTGGTTCCTGTACTGTCACCTGGGACCTTGAAGAAGCAAGTAGCCTTGCCGGTATTGGGTGCATTGAAATCACTGGATCTCTCAACAGCAGCGCCATTTTCCTTATCCTGGAAGGATGGTGTAAATGCGGGCAGGATGGAAAACCACCCGCTGGCAGAAGGTGCCCTGGGAATCAACCCAAAATTACAGGATGATGTGTCAGGGATCCAGGAAATTAAGGGTATAAGAAGTGGATCATTCTTTCTCCTTGATATAGTAGAACACACCCAAACTTCAGCCTTCATCCTTGAGAGCCTGAATAACAAAACAGAATGAACCTCAGGGACACCAGAAACAGTCCCATCCCTAAGGGATGATTAGAATGAATATCAGAGAAGGAGGAATCCAGGCTAAGGTCACACAGCAAGTATGGTTGGTGTTTTCAAGAGTAGGTTCTTTAAGGAGTTAAAAGAAAGGAGCTAGAAACATGTACACGCTTGGAACAATGGTAAATTGGAATAATTCATTTCATGAAATACTGAGTTTGCTCTCCACAGGGAGCAGGAATCTCAACCTCCATTCCCATCTCACCCCAACCACCAGTGGGTCTCCCTTCTTCCCCACTCTGACAATCAGCAAAGTAAAACACTGGCTACAAAGTGACTCACTCTGGAATGGACTCTGTGACTCAGTCTCTGCTCTCCAGCCTCCAGTCTAAGCTCCTTGACACTTAAAGAAGTTTTATTCCATCTGCCAACAAGCTGCCATGGGATAAGCCCTCCTTGCATTAAAGATAGATAGGTCATCTGTGGACCAGTGATAGATTGCATAAAGTAAATACCAAGTAATTCATTCTATATTTACTAAACTTGGATTAATGCCAGATGCACTAGCCCTTTTCTTCCTCCTAAAAACGCCATGGTTAAAGATGATTATTTAACAACTTCAGACGCTAAGGGAAATAAGGAAAATAAGTAACTAGAAGTGAAGTTTTGGAGAGGTTAGGTGACCTGCCCATGTGAGCAGAGACAGGATCAAAGCCAGGTCGTACTAACTTCCTTTGCCTTTCAGCCTTGCTTTTCAAATCCCATCACCTACAGCAGCATTTTCAATGTGGTCTAGACATGGCAGCCTCTTATTTACTAACAGAACAGTTGGACAGAGGGATCACCGATTGTCCCTAACACTTAAAAAACAGGCAAACTTTGGAGGACAACAGTCACATCCAGTTCCCGTGCCTCAGTCTTCTTCATCTCTATTACGGGGGTAATGACATCAATCTGAAAGATCAGATGAATTTCGCTTCAGAGAGAAGGTGAGATAAGGCAAGACAAAGCTCTTCACGCGGATTGCTGTTACTCAGTGAGAAGTGAGTTCAGGGAGAATGAGACAGATGAGAGAGGGTGGGTAAAAAGCTAACCCAATACATTTGTCTAGTGTAGTTATTACTCAGTTCATAGCAAAATAGGATCATCTCCACATAAGGCCTGCAACTTTATAGTTTACACAGAATCTTTAAGACCACAATCCTCTTCAAGCCGATAGTAAGGTATGATGAAAGAAATGAAAACCGTAACTTCAAGAAAAGCTTTTTTTCCTGCTTCTGGAGGTTACCATAACTTGTGACCCTCATCTTTCTGTCCTTATAGAGGATAGTGTTAAATTCCTAAAGGTTCTTTTACAACAGCCTATAAATTCCTGGGTGCTAGACACATTTTTTTTAAACCTATAAATGTCACTTTCCTGTAGTTCCAGAAGAAACAACCCTGGCAATGTTATATCTCAACTTCAAACAACATACCTGGACTTCAAGTGCATGCACAGTAGGTGGCTAGCACTGTGACCTGACAGACAGTGAGAACGTACACCTAGCTCAGCAGTCTTGAAGATACACTTTCTAAAGCGCCCTAGCCCAGCTTATATCATGTTCTCACTTTTTGAGCACCTGTACTCAAGAATGGAGTGTGTGCAAATAAACCTTTTGCATATCTGCTTTTACTGGTGCATCCTGAAAATTCTTTTTCAGAGGCAAGAGTCAGCAAACCTACCGGCTTATTTTAAAGGGTGGGATATGTTTCTTATTTCAACCTCGGGGTCCTTAGAGGTCCAACCTAGTGACAGTAGCTTAAATCTGTTATTTTTCTTTATTTTCTTTACAGACATTCACGTTTCTCAGATTTCCCCCTGAATGTGAGGTCAATTGTAGCAGCGGGCCTTAGAATTTACATACAAAGCAGCGCTCGGTGGAAGCTATTCAGACACCAGTGTGTGGCAAAGCTGGGCTGAATCTCAGCCTTTCCTGAACCCTGTGGGGACTCCATCAGATCCTTAGCAGGGACACAACCCAGTGTTGCCTCCTCAGGAAGAGAGAGAGATGTGAAGCAGAGCCCGCAAGAGCTTGCCACATCTCCAGAGCTCAGGAGCATGAACTAGCTCCCTGTCCCACGCTGCTGTGACAGGCCTCCTGCTTTCTCATTTTGCACTCTACCATATTTTCCCATAGTGCTTTTTTTGAACTTCTTCTTTCCTCAAATCCTCAGCTCACCCCAAAGGACATCGCCCTCTCCTTTTTCCTAAATCCCACTTCCCAGTTTTCTTTCCTGCCCCTGACTCACTGTGTGAGTTAAGTAGAAAGGATGGCCCCAGCCAGGCTCCTGTGTTGGGGGAAGCCCTCCTGTCTTTGAGTAATGGGGCAGCATCAGGGTTTAGGAAATGAGTCCTAGAGCCCAACTCACTGGGTTTAATTCTAAGCTCTGCTTCTAGGATCTGTGACTCCTCACCCGTGCAACTTGACAACGTGGCCTATATATGTAAGATTTGAAGTGATCACTGATCTCAAAGAGCCATCATGGAGAAGAGAGATAGCGTTTGACAAGGGCAGATGGCAGAATAACTATCATCAATGATTTTGTGTTCAGAACTGATTCAGTCACTGGCTGCCTTTCTTCCATGTCATCTCACATCCTTGCGAAAACATCCCTTTTCTTAAGCCAGACCCTCCGCTTACCCATCCCTTCTGACCCTGGCCAGGAGTCCGGTCCCAAAGCCACTTTCTCTCCACAGCATCACCAACTCCCTTCTCTATCCCCGCCCACACCTAACCTTGATTAACCCTCTCTGTTCAGCAAACCACCGCACCCACAGCCACGGCTGCGGGCCTGACCATGCGACTCTTCCCTCTGCTTGCTTCGGCTCCTTCCAAGTGGTGCAGCCTGTGGATTCTCCCCAGGCTTCACTCCCTCCTTGCTGCCATCCCTACGACTCTGCCCCTTTTTCACCACACTGCCCACTGCCCAGCCTTACCTTTTGGCTCCCTGTACTTCAGCTTTGGGGAGACTTTGCTTCTCCATCAGTGACAGGTAATGCTCATCCTTCAAGCATGACCAGTGGAGCTATCTCTCATCTTTAGTCAGTTGTCAGTGCTCACAGTCTTCCCATTTTTCAGATTATTGTTAGGCATTTGTACCTCACCCTTAACTGAGATAAGCATCTCAAATACATCTCTCACACATCTGTCTACCCCTTAGAGCACCCAATAAATCCCATTTCCACAGAAGGCCCTTGGATAACATTCTTTGATTGACTGATAATGGATCAGTCTGCAAACTTTTTAAAAAGATGATATTTGAGTTAAGAATTATGTTAGTTAACGCTTATGTGGTCTGTACTATGTGCTAAGCGATGGACTTAGGGATGGAGATAATAAAACAAAAAGGAAGAACAGTATCTGCCACTGTGTCAAACAATCTTACGTGCATTTTAACATAATCCTCATAATAAATATATGCAAGAAGTAAATATGCCCATTTTGTGATTGAAAAACATGAGACTTTAAGAAGATAAGTATTTTGCTGTCTTGTTCTATATCAGAATATCAGAGTCTAGGTAATTCAAAAGAATAAAAATTTATTTCCTACAGTTCTGGATTCTGAAATATCCGTGATCAGAGGCCTGGCATTTGGAGAGGGCTTCTTGAACTTTTAGTGTGGCAGAGCAGGGACATGGGCAGGGGGTACAAGGAAGCACACGAGAGAGGGCTGGACTTGCTTTTATGATAAATCTACTCTCACAGTGATGAATCCACTCCCCTAATAAAATCAACCATCTCTCACTTCTCAGCACAGCTGCATTAGGCTTTCAATTTCCAACACAAATTCAACCCAGCTATTCCCCTTCGTGGTATCTTCCCCAGAAGAATTAAAAACATTGTACTACAGCGATGTATGTGCACCCATGTTTATAGCAGCACACCTGGAAGAGCTAAATCTTGGAAACAACCCAAATTCACATCAACTGAAGAATGGATAAAAAAAGATGTGGTATTTTTATACAATAAAGTATTACTCAGGCATAAGGAAGAATAAACTGGAGACTTTTATAGGTAAATGGTTGCAACTCAACACATATTCATAAATGAAATAAACCAGACACATGTGTAAACATTGCATTTTTTTCCCTAGTGTGAGAAGCTGAAAGGGTAAATAAGATCCAAAATGTACAACAGATATTGTAAAATGGGAAGAAATTTTGAAAGGAAAGAGAAACTGGGATGGGGGAATGGAGAAAAGAAGAGAAAAGCAATATATATGTATATAGATAGATAGATAGATATAGATATATATATAATTGAGAGCTTTATTATTAATTTCTCTTAGTTCGTTGAAGAGAAAGGTTTGTGCTAATATTGTTTGGAAAATTAAATGCCAGCATCTTGTACTCTGAGTAATTTAAAGACAACAACATGCAATGCATTAACCATTGTTACCCTCCTATTAGCGTGTCTTGAAATTTTTTTTGTCTTTAAAATAAATTTTTTTTAAAATTCCAACATGAGAACTTTAGGGAACACATTCAAACCCAAGAAATTGTCCATGGTCACATCAGAATACCAGAGCCGAGCACATTTCATTTACTAACGATTTCAACTAAGTGTTTAAGGACACCTATTTCTGTCCTGCCTCATTTTTTTCAGGACTTTCTCAATACCTTCAGGTGCCTAAAGTGACTCTGGAGACGTCAAGCAGTTGAATAAGTGTATAGTCCAAGGCTTTATTAGTCGCCCAGGATGAGTCCCCAGCCTGTGAAGTGAGATATTCCTTAAATTCAACACAAACCATGATAGTGCCTGACTATATGTAGACGCCACTCAAATGTTACAGATTCTTCATAATGATCATAGTTCATATGGGGGGATAGAATACCATTTTGCCTTGAAAGTTATAAAAAGGCATAATGAAGTTTTCATTGCTATCAAAGTGAACTAAAGAATGGTGTATATTTCAATGTTTAATGAATCATTCTCTAGTTGAGGACAATGGAGAAATATTTCTATAGTGCCTTTCATTTATAAGGCCCTGAGCTTGTGCTAATGAGATATAAAATGATAAATAAAATATTGTCTCTTTCTTCTTTAATCTACAGTGTAATAATTGAGTTATTGAGATGAATATAATAATAGAAATAATCAAGGCTATCTCACTAAAACAAATAGATCTGTTGGTGGGAGGGCATGAATAGAAGATCTACTAAATGGTGTTATTGTTGTGGTTTATATCTAGATGTCCCCTGAAAATCTCATGTAGTTATTTCTGGGACTTCAGGGAGGTGCTTGATCATGGGGGCAGTATAGCCGACTTGCTGTTATGAGGTAAGTTCTGGTCAGAGGAGGTGGGTCGTGCTGGGCATGCCCAGAAGGTTATATTTCCTCTCCTGGCTCTGCTTTGACTCTCTGCTTCCTGCTTGCCACCACGCCACGAGCAGCCTTCCTCCACCACGCTTGGTTGTCATGCTGCCCTGCTTTGGAGCCAGCCAGCAATGGACTAAAACCTCTACAAACCCTGAGTCAAAATGAACTCTTTCTCCTTTATCTTGTGGATATTGGGTATTATGTCCCAGGGATGAGAAAGGGAATAAGACAGTTATCATTCCACTAAATCATGTAGTCAACCAAAATGTGAACCTTGACTAAACATTTTTTTCAATAAGCATTTCTTAGATTTCTACTGTGTACCAGGCATTTTTCCAGGCCCCAGGCATAGAACAATGAAAAAAGACATGTAAATGCCCTTGCTTCCTGCGTCTTACACTCTGATATGGGTGGCAAATAAGAAATATAGCCCCTAAAGGACATATAACATCATAGAGGTGGTGGTATGACTACAGATTAGGGGTCACAGTGGATAGGGTCAGAAAGAAGAAGATGGAGGGAGTGAGGCTTGACATTCAGAGGTCAGGATGACCTGAGTAAGAGGCGACATGTGAGAGACTGATAAAAGAGAGTGAGTCTCGGCGGTTCCTGGCTGGAGTGTCCCAGTGAAGGAAAGCAAGTGCACAGGCTCCGCAGTAAGAGCAAGCCTGGCATCTTGAGGAGGGCGGACAGGCCAGCGTACCAAGAGGTGAACCAAGTGGGAGAGTGGCAAGGAGTCAGGCGGCTCTTTAGCCCCTAAGACCCTATTTTCTTCTGCATGCTTTAGGAGCCACTGGAGAATTCTAAGCAGACAAGAAGCCCATGATTTGTGCTTTTAATAGACCACAGCCTACACAGTTGTCACAGAGACACGGCCTGTGACAGAACTGGAATTTTGTGGCTGGTCGTGGTTCATGTGGTGATTTCATTAAGCAGTGAATGTGGACCTAACCAAAGAGAAGCGGGAGGCATTCTTGGTGCTGGTAACCACATGTGTGATGATGCAAGCAGGAGTCGGAAGGTTACGTAAGTCAGCATTTCCAAAGTAGCTTCAGTTAACACTAGTTTCAAGGTATGTGACCAAACTTTACACAAGGAAGGACTGAGACCATGTAGGAAATGTTCTGCTTCACAAAGGTAACCAGACATCTTTCCTAGAGAGTTTTTAGAATCCTCAGGGAGCTCATTTACTTTTGTTCCCTTTGAGATGGAGGTGAGATTGGAAGAGGTCATGAATCTTATTTGACCACAGGACTCTAACCTTGAGAGATGCCAGTATAAGAACTTCAGCCTAAAATTAGGGCTAGTTTTGTTCAAGGGTGAAAACAGGGATATAATGAGTAATGCATCTTGAAGACAGGCTAGGACAGTTTTGGGTACAAAAAAGTCAATGTATTCTGACCTGTTTGATAAACATCATGACAAAAACATGAGGTTACTGTGCTGTAGGATAAAACAGAAGTCTCCAAACACTCTGCTGGGGGGAGGATTGTAAGATGATTTATTAGAGTATGGGAAGAAAATATTATGAGGTCTGTTTATATGATTTCAAAAGTCATAAAGAAATGAATATTGCAAAATTAAAACACAAATTGAAAATGTCATATGAATATGATCAATAAACAGTTGAATTGGGTTTGGATGTTCTGAAATGTTATAGATAAGAATCCAAAAAAGTATGGAGATTTCTAGATTGGATGACTCAGAGAAGGAAATGTCTAATGCACATGCCCAGGTTTGGGCTGTGGAAGTGAAGAGGAAGAAATACCATCAGGAACTGGGTGGGAGTAGGATTTGGGGTATTGGGGAGCTAGAGGTGCTTACCAGCAGCAACTGAGACAAAATGAGAATGGGGTAGAATGAATGATGACTCTGAGGATACTAGTTATAGGGATAGGTTGGAGTTTACCTCTGACTGTGTTGAGGAAATTGAGGAGTAGAATAAGGATATAAAGGTCTGGGGATGTGGCTGAGTGGTAGAGCTCTTGCCTTGCATGCACAATGTCCTGGGTTTGATCCCCCGACCCCACAAAAGAAGAAAAAAAATCAATCATATAAAGCCATTAAAGTACCTAGGACATATTAAGGGTTCAGTAAACTGTTGCAAGATGAGTGAGTGAGGTCACAAATCAATGAATAAATAAATAAATCCAGAGGGCTCATTGAAGAAATACAGAACAGAAAAATTTAAGCAAAATTAAAATGCTCTGCCAGACTGATTCTACAAAATGTTATTTCCTAAAAATGAAAATAGATTCTTACGATATCTAGTATGTGTTCATTTATTTTTGATGTTGGTCAATAAGAGTTTGAAAAAAGCAATGTTATGTACATGTCTACATATGCTTTTATGGCAGTCTTAAAATGTTGGTTCATATGTTTACTGTAAAAAAGTCAGAAAATAAAAATAAACAAAAAGCAAAAGAAAAGAAAAACGAAAGCTGATCACAATACCAGCCAAAGGTAGCAGATATATGTATTTACAAAAATAGGCTTAAAAATATATGCATTCATACATATAACTTTGTAATTTTCACTCAATGGTATGATCTGAATATCTGACTATGTTAATAAACATGCATCTATGGAGTCATTTTCAACATCTGAATAATGTTCTTTCAAACAAAGACCTTATAATACACTTAACCAGCCCTCTATTATTGCACCATTAAAATGATTTTTGGGTTTTTTTCATCATGAAAAGCTACAATATACTTGCAATTACATCTTTGTCCCTATACCTAGGTCCTCAGGTTTAATAACTGGAAGTCAAATTGCTGAGTCATTTTAAAGGCCTTTGCTATTTATTTTCACATTGCTCTCTAGTAGTTTTGAATGAGATTTCACAACACATATGAATTCCTGAAACCCCACTTTAGCTTATCTTACTTGATTTTCACAGTAACACCTTGAGGAAGCTACTTGTCTCAACTTCACAAGTGAAAAAGAATGCTAAAGAGTTTAGAATGAGCCTTTTTCGAGCATATGAAACTTGAACTGACGCTTGGGTATTAACACCCGAGCTATCACAAGAGCTTCTTTCCATATCATGGGATGGAATGCCAGTGTATCAATGAGGAACACCAGTACCCTAATCTGCTCTCTTCTCTAACAGCAAAATATATAACCTCAAATGTCCAATAAGGAGTGTCAAAATTAAACATTGGTTATTGCTTGTTTGAGATTGAATTATTTTTCCTTGTAGAGGAGACTTATTGATATCTCACAAAGTGACTAAGTTTGCTCTTGAGTAAATTTTTATTAAAATATAGTTGCTTATAACTCCTGCTGGCTGTCAATATTGTTTATATTTGGATATTCTTGGTTGCTTTTAATCAACAAAAGTATCAGAGAAATAGACAGTTCCAAAGAGACTTGTAGATCATTTCAGTTCCACACTAGCTAGTGGAGAGTGGTTGGTATCTAACTGAAACGTGTTATGACTCTTCACCAAAACTCATGTTGAAATTTAATCCTTATGGTGAGATATGAAAAGGTGGGACCATGTGAAAACTTCAAAAGGTAATGAGATCACAAGAGTTGTCCCGTCATGCATGGATTAACTCAGCCATGCCTTAGTGAGATAATGGGCTATCTTCAGAGTCAGTGTGCTTTAGAAACCAGCTGGGTCTGTTGCTTGTATGCATCCCTCTTACGAGGTGATGCACCATACCACCTTAGGACTCTGCAGAAGGTCCCCCTTAGTAAGAAGGCCCTTACTGGATGTGAGTCGTTGATTTTGGACTTTTCAGGCTCTAGAACTATCAGCTGAAAAAAACTTTATATACAAATTACTCAATCTGTGTTATTCAGTCATAATAACTGAAAATGGGCTTCCATGGGAAATGTCTTTCCCAAGGTCACAGAGGTACTATCAAAGGACTGTCCCTAATCTCTAGCTAGAACTCTGATTAGTATCACTAAACTTTACTGCTACTTTGTTCCTTAAAATCATGGAGTTTATTTGCATAATTTTGCATTTGGGGAAAATGGAAATTTGAAGACAAAATTCAGTCAATGATGCACAAGTGATTAACTATAGCATTAGATAAAGACCCAGGCATACTGAAGTTTAGTTAAGAAGCCAGTCCCAGTTTCCCCTCTGCTTTATCAGAACACCCATCAAAAGACTGGGATTAAGGCGAGATGCTCTCACAATCAACAGCAAATTGTAAGTGGTGGCTAAAGTAAATAACATCTTAGTATATTTTGAAAATCAAAGTTAATAACCCCCAAAGTGAACAAAATATTCAAATGTTAAATAGAGACTCGATTCATTCTTGCACTTATCTGACTACTCACTCACTTCAACCTAATTCTGTTCCTATCATGTCCTGTCATTATCTAATTTTTAATAATTTTCATATTATGGATATTTTTGCACTTACATCATACTAACCCCAGCCCTGTCCAGGGAACAGCAGAGTCCAGATCAGAGGTGACCTTACCAGTGAGGTGCCAAAGAGGAGACAGATTACTCACGGGAACTGTAGGCAAGATGCCTGTGCATGTGTGTGATTAATGAGTCTCATCAGATGGCCAGATTTGCTCTCCAGCTGGGTCCTAGGGCCACACAGAAATGGCAACTACAGAAATTATTTATGGACCTAAGTTTGGAATGACTCAAGTTCTCATGATAACAATTCAAGCCATTCAAAGATTAATCTTTTAGGAATCTGTCTATTGTGTAGCACTTAGTATCATAAAACCAGCTGTTCAGACACTGGATGGATGTACTGGCTTGTCAACTAATGTGGAAAACAAAAAGAGCCCTTTAATTGACCACAAGCTGACATGAGCCCATGCTGGTGGGAGGTGACTGTCACAAGCACAAATGGGATCCTGAGATGCACCATTGGCTTGTGGTACTCAGTAGCTGCAAGCATAATTTCACAGGAAGTCAGGGTCAAAAATCAAGTTCTGATCTCTCTGTAGGAAAGGGTCCAAGTTGTCATTTGAGGCTAGAAGGATACATTTTATGGTTGAATTGTGTTTCCCCCAAAAAGGTAGAAATTCTAACCATCTAGAACCTGCAAATAGGAGCTTAGTTGAAAATAAAACCTTGCATATGATGAAGTTAAGATGAAATCATTCATATTCAAATATGACTGGAACCTTAATGAAAAAAATATGTTCATATACAGAGACAGTCATGCACAAAGAGAGAATTCCATGTGAAAACGAAGGCAAAGGTCAAGTGATGCACCTATAAGCCAAACACAATGGATGAGGAGCACACCAAAGACACCAAAGAGATTACCCCTCACATCCCTCAGAAAGCAGCAACCCTGAGGACAACTTGCTTTGGGATCTACCGGAATGCTCCAGGGAGCACCTAAAAGAAGCCAAATCAGCACATCCACCCATACTCTGACAAGACTACCCCGGTGCCTATCACACAGCAGACATTCAATGACTATTCATTTAGGGAAGAACTAGATTTCAAAGTAATCCAGTAGGTTAAAGAGAAAAAGAAGTGAGTGAAACACCTGATTCCCTTCCTTCAACTTCCCCCTCGTACCAGGCATTAGCCTTTCAACCTCGCTCTATTCTGGGGGGAGGGAGGAGGAATCATAGGATATCAGACCTCGATGGCATCACAGGCTTTATGCGTTCCACCACCTATAGATGAGGAAAATAGAGACGGAGAAAGAGACTCTCTCTTTTTGTGTGTTTCTCTCTTAAACAGGGGATCCTTTTTCCATCTTCCATCGTAATTTTCATCCTTAATTCAAAATTCAACTGCGAATTTAGCTAAGCCTACCAGAAGTCAGAAATTCTGAGATCTACTGGTGTTTTTACATGAGAACAGCAATTTTTAACATTAATTGATCATTTATTTTATACCAACAGCCCTACACAAAGCACAACAGTAGAACTCCTTTAACGGCAAAGCTACCAGATAGGTTTTATTTTATTCATGCTTTACGGATGATTCAGAGAAGGAAAGCCACTTCCCAAAATGGTACAGTTCAGAGACTGAAACCCATTCTGATGGTTTCTGAAGCTTACAGTACTTGTTCTTACTCTGCAGTTGGGGGGTGAGAGAATTCAGTGAAAAGAGGTTGAGGCAAAAACAAAAGATATGTCTCAGCCACTAACCTTCATTTGGGACCTTACATCTTCCCTATGTAGCTTAATTTCCTCATCTGCAAACTGCAAATCAATTAGGTTGTGGCTATTGAATTTTGTCAACAGTGGAACGTATTTATTGTGTGCCTGATAAACTAGATACTATTCTAGACATTGCAAATTTTGCAATAACTGGTATTTTTTAAAAGTCCTTGAATTCATTGACATTATTTGAGGGGTGTTGGGGCAGTAAACATAAAATAAAAGTGTTAAAAAATTTTTTTAAAAAAATAGGTTGTCCTCAATGAACACCACATATGGTAAAAAGTCAGGAGTACTGCTAACAGGTATACGGTGATCATCTTATTTTATTTAGGGTGCTTAGAAAAATCCGCTCTGAAAAGGGGACCCTTGAACAAGAAGTGGAAAGGTGACATAGAAAACAATAAGAATGAGTATTACAGGCAGGCAGAACTGATGTCACCAGGACTCCTCAGGAGGGTCCATAGGTGGTACCCACTGAAAATGATTTAAATCTGCCAGGCACATATGAAAGCTATGTTTAAACATCACTCCTAAGTTTTGTCAGAAAATCTTTCATCCTGAGCCCAATTGCAAAATGTGGCCTCAAAGTTACATAATTCGCTCGGGCTCAGTGCCAACTCCACACTGTGCCAAGCCTAACTGAGTGCTCCTGGCCAGCACAGGTTAGAGGTAAAGACCAGCAACAGGGGTTCATGTGACTGACGGCCCATCACCTACTCAGGGTTTTTTTTTTAAGTCTTTATCAAAAGATCTTGAATGATGTGGGAGTCATGCATGTTGTATTTGACACGTGTGTACACGTCAAAATCTCAGAAAGAAATGGTTTCAAAGATCCATGGGTTTCAGCTCTCCTGCTCTCCTATCAGTCCAGCTTTCTCCCTGTAAGTCACCAGTGTTCCAGGAAAGGCCTGACATTTCTCATCCCTGCCCTCACTCATTGCCCTGCCAGCCCATTCTCCAGACTATGGCCAGAATGGGAGTCCTGAGGTGAAACCCATACCACGTCCCCGCTTTCCTTAAAACCTCTCTGCCAACTCAGCGGTGGCATTACATGACTTGCATATGTTTATGTCAAAATCCAAAGAACTGTACCTTAAAGGAAGTAAACTTTACTATTTATAAATTATACCTCAGTAAACCTGACCTTTAAGAAATCTCTGCAGATATAACCTTTTGTGGACAATGATATTATGTCATGGTTAGATGTTTATTCCCAGCCTAGATTCACACCACCATCTCACAATATCACCTATTAAATGAGTAAATTTGGCCAACTCACCTAAGCTCTCTGTACTCATTTTACCTCTTAGAACTGCTGTGATGATTAAATGAGTTAATATCTATAAACCACTTGGAGCCTGATGTTTAATAAATGCTCATTAAATGTATAGTACTACTATGAAGCTTTATAATACTTTTCTTGAGTCATCACTGTATCAGCTCAGTAGTTTGCATTAGCTGTTGCCATACAAAAAGAACCTCATACTGGATGGCTTAAATAATAGAAGCATTTTGTCTCCCAAGCTGAAGTTCAGCAGTCTGAGATGAAGGTGACACAGGACGGGTTCCTTCTGAGGACTCTAGCAGAGAATCTAATCTGTTCTGAGCTTCCATAGTTGTTGGCTAACTTTGGTGATTCTTGGCTTGTAGATCCATCATCCTAATTTCTGCCTTCATCATCACATGGTGTGTGTGTGTTGTGAGTGTGTGTGTATGTGTCTGTCTGTTTGTCTGTCTGTCTGTTTATCTGTTTTCAGCTTTCTCCTGTTTTGGAAGCACACAAGTCATTGATAAAGGGACCCACTTTACTCTACCATGAACTCACTGTAGATAATTATATCCGCAAAAATTCTTTGCCAGTGGGTTTCTAACCATGGCTCTGCTGCAGCTGACTATGTCCCTGGGAAAATATCTTTTTCTTCTGAGGTTCAGGTTCTGAACCTGCCAGTGCCAGTGCATGATGGGATTTGACAGGAGAAACACCAGGGAGTTGCTTGGGACTTCTGAATGACGCTATCTCTCTGGAGGATCCTATCTCCAGCTGTAGCTATCGAATGAATACACCACTCTAAGTTTCTACTCCTGTAGCTATGGTTTTCATGCTCTAACACAGGCAGAGAAGGAAACCAGGGTGAAATTTCTCCAACAGAGCAACTCCAGTCACTGAACCCAAAATGGGCTACTAAGGGGAATGTTTCCCTGTGAACTTTGAGCAGTAACAAGACAAATAACTAAACAGACAGCAGGAGGAGAAGGCACAGAGAGGAAGGAGGAACAAGTCAGGGGAAGTGAAAAGGAGCATGTGAGAGCCACGTACACAGTGCCTAAATGTGTGCACCTGAGTCACGGAAGCAGGATTTTCTCCAGCCCTGTCTTCCTGGCCTGGCCCCTTTGCCTCATCTGACCCTGGTGGGAGTTTCATCATGAGACTGGGTTCAGGTCTCAACTCAGCAACACATTCTCAGCAAACTCTAGAACAAGACATTTATTCTTACCTCCTGTCATGCATTTCCTCATCTTCCACTATTTGGCCTGTCTTTCGAGATCATGAATATCAAATAGATATATATATATAATCTCTCCATCTCGGTGCAGTTCACAAAAGGACAGTCACTTTTTGAATGTGCATTAAGCATTAAAATATATTTACAGAATGCATTAAGAATACTTTAGATTTTTTGCTTCTATGTATGTATCATACTTCAATAAAACAATTACAAAAAGGAAATTGTAAAATACAATCTAAGTTTATTTTAACTTATGAATTAATGGTAACATAATGTGATAAGTGATCTACTTAATAGCAGAGCCAACATTAAAACTGAATAATATAAAGAGGAATGAAATACTCCATGTTTTATGTATATAGCTAAATTCTGGATGCATACCTTTTACTTAAATTCTAGCTTTGCAAAACGGAAGTTCTTCACTTTGGAAAATTCAAGAACTACAGGAAAATACAATGAAAAAAGTTAAAAATAAACAGAACTTCAGCCCTTACACAAACAGAGGAGATTTGTGAATTATGATATTGAACTCTGATTGACTAAGTGACGAAAATATGACTCCTCTAAATTCTTCTCTCCTCTTTTACTTCGCTTGACATCATCATGCTCTGAAGTTGAGAATTCTCATTCCTGAACAGTGTAGTAGCAGAAAGGCCTACAGAAGGCAGGAAGGGACCGTGAACAAGTGGACCAGTGAGGGACTCACAGCACTGATAAATGGCCGCTGATCACTAGGTCTCAAAGCCAGGGGACTTCAAAGCATTGCGGAGACTGACAAACTCAAGACCTGTGCCCTGTAGAAGCAACCCTACTCATTATAATTTTCTAGTTCTAGTTTAATTCACTATTTTCATATTCCGTGTGTGGCTAGGTCACTGATATTTCTGAGACGACCTAAGCATCTGAAATTTTATGTCAGTTTAAATGTTGGAGCCCAATTAATTTCTTTTTTAAACTCTGCAAGTCAATCCAAAAACATCTGTAGGCCAGATGTGGC
Source organism: Hydrochoerus hydrochaeris (assembly GCA_004027455.1). Classification (NCBI taxonomy): domain Eukaryota; kingdom Metazoa; phylum Chordata; class Mammalia; order Rodentia; family Hydrochaeridae; genus Hydrochoerus; species Hydrochoerus hydrochaeris. The sequence goes on along the minus strand of PVLA01000382.1, from coordinate 234,468 downwards.
CTGCAAATGCCAATTTGTAACTACTGCTAGAGGGAGCAGGGAGGGGAGAGTTCACGGAAGGTCTTGGGCAGGGAAGTAACAGGAGCACATTTGTAGTTCAGAAAAACCCCTGAGGCAGCTGTTGTGAGGAGAGGCCAAAGTAGGGAGAGGCCGGAGGTGGTGGAAATGGAATATTCCACATGAGTGGAATGAGATGGGATGGGATGGGATGGAGCCTCCACTTGGTGTTGGAGAAGATGCTGGTGCAGAGAGTAGAGCCTGGGTGTCAGAGCACTGGACTAGGAGCCCAAAAGGGGGGCCTGCGTTGCAGCTTTGCCTAGAGCCCTGGGGACCTGCTCTTCAAGTTTGAGGAAGGAAGCTCCTTGTTTGACAACAGACAACTGTAGAAAAGGAACCACTGGTGCTGGAGACGCCTTCTCCCAAAACAGCAAAAACAAAACAAGCCCCCGACTGAGGGGGGGGCAGAGCCTGGAAGGTAGCCAGAAGGGGAGGCCAGGGCTGAGCACTCTCAACTAGAGGTCAGCGGAAGGAAAAGGAATCATTTTCAAACTGAGTCCTACACCTGGAAAGGCCTATAGATGCTTCATCTGGAGAGAAAGGCCACAAAAAACATAGAAATTTGCTTGCTCGCTTGCTCATGTTATTTATTGAGCGTCAACATGTTCGAGTTGAGTTGGTGCTGAACTTCGAAAATAGGGTGATAAGGCTGGGGATTTAGCTCAGCGGCATAGGCGCCTGCCTTGCAATTGCATGGTCATGAGTTTGATCCCCGGTACCAAAAAAAAAAAAAAAACAAGGGTGATAAGAAAAAGAAATTAAAACATTAAATCCATGTGGTCTCTGTCCCATGGAAGTCTTTTCAAAAAGATATCAACAAGATAAACTCATAAATAAAACCAAAGATGCAAAGTTGAAATAAGTGCTGAGTCAGAGAGGGTCTCAGTTGTGTGTCCCAGAAGGTGGGGACCTCAACTTGCAGAGGTACTGATGCTCACCTTCAGAAATAGAGATGAGCAAGCATAAATGATGTCAGAGGAAGGAAGGAAAAGCGTGTAGGCATAAGGAGCAGCGTATACAAACTCCTGACTCACAGGAAGGACTGTGAAAGTTACTTGGACCTGCACATGTCAGGAGGCAAGGCCCCAGGGGCTGCGGGGCAGGGGAGAGATGAGGTACAATCTACACCATCTGCAAATGCATCCATCAGAGGTGCCGCCGCCACACTGCCTCTTAGAGATTTACGGTGGATATATTTGGAGTTATTTTGTCTTTAGTCATTAAAATGAAAAACCATCATATACTGTTTCATCTGCCACCAGGTCCTGAATCCACAGGGCAGTCTCAGAAAGCTGAGTGTCCCCCTTACCTTTCACAGTGTCACAAACTCAAAGCTTCATTATTATTCTCTCAATTCTGGAAAGAGATTAGCTGGGTGTGTTTTGCTTAGGGCTTCTCAGGCCTTTTTAGCTGGATGGTGACCTAGAAATGAAATCATCTGAAGACCACTGCTGACATGATCACACTGCAGTGCTGGGCTGACTCAAAGAACTGGACTGGGCCTGACCAGGGGGCAGAGTTTTGTGCCTGAGGCTGCTCTCTGTGTCGCTAGTCTGGGCTCCTTGTGGGAAGTGAGGTATTGAAGTAGAATACTGTTTACCTAGCAGAGTCCTTGGTCCAGGGCAAGCAGAAGAAAACAGGAAGTGTTACAGCCCTCTAAAAGACCAGTCCCAGAACTGGGGATGGCACTTCCATTGTACTCATGGGTCACAGCCGTCATAAATCAGTTTAAAGGAGATGGAATATACCTTTCACTTCTTATTCAGACACTGGCATCTGCATACAGAAGGGAAAATGTCAGTGATGGTGTCTTCATCACTTTCTCCACCACTGTGACAAAATACCCAACACTTGCAAACTAAAGAACAGGTTTCATAGTTTTAAAGTCTCAGTCCTGCATGGGGGGTTGACTCTAATGCAGGAATGACATGGTGGCAGGATCTGCTGGAAGAAAACTGTTCACATCATGGTGGCCCAGAAGTGGAGAGAGAAGGGAGAACCAGAGAGGCAGAGATACCTTTCCAAGTCACGCTCCCGCCCAGCGGCTCACCTCTTCCCACCAGGCACCACACCGTAACAGCACATCAGTTCTGTCTCCCCAGGATTCAACCGTTACCAGGCTCTGCAGTTCTGGGAACTCCGCCATGTATTCTTTCTAGGTTTTTCTTGTCCTGAACAAAGAACTGGAAAAAATAATCACAAAAGGTAGCAAGGTTTTACATTTATCAATGGCAAGAAAGGAAACCTCTTCAGAGCAAATGTGGGCCGATTGAAAGGAGAAAGAGTAGTGTATGTGCTGGCTAAGAGTGAACCACTGTGAGGAAGAGAACACGCCAGCCAAGAGCGGGCTAGCAGCCATCTTTGCAGCCCTACTCCTCAGGCTGAGGTCAGATCTAGGCTGTCTTGAGTTGAAGACAGTGCTTTCTGATTGGTACCAGGGCCAGGACTTGAGCGCAGGTGCCCTGGATCTCTGTAATTAATGAGTCACCCTCACCTGAACAGCCAGTTGTCACACCCTAATCTGCTGCTTCACAGTCACTTTCCAAAAGCCTGTCTATGAATACATGAGGTTCTTGCAGGGGACATTGTTGATCTAAACCGTAACATATGAGCATCTTGAGCTGGCCATGGAAGCTCACACCTGTATCCCAGCACTCTGAAAGACTAAAGTAGGAGAATTGCAAGTTCAAGCCGAGCCGAGGCAATTTAGAGACTTATCAAGACCTGGATCATCATAAGAACAGAGCTGGGTATGTAGTTCAGTGAGAAGTTCAGGGTTCAGTCCCCAGTACCACAGAGGGTGATTGGGGCAGGGGGGCATTAAATGGATATCTTAGAGAGGAGCCGTCACAGTAATTACAGTTACTAGCTCCATGTAACAGATGAGGGATAAGGATTAAAACAAAAATGTGCTTCAGAGCATAGAGCCAGCGGCAAGAGGTAGAACTGAGATGCAAACCCAGGTCTATCTGACTCCTAAAAAATTCCTTACACAGGGTTGTATGAAGCAATGAGTAAAGTCCTGGCCTAAGGGTCCTGGGTTCTGATCCCAGTATGCATCCCATTTGCTGCTTGACTAGCTGAGCCCTTCCCACTTTGGACCTCAGGCTCTTCATCCATGCTGGCAGGGTGGGGCCCCTTGATCTTGCACACCAGCCTGGCTCTAGGATTCTTCACAGCTGAGGGCGTGTGCTGCACCTCTAGACCCCCTGGTCACCAATTGGCTGCTGCAGCCATCAGTCTGTCAGCTCCCTGCAAGGCCAGGAGCCTCTATTCTTTCCCTCTCCTCTTACCAACACAGTGCTTTGCTCCCTTAGCTGCTCTCCTTACCTGGCCTTTCCTCTGAATGCCACTAAGTATCCAGCAGTGCCTTTCACCTCTCCCCCTCGAAAAGCTCCCTCATATCTAGTTTCCATCTTGACTCTGAGCTTAGGAAGGCTCAGCTCAACATCTTTTAATGTGAGACAGGGTACAAAATTTGCTGCACTTTGCAAATAACCAGAAGCTCAGGAAAGTGCAATGAATAAGCAAGCATTTGGGCAAGTGAATCTATGCTCTTTTTCCGTGCAAACTGCCAAACTGTGTTACACTGCGAACCAGTAAGGACAGAACTGGGTCTCACATACTCACTGCTGTGGCGACAGCGCCTTAAAAAGTAACTGACCTACAGGAGATAATCAAGCCATTATATCTTTTGATAGTATTTGCAAACTTTGTTTTAATTTTCTGGATTCAATCCATTCTTTAAATTTCTATTTTAGGGTTCAGTTCACCACAAAAGTACTGGAGTACAGTATTCTTCTTTTATCTCTCCTAGTTCTTGATATGTTTCTCTTTGTCAGTTCTCATGGGTCTAATTTTTTTTCCCCTAGGAAAATTATCTTTTCCACTTAAGTCACTGAAAATTAAACTAATCTCAGGCCATTTCCTCTTCCCTTCTAGGAAAAAATAAAAAGTAATAATTTTTTTTAAAAGCCGTGAAAGAGGCTGAGAATCAGAAGCCCTGGGCTTCCCACCATTCCTATATTTTTCAAATTCCGCACCGCGGGATGTTTCAATCGTTGCTAGCAATGGGAAGCTTTCCAGATACAGTTGCATCCAGAAGCAGGATGCAGAAAGCAGGTAGAAGTGGGGCAGCAGCCACTGGGGCGGGGACCACAGGCCTCCTGTCTCCTCCCCTGCTATCTGTGGCTGCCCCCGAGCCCCTCTACTGAGGTGGGTCTCTTCTGAGTGAGGTAATCCTTCAGGCTCTCCGACTCCACCACATAATGATTTATAGCCTTGTTAATCCACTGCACTGCCAAAAGGGGCCAAATCAGCAGACAAAGGCCTAGATAATACACTTACATACACTCAGGAAAGAAAACAGGCGCAGAGACAGACTGCTTCAGCCAGCAAAGCCTTTTCTCCAATCGCTTCCTCATTTGTTCACATTTTTGCCATCTTTAATTTCATTTCCTGATTTCTTTGCACACCCTTCCTCTTCCCCCTCCAGAGAGTTTACTAAAAATTCTAAAGATTTCTACTTTTACTTCTTGGCTACTGTCTGCTGTATATGTTCTCCCCACCCTCATTCTTTGTCTCCATGGTACAGATTTACTGCTGAGTTTATAAACTTTTGCTTAAACTGCATCTCAACTTCACCAAATAGAGGGAGTCAACAGAGTCGAATGAAAGAGCTCCTATGGCCATGTCAGAGTTTTCTAGAATCCAGTGGAAGAGTACTTTTTAATTAAATTGCACTTTTTAATAGCACTCATAGTAAAAAATCCAAACAGAACAAACTAACGCTATAGTGAAACTTTTATGATACTGTCCAGCCTGCTTCATCTCCCAGTCACTACACCTTTGTCTTAGAGACATACTTTAAGTACATATGAGTGTCTTTTCAAAATATTTGTGAAAATAGGAACATGTTTCTCTTAAAAATGTGATATTATGCAAAGTTTTGTTTCAACCTTTTTCACTTACTATCCAACAGATCTTTATGAATCATATGTCTCTCTCCTTCTTTTAAACAATAAAATTCTGTTGTGCATTTACACAAATTTACTCACATCTCCTATTAATGCACACTTAAGACTGTGTGTGCACCATGCACAAATAAAAAATATGCTATTCATGGTTCTATAATTAGCTGTTTTATTTTGTGATACATTTTGGAGATTGCTTCACATTAGCTGGCACAGAGCTACTTCTTTTTTCTAGTGAACTACTTTATTTTTAGAACAGCTTTAGGTTCACAGCAAAACTGAGTGGAAAGCAGAGGGCTTGCCATATACCCTCTGTCTCCAAATGCATACAGCCTCCTGCACTCTCAGTGTCCCCTACAAGAGTGGTACCTTAGTCACAGTGGGTAAACTACATGGACACATCACAGCCAACCAACAGCCATAGTTTACCTAGTGTTCTTTCTTTTTGTTGTACATTCTCAGCATTCTGACAGATGTACAATGATCTGACTCTATATTCCGGTGTCCTACAGGACAGCTTCACTGCCCCTCTGTGCTCCACCTATTCATTCCTCCCTACCACAGTCCTGGCGACCATTTATCACTGTTTTACGCTCTCCAGCACTTTGCCTTGTCTAGAATGTCATATAATTAGAATCACAAAGTGTGGAGCCTTTCCACAGTAGCTTCCTTCACTTAGTAATGTGCAGTTAAGCTTCCTCTGTGTCTTTTTGTGGCTTGATAGCTCCTTTGTATTGAGCAATGAATACAATTCCTTTGTCTGGCTGCACCTTGGTTTACCCATTAGTTTGCTGAAGGACATCTTGGTTGCTTTCCAGTTGTGGCAATTACAGAAGAGAGCTTCTATAAACATCCATACATCTGAGCTTGCATAATAGTTCACAGTGTGTCAACACATTAAGTTATCCAATCATTCTTTATTGACAGCATTTAAATTATTTCCAGGGTTTTTAAAAAAATCATCATTATTCTGCCAAACAATGCTGAAATGAGCATCCTTTACATGTACCTATATGTCTATGTAGCTAAGTCTGTAAGAAAGAGCCTGATAAATGGAATTGCGTATGCGTATTTTACATTTTGCTGTGGTACTAACTGTTCCAACCTTAAGTGTGCATAAGGCAATAAATTCCAGAATTGTGGCAAATAGGAAAAGGTTTCTTGCCTGTTCAAGAGTCCATATGCTGATCCATCCACTTCATTCATTCCTTATGGCCAAAGAGACCATTCTGTGTGTTCCCTCAGCATGCCACTACTCCTTCCCACACCCACCTGAATGCTCCCCTGCTCCTATGTTTCCTTTTAGCAATAGCCATGACCCCCTTTAGAAATACAGCCTTTCCCTGGCTATCAGCCCAAACCTGCACACCAATCTGTTCATTTGATTTTTGCCACCAGTCTTGGAGCAGATAGAGGGGAAATAAAACTGCCTTACAACTGAGGGAACAAAGGCACAGTGTGCAGAGCCACGGCAGCCACGCCGTGTCACTCTCCTGGCCAGATTTGTATCTTCCCTCCTATGCTAATTTGGCCCAGAGCTCCTGAGCCAAGGTGAGCCTCGTGTATCTTGGGGTCAGCTGCTCGAAGACCGAAGCTCTCTACAGCCTGTGTCACTTCCTTCCATCATTTGTCTCAGCCTCAAATTCTCACCCCAGCACTCTGAGGTGCTCAAAATACTCAGCCTAACTCACTTCCATGGTAACACATCTCCTGCACTCAGGGCCCCAGCTCCCCTGGAGCTCTTGCCATTTCTCAAGCAGACATAAAACTTTCCCACTTCTGCCCCTCAGAGGTTCAGGCTTCTCCCAGGGAATTCCCACCTCCCAGGACCAGCTATCAAAATCCTGCTGAAGGAATAACAACGTTTATGGTGCCTTTTCATCTTCCCTGACACACTGATGAAGCCACTTCTCTCTAAAATGCAGACCCCCCTCTTTGTGTGCCTCACTCATAGCCTGTGTCACCGTGGTCACATCACCATCAGCCTTATCAGCACTGTTAACTGTGAACTTTTGAAAAGCAGCACCACATGGAACTATTTACCCAGGAGCTTCCAATGGGACCTGGAAGTAGCAGCTGAATCCAATCCAAATTATCATAGTTTTTTTTTTCAGCAAAACAAAAACGGAGTCATTTTTCACCTTAATGACAAAGTGAGAGTGTCTTCTTAGTCAGTGCACTTAGATCTATCAGAACTCTGTGTATGACTTTTTTCTCATTTGTTTAACCATTTTGCTTTCTGAACACTTAGTTTTAAAATCTCTCCTTATTCCTAGCAAAACTGACATCCACATACACACCTGACATGTAAGGAATAACTTCCTACCTGTGGAATTTATAGCTGAAATGATATACATATGTTATACTTTAATAAATTCTGCAAAAATCACTTTCCAAGGAGCCATGCCAATTTATTTTTTTCCCAAAATTTCCATTAGTCTCTTGACTGGAGTATATTATCTCTTCTTGTAGCATTTTTCATGCCCCCTCTCTAGGCTTTGTGTATGGAGATGGGTTACTGATACAGTTCTCAGTCACCCATAAAATTAAGTGGTTCTGTCATAATCTTTAGCATAGTGTTTGCAAGCCAAGTTTAAGCAGTAATCACCACTACTGGCCAGCCAGTTTCACAAAGAACCCTACCTCCTTCCTTGTTCATTTCTTTACATTCTTGAGTCCTTCATGCAGTACCCTAAAATAACTATTACCCGTGTGTGTGTGTGTGTGTGTGTGTGTGTGTGTGTGTGTGTGTGTGTTGGGGTAGCCAGGGTTGGCACCTAGTTCAGAAGAGGAGGAGAGAGGAAAGCAGGTAAAGGAGAGAGAGAGAGAGCTGTGAGTGGAGGAGGGTTATGAGCAAATCCCAGAGGCTCATGGTCACTGACATCTAAACTCTAACATCCTCTCTCTGTTTCTAGAAATTATGACTATGGCCCCAAATCGTCATCATTTTGCCTTTTTCCCATACGTTGCTGGAAACAGCTGCATCTTTGAGGTAGCAGTCTGGTAAAACTCAGCTGTGAGACCCTGCTATGAAAGTACAATCTCCTCAGCAGCCTGAAAATAAGAGTCCTATTACGGAGCCTGAGCTCTTGCATCTGATTCCTGCTGGTATTTGTACTGCTATAAGGCTCCAAGTGACATAAAGGAATTACTGTGACTCCCAAACTGCTAGATATCTGATACGCTGAGTTTATGCTCCCCAAAATCACAGAATGAATTATAAGGACAATGGAGATTAAGAGTAGGAAAATTTGGATCTCATTTACTCATTCAGTTTCTCACATGAACAAGACAATAAATATGAATTGGGAAAAAACTGTTCAAAAGAAAAAAAAACCGTGAAGGCAGAAAGGGGAAAGGAAAAAGAATGAAAGAAAAAGTATGCACAAAATATAACTGGTTTCTCTTCATTGAAAAGAAAGGTTTGTGCTAAGATTGTTTGGACAAGATACGTTTCTATGTTGTACTCTGAATCACTACTACAAAGACAAAAATATGCAATATGTTAATTACTGTAACTCTCTTACTAACCTGTTTTGAAACTCTGTTTTATTGTTTTTTCTCTATATATATTTCAAATAAGAAAAAAGAGTAGAAAATTTTATTGAGGACAGAGACAAGAGACAGGAGACAGGAGACAGGAGACAGGAGGGGTCCTGAGTGGTTACCAATGAGCCCACTTCTCAAAACATGTTTTATAGAGCAAAATCACAGGATAGGTCCAGTATAGGCTAACGCTGTAATCAACCAATAAAATTGAATGTATAGTCACTTAAGTAGTATTGATGCAGTGGGGAAGCAGGCCACATAGCAAGTGTTCATGGAAAGAACAAAGAACTTTTCAGAAAGGATGGGTCCAGGGATCCTGGTCATCCACCAGGGCCACTGATGTCAATCTAGATTTATTGGACCAGGTGCTACCACTTATCCTGTCCCTCGGGGAAGTATGTAGGCCTGGTCGTGTCATTGTTATCTTGAGGCTTGGCTTCCAACAGTTATGCCTCCAGCCGAAGTTGTAATGTGTTTTCCTCTTTCATATTGACTATCTTGAGGCCTTTGCCCTGTCTGACTGCCCGTGATATTTCTATCTAGCTTAGCTGCCTATAACAGTCTTAGTCATTTTCTTGTAGCTGAGGCATGATACTCAACACCCACAACCTAAAGGAGGCTCATGGTTTTCAGAGGATTCAGACCATAGCCGGTCAGAAAGGCATGGTGGGAGGGTTTGGCAGTCAGGAAGCTAAGAGCAAAGCGAGAGACACAGAAGCAGACAGACCCTTCCAGGTTGTGTCCAGCAACGCCCCTCTAGCCAGGCCCCACTTCAGTGCACTCAGCTGCTGAACTCACTAGAGGATGAATTCCGTGATGAATGTAGCACCCTTACGATTCAATCTGCTTCCAAAAGTCCTGCTTCTGATTGCATGAGAATTCGGGGGAATATTATAGATCTAAACCTTAAGAGAGGTTCACAGTGAGGCTTGCATTGAGATGGAGTTAGGTTAGAACTGCTTTTTTATTACTTACTGTGCAACCTGGGTCAGGCTGCTTAATATCTTTAAAACTTGATTGTCTCATCTGTGGAATGGGACTAATTATCCGTATCTTATAAAATTGTACACAAATGAGAATAAAATGTAAGATGAGACATGAGAGTAATATAAGTTCTCAAACCCAGCTACTGGTATGTAATGTACACAAAACAAACAGAAATTAGCTTTACTGTCTTTCAGACTTCTTACCCATCACCATTTGACTATGGTACACCAAGCACTAATCTTAAAAACACTTTATTTGGCTGATCACTTTATATGTCAGGGAACCTGAGTCCCAGAGAATAGCAGCTGGGAATGTCAGGACAGGACCCTCCTGCCTGCAGGTGCAGAGCACATTCTAGGGCCCTGAAGTGATCAGACTTAGCCAGAGCACCTGGATCTGCTCTCCTCAACCCAGGAAGATTCTGCTTGGGAGAAAGGCCACCCTGTCACCCTTGTTTCCTTTATTGAAAGTCCTTTTCTCTCTGTTCCCTTCTCCATCATCAATTGCATCTACGGCAATTGGTTTTCTCCCCAAGCCCGTGTCCTCCATCCTCTTCTTCAGCAGATATTGCTTAACACTCACAATTATTTCTCCTCTTTCTTCCAGGGTCCATAAGACACCTGCGTGTTCTTGTCTTATGCTCCAGTATAGGTCAAGTAGAAGTTCTACAGTCTAAAATATTGCATGTGCAGTCTCTTCCCTGTGGAAAGTTTCCTGAGTGACACAGCTAATAGATCTTTCCAGGACTCCCCTAGGCTGAATAGAAATAATAAATGTAGCATTGACTAAGTTCCAGGTCACTCCTGACTACTTTACAGATATTAAACTCATTTGATCCTCATAGTAACCCCAAGTGGTTGCTAGAGCTTATCAACAGCTCCATTTTACAGGTAAGGAAGAAAAGACACAGGGAAATTAAGCAACTTGTTTAGGGCCTTTATAACTAACAACCGGAGGAAGCAGTTGGCTCCAGCATTGCTCCCAAGCTGCTCCCAGGATCGCGCTCCGCCTGGGGCTTTGCCTTTGCTTCTTCCCCTCTCAGGGCTTCGTTTCCCACTTGCTGCCCAGTTTCTCAAGGAAGCCCTTCCTCAATCACTTGCATGGAAAATTTTTATCTCAGATGCCTGCACAGGAAAAACCAACATATGACATTCCCTATACCCACCCTCCAAGGTCACTGATGCAAGTAGTTCGTGTAGCATGATATGCACAAAGAATTGTTTTGCCGTTGGAGAAATTCATTTACAGGACTGTCTTTGAGGAGTTAATAGTTCCCGAAATGGAAACTTGCCCTAGGAAGCACTAGATGATGAGAAGGAGGACAGGACAAGGATGACAATGACCATGAAAACAATGATAAATATTTCACAATGATAAACATTGGGCTAAGTCCCTTAAATACATTACTTCATCCAAAATATTTTCTGAGAGTGCTGCTATTCAGGGAATGCTTCAGCAATAATGACATGACCATAGAGCATCAGCCCCAATCAGCTTATCTCTTAATCACTATATGATTAGTTTCCATTTTGATGTCCAACTGAAGCCTCAAATTTGATATGCTCATATCTGAGTCCATCAGCCCTCCCTGCCCGTAGCCACAGGAGGCCCAAGTGCTCTCTCCGTGGCCTATTTGGGAGTGACCCCACCCCTTTGATTCATCATCGGTGCTGCCCCAGACAATCCAAATTATACTGATCTGTCCTGGCATCTCTTGGTTCTCTTCCTTCCTTTCCAAATGTAGCATTTCACAGATTCTTTCCATTCCCTCAACAATCATCTGAAATATTTTATCTCTTGTCTTTCACATGCTCCCTCAGAGGCGCAGAAGGCTAAAGCATATTGCCTGAAACACACAGCCAGCTAGGGGCAGGGGCAGGATTGGCCCTGAGATTCACCTGGCTCCAAACCCGCGCTTCCTGTCACAGTGTTACCAGGTAGTGGATTGCCAGTTAAAGGTCTTCCAGGTCCTTCTCACTGCAAACAAAGAACTGAACAAGACAAACCAAAAATGGCTACAAGGTTTATTTGAAAAGTGAGGAGTGAAGGCAAAACCGGCTCTGTGGAGCAAACTTGTGCAGAACAAAAAAGAGGAATGGATAAAAGGCAAAAATAAAAGTACACCCTGAGTCAGAGAGACTCAGGGAGGGCTCACGTGAAGAGCCATGACCGAGGACCCTTCTGACATCCAGCATCTTTATGCTGTCCACATCTTACAGGAAATGTAGAAAGTTCTACATACATCCGGGTCCTGAGGGACGATGCTGTGCCGATCCTGGGACTCTGCCATGTCTCTCTTCCCAGCCAGTCAAAGCCGTGCCCAACAGTTCATGCAGTGTCCCATCAGCATAAATCTAGGGCTGAGCTACGTGTTTCTTACTAAAGAGGAATTATTTTAATTAACTCAACAATCATACATTAAATAACAATGAACTCTTCAACTATTCCTTTTTCAATTTTGCATCTTTTCAGGTGACGCAAGTCCCATGTGGTACTAGAATTCTATCACTATGTGCCTAGCAATTGTTAATCCTCCTTCGCAGTAAAGAGAGAGCAGGCTTCAGGCTCAACTTTTACTGGCAACAACATTAAGCTACACTACAGTTTACTAACACTGTTGATTTCATGGTTAGTTTCTATTTACACCAAGTGACACTTGTTTTCAGTGTGTGGTGATAGAAGTGAGATAAAATTTTTTAAAAAATAAATGCATTTGAGTTTGGAAAGTGAGTCAATAATCTAATATATCCTACTCCACCTGCTAATCAGAATAGCAGAAAGCACAGTGGTGAAGTGTAAACGGCAGGTGGAGGACAGGCATAAACAAATCGTTCTGTAGGAAACAAACTTTGCTTGCCAACTCCACAGCGCCTCTTCAGAGTCAGGAACTCCTCTCCTCAACCACCTTCAAGGCACTTCCTCCCTTTACAGAGTGGTTCAGTTTCAAAGAGATGGCCCTTGAGTGTCAGCAACCAACCTTCTGTGTCCTAGATGAAGATCAAGGTTCAAAGAAAAAAAGAGGATCTGTTCGGCTTTTTCAGAATGTAACAGCTGTTTGGGGACTAGAACTTACAGCTCCTGGTGCCATCTGTGCTCTCTCCTCTGCACCAAACTGCAGTCATTCATCATCACACACTCTTCATTCTTATATGTGGAGAAGACTCCAACCAAACCCTGGTTTTCCAAGAAAACTGAGCATTGTGCCCTAAGGTATCCATTATATTGTATGTAATGACTTAAATTTCTCTCTCATGTCCCTCAGAGGATAATAGTTTTGTACTACACTTGGAAAGATCAAGAATAGACACGCAAATAATTTTCTTAGGGTCTAATTATTTTGCAAATTCCCAATTGAGAAAAGCTGCTAGAGTTTAGCCTTTTTGAATGATTCTCTTCCAGCCAACAAGCCTTTTATATGCCAACTGAAGTCTCCCCTGCTTTAATTTAACGTCATCTTTCTTCAGTGCCCCTGGGATGGGGAGAATTCATTAGTAGGTCTCTCATGAAAGTCTAGCATAGCAGGAAATTAAATTCATCTGGTACAATCAGCTGTTCAGAAAGCTTTGCTGGTTTCCTGTTCTACTTTATGGTTGCCTAGGTGATTGCAAAGTGATTGCTTGATGACATGTTCTAGACTCTTTCCAGGTATTAATGTTAAATTTAGATGAAAACAAACCAAAACCTGAATAGAACAATTATGCCTTGCTGGCAAGGGTGACTTCAGAACCAAAAATACTTAGTGTTAAGAGGAGAGGGGTCAGGAGAAATTTAAGGAATTTTCCCAAAAGCTCAAGAAGTCTCAAAGGAGACTACAAACTTATGTTTTGTGGCCTCAAGAGGGCAGACTTAAGATCTAAGGGCAAACATTTTAAGAAGGAGGGTGATAACTACACAGACCTACAAACCAGGCTAGGGAGAGCCATTTCTCTACAGGGCTTCCCAGGAGTTTAAGTAAGAAGTTGATTAGACCGTGAAAAGCTTCATCCAAAAACCACTGTCATCCCATTAACTACGTAACTCAGTGTTTTGGAATTGGCAGGATCATCACTCTAAAGAATAAAACTATGTTCCTCTTTCAATTTTCACATCACTTTAAATAAAAATATCCACGTTCAAAGGATTCTTTCACACATACGAACTGAGGAGACAAATATTCCTTCTCTAGATACATTTTAATTAAAAATAATCAGTAACAATTTTCTCTCTTACAAGGCATTGACATACATTCAATCTCACTTTATGTAAATTTAATCAGATAGAGAGATATTATTAAGGACAGACATTTTAAACAAAAGAAATCGACAGGTGTTTTTCTGCTCACAAATCACAAAGACAGAAGGACACTTGTCCAAGCCAAGATGGCATGAGAGAAGATTTTCCTCAGCCAACCAGCCATCAGCGTAAGGGTGTTTTCTGGCACCCAGAACCTCACTCTTATTCAAACACTGATGAGGTAAATCACACTGTGGTTTTTATTCCTGTTTGGTGGGCAGGAAATGACAAATTAGTGTCTTAAGGGATTGACAAAATATGTAATTAGACACTATCAATCTCTATAAAAGGTTGTTTTTATAGAGATTTTTCTGTTTTTTCTTACATCAGATAAAGGTGCATTTAGCCCATAAGAACTTCCTACTTCAACTCAAGCATGAATTCCCTAAAGTCAGGACTCAGTAAGGATTTCCAGGTAAACTCCTCCGCAGGGGTGTGCATGAAGTAACAGTTGCCGGGTAGTGACAACACGTGAGGTCAAGAGGTAGCACAGGGCTCCTAAAGTTCCCACTACCTTGGACTGGACATTTCCTGCTTCTTCACTTCAGATCCCTCTTTTCAACCTGGAGGAAATAAATGATCTCTCAAATTCATTTTATTCTAATGTTCTGAGTCTAGATTTCTAGATCGGGAGAAAGACTCTTCTAGGATAAATCTTGAAATGCCTCCCGGCTTACAGATGGAGAGGAAGGGAGTAGAGGGCAGAGGACAGGAGGGGCCGGGAGCCAAGTGAGGAAAGGGAACACTGTTGGGCATTTGTCAAGGCTTGTGGTCAAAGCCTGAGGACTTCCTAGTTGACATAAGCAGTTTCCCCTTCTTAATTTAGTGTTTGTGGTTTTTTTAAAAAGGTGTTTACTGAAATACTCCATTAAGGTTTTACATGACTTATTTATGTGTATTTAAATAAATGACTAATTAATGTTTATTTTAAAAGGGACTTTTTTGTTAGTTTGTTTGTCCTTGTATGGGAAGGTTAAACAAAAAGCCTATTTACAGTATTCTATAGTTTCACAAACAGGAAGGAGGCTGAAAATGGTTTAGTTCCACAATTGGGATAGATGTATATTTAAAGAAATGTTGCATAATGCACACTGCCACTTCCTAAAATGTATCACAGGGAGGCCAGTTTTAGAAAACATAAATATGAGGTGATGTATTTTGAAAACTGTGTGAACATGATAGACTCTTAATTGAGGTCTGTGGCTTTTATGGGAAATACTCACGTAGGGGCATCTGTTATATAGAAAGACAGTTCCTGCTATTGAAGGAAGCTGAAGAGGATGTGGAGGTTCAATTTTTTCTGCTCTCACTTCTGCAGTAAATATCCCATCTATATTTTTGTTCTGAAGTATTTTATTTTTCTTGTAGAGAAGACTAACAATATATTTCAAAGACTGAGTGATGTAAATTTCACTGGCAACTCACATCTCTATGACATTTATAAGCACAAAAGCATCATTTTCTTTATGGCAGCATTCATTCTCTTCACCCCATGGAAGTGCCTTTATTCTCTCCTTTTCAGATGAGGGAAATTAGGCTCCCTCCCCCTAAGCTGCAAAAATGGGGAAGGTCCGAGTCAGGTGAAGCAGGAAGGTGAGCTCTCCTATCCCGATTGCAATGGTCTGCATGTGATAATGCAATAAATTAAAAAGCTCAAAATCCAGGCTTTAAGAGACAGGAAGTTTTGGATTCAAATCCAGCTTCTGGCACTGCCCCTGAGCAAGCTACTTGCTTCTTTAAGTCCCATTTGTTAATCTAAAAAAGAATCACTTCCCACTCCATGGGACAGTGCAAAGGATTAAATGCAACAATGCATGAAAAGCACATGCCAGAATGTTCCATAAATGTAAGCCATTGTTATGTAATCTACCAAGGATGTTTGCTTACACTGCATGAAATACTTTGAGCTTTTCAGACACCACTAATACAAGTGAAATCAAAACCCGAAAATTAATTTTTTCTCAGCAATAAAGTCATATGCCAGATGTACAGGATAGAATTTCATGGATAAAGACTTTCATTTTCTGAGTTTTTGTAAGGAGAACAGTTCTCCGTGCTCACACATTTTTAATAATGTGTACTGTCAAGCTGGAATTTTGGGAAGTCAGGGATAGCCAAATGGTGGCAGTTTCATGTGGCATAATGTAACAGATTAACAAATTACCCACCTGATGAAAGGGTTGTTTTTTTTTTTAAATTACAATGGAACTCGTGAAAAAGTTATGCTTGAGAGAAAAATGATCTCATTTTCACTGTCAACGTCCCTGGTCCAGAAGATAACTGGACATGATGTCACAAGAATAAGAATTAAGAGCACGATCATGTTTTCTCTCTTGTCCCAAATACATGCATACATGCATTCCTCAGCTTCTAATCAATCCAAAGGGTACAATTATCTGTCTCAGTGCCTGCAGATTCCCAAGGGAGGCACCAAAAGCGCTAGAAGGCTAATGTGCTGAGGAAACCTGCAGCTGTTGAAGTCGCCTCCTGTGGTCTCGCCAAATGTTTGAAAAGGAATACAGCGGGTGCCGGGGGTGGAGGCAGAGTGTCATTTATAAGTGCTTGGGGGCCGGATGACTGCCTGGATGGAGATTTCCCTATGGCTCTTCATTCGTCCCAAGGGAACGTTTGTATGTGTGCTTGCGTCTGCGCGTGTGCGTGCGTGTGCGTGTGCGTGTGCGTGTGCGTGTGTGTGTGTGTGTGTGTGGTAAGAGCGCTCGTTCACTTAGCGTGCGTCCATGCCTTCAGCTTCGATGTGCAAGCATGAGTGTGCAAGTCAGTGCGCTGGCCCGACTCGGGTGTGTCTGAGTCTGTGGTTGTGGTTGGGAATAAGTCTGAGCATGTTTATCGGGTGCATTTGTGCCTGTGTGTGTGTGTCTCGGTGGTTATTTTCATCTTGGTTCCCGAATGTGGGTAAGTGTCCCCGTGAGCTGCCTTCTACCCTGAGAGCTCAGGCCACAGCGGTGCCCAGAGCAGACAGCACCAAAGAAGAGCCCAGTCTCCCGGGCTGGCAGTTAAGCACAGCAACCCCAGCCTTAGCCCAGGGCCCAGATGCAGTAGCCGGGAGAGAGCGCTGGCTCGCCCGCCTCCCGGCCGCGCCCGGGCCAGCCGGTGGTGGAGGTGGGGAGGGGAGGGTGGGGAAGGGGAGCGGGGCCTCGCCCCTTTGGGTCTGCTGAAGCGCCATTGGTTGAAAGTTGCTCTACGTCACCGGAGGGCAGATCCCCTAAAGTCCTGCGCGCTTAACGGGCAGAGCGCACTCAGAGGCTGCTTCCCCACAGCGCTGGCTGGAACTGGCGGACAGCGCGAGCCCAGAGCGCCCCACGAGCTGAGCGTGCAGGACAAGCCCCTCCACTGCCGCCGAATGAGGCTTCCAGGCGTCCACCCCCGGCCCGCAGCGCCCCGCCGGAGGGGCGCCCGCTGAGGCGCGGCGGCTGCGCCAGCGGCAGCCCGTGCGCTCACCTGCTCCCTCGCGCGCCATGGGACACCTTGGGAACGGCAGCGACTTCTTGGCACCCAACGCGAGCCACGCGCCAGGCCACAACGTCACGCAGGAACGGAACGAGGCTTGGGTGGTGGGCATGGCCATCGTCATGTCGCTCATCGTCCTGGCCATCGTGTTCGGCAACGTACTGGTCATCACAGCCATTGCCAAGTTCGAGCGACTGCAAACGGTCACCAACTACTTCATCACCTCGCTGGCCTGTGCTGACCTAGTGATGGGCCTGGCGGTGGTGCCCTTTGGAGCCAGCCACATCCTTATGAAAATGTGGACTTTTGGCAACTTCTGGTGTGAGTTTTGGACTTCCATTGATGTGTTGTGCGTCACGGCCAGCATTGAGACCCTGTGCGTGATCGCAGTGGATCGATACTTCGCCATCACATCGCCTTTCAAGTACCAGAGCCTACTGACCAAGAATAAGGCTCGGGTGGTCATCTTGATGGTATGGGTTGTGTCGGGCCTTACCTCCTTCTTGCCCATTCAGATGCACTGGTACCGGGCCACCCACCAGGAAGCCATCAACTGCTATGCCGAGGAGACCTGTTGTGACTTCTTCACGAACCAAGCCTATGCCATTGCCTCCTCCATCGTGTCCTTCTACTTACCCCTGGTGGTCATGGTCTTTGTCTACTCCAGGGTCTTCCAGGTGGCCAAAAGGCAGCTCCAGAAGATTGACAGATCTGAGGGCCGATTCCACACCCAAAACCTCAGTCAGGTGGAGCAGGATGGGCGGAGTGGACATGGACTTCGTAGGTCCTCCAAGTTCTACTTGAAAGAACACAAAGCCCTCAAGACCTTAGGCATCATCATGGGCACTTTCACCCTCTGCTGGCTGCCCTTCTTCATCGTCAACATTGTGCACGTAATTCAGGACAACCTCATCCCCAAGGAGGTGTACATCCTGCTCAACTGGGTGGGCTACGTCAATTCTGCTTTTAACCCCCTCATCTACTGCCGGAGCCCAGACTTCAGGATTGCCTTCCAGGAGCTACTGTGTCTGCGCAGGTCTGCTTCGAAGGCTTACGGGAATGACTGCTCCAGCAACAGCAATGGCAAAGGGGACTACACCGGGGAGACCAGTGTTTGTCACCAGGGGCAGGAGAAAGAAAGGGAACTGCTGTGTGAGGACCCCTCGGGCACAGAAGACTTGGTGAGCTGTCCAGGTACTGTGCCTAGTGATAGCGTTGATTCACAAGGGAGGAACTGTAGTACAAATGACTCACTGCTCTAACGCAGTTTTTCTACTTCTTAAGATTTCCTTCCCTCAACAGAACACTAAACTATTTAAACTTCAGTGTAATTAATTTAGAATAAAACTGTATAGAGAGTTGCAGGAGGAGGGTATCCTTCTGCCTTTTTTTTTTATTTTTTTAAGCTGTATAACAGAAAAACATTTGAGTGATTATTTGTTTCTTGTACAGTTCAGTTCCTCTGTGCTTGGAACTTGTAAGTTTATGTCCGAAGGGTGTTCATGCTTGAGGACCTGGGTCTGTGTATTTTGATGATTTTTCTGTATCTACCTCACTGGGCAAGTATTAGGGTAATATATGTTGCTGCTGGTAATTTTGTATCTGAAGGAGATTTTTCCTTCCTGCACTCTTGGACTTGAGAATCTTGAGTATCTCAGACCTTTCAGCTGTGAATGTGGACTCCTCCCCCCACGCCACCTCTTCCTTGCTCAGATGGAGTGTTGTAGGCAGGAATTTGAGGGACAGCTTCAGTTATTTTCCTGAGCAAAGTCTAAAGTTTACAGTAAATAAATTGTTTGACCATGACTTCATTGCACCTGTTTCTCCAAAACCCCTTGACTGGAGTGTCCTTGCCTCTCCCACTGGAAACCACAGGTAACTATTTGCAATAGCTGCCCAGTGGCTTAATGTGGAATGACACAAGAATGGCGCTCACTGATTGCTTAACCCTTTCATGATTGTAAACCTGTCTCTCTCCTAACACTGGAGCCCGTGTCAGACTCGCCTTCTCTCAGCACAGCTCAGCTCATCCTACAGTCGTTATTCTGCCCTGTTCCCTCAGAAACACTGACTCACTCAAACGGCGTTCTAGGCATACGTTTTGTCCCTCTGTGTGCCCTTGCCACCCACCTTCCAGTCCTACTCCTTGAATGACTGTGTATATTGTATCTCTGGAGTGTCCTTAGTAGAACCCTTTGTAGTACATCAGAGCTCGGCATTTTCCGGGTGAGGAAGATGTTCCTAGGCAAAAGCTATTCAAACGCAGAGCTGTAATTCTAGGGAAAACCAAAGGGCATAGTCAGAACAAACAAAGCTGGAAAACACAGGCCTTGTGAAAACCTCACTACCTAGAAGAGGATTTTAACATCCCTTCTTCACTTCTGTCCATTTTCTTGTTTCCCCTTGACTCTGCACTTAGTACAAACCGGGGTTTCTCTTCCTGAGCTCTGCTAGTGTTTTGGACCAGATACCTGTTGTAGGAGAGACCCCCACACATGGTCAAACGCTTGGCAGCACTTCTGTCCCCTACCCACTAGATTTTAACGGCACCCCCAAGATGTGACAACCAAAAATATCTTCAGACATTGCCAAATACCCCTGAGGCATAAAATTGTCCCTCGCAGAGAGCCACTGGTACAAACTTTGAAGCTGTAAACAAAGTTTTACATCCTGTCTAACACAAGTGCAGTACTTCCCAGAGCGTCAGAGAAGAATATGTCTCAGTCTACCCAGTTAGTGACGGAGCCCAGACCAGCGCACCTCTGTTCTGTCATCCTGCCTTCTAAACTCGCTTCCCAGCTGCCCAGCTAGTGGTTGGTATTAAGGTTTTAGGTCTGTATATGAGTTGTTTGGGAGGGTTTGTTGAGGTAGACAAGGCCTATGGGTCCTCACTGCCTGTTTGTAAAGAGATTAGAATCCTGTTAGGAGGCACAGAAGGGAAATCACAAAAGTAAACACATTTCTTTTCACAGCCCCTTTCTATTTTTGCCTGTGTGTCTGAGCCAGCGAGTGGCCCAGGCTTCATGGCGTGGATCGTCCTCCTTGGCAACGCCAGACTGGGCCGGATCAGCCCACAGGGTTCGTTGCCATTTCACTCTCTCTCAAAGCTGACTCCACTTCTTTCTGTCTTCCCCACTATGCTGGCCAAGGTCCCCAAGCAGAAAAGCACTTCCTTGCCTGTTTCCTGACAGCTCGGTGATGGGGCTCTGTGCAGGACTGACCTCCCAGGAGCAGGCTAGGCCCTTGTCTCTGGAACACTGCAGCGCTAATTGGAGAGTAAATGCCACTCAGTGCTTTTTAGTGCTGGTCCAAGTTTTCATAGCTCCTATAACATCCTTCTCCTCTTGCGCTGGGCCCACCTGCAGAGTTGGGCCAGCTTCTTTACACCCCAAGCCTCACAGGAGCTTGCATCTGGAAGAGCTCCTCACCCGAAGAGAATGAAGGGCCCTGAGGGCAGTGACATCCTCCAGGTAAGCAGCCAGATGCCAGGGTAGACTGAGGGGCAGACCCGACTCACAGGCCAGGACCTGCTATACACTGGGACAACAGTGTCGTTGAATTGTGCCCTCACCCTCAATTGTGAGAGTTTTTCCTTGGGGCTATGACGTAGCAAGTGTATTTCAGTGGGTATTTTTATTTCTTGGGGGTCATTAACACAAAGTTCAGAGACTGAACAAATAGCTTTCTATAGTGACAAGAGAAAGCTATATTGTTTTATTCAGCGACTCCATGTTCTCTGCCTTTGCTGAAGCCGAGAGACCCTTTTTAACTCTTTATGACATGGAAAGAATTTCAAACCATTCTAGGTAGAAATTTTCCCACAGTCTTAAATTTTTTAAAAAGTTTGAAACTTATGATTATTTGTAAGTCCCAAAGACAATAAATACTGTTGAGAAATAATGTCAATATTGTATGTATAGTCTTTTGGCTAAGTGAACATCTAATGCAATGTAATGTAATTTTAAAAACATCAGCCATGAATGTTATTTCAGATTCCCAACTGAAAAAGACAGTTTAGCCACATTCATGCAAAATTCAGGAATATTTTAAATACAAAAACACTGATCAGTTTTAAGGGTCTTGAAAAGCTTTTGACTTCTTCTTGAAGCTTCATTTCCCCTGTCCTTCTGTTCTCTGACATGCTGGTTACACAAGGTTTGTGTTACATTTACCATCATAAAGTTTTCTTTGCCTGGACAGCGGGTTCTGTGTGTCAAGTGAGAGCTTCCTTCTGAGATGCAAGCTGACAGGTGTGAAAGCACAGCACGGCTGTCACTGGGAGACCAAATCTAGGAAAGGGGTGGTTGAGCATAAGAACCCTCGTTACACAGTGCTTAGAATATTTCTGTTGGGGAACTTACTGCTGAATAGAGCCTCAACCAGAATCAACAGGAAGTATTTATGGGGCACGCACTGTGCAGCATGAGAAATATATAGATTTCAGTCTCTGATTTCTAGATCACAGCTTTAATAATACTGAACAGACACCTGGTAAGGAGTCGAACTGCATGTTAGGCAGAATAATTGTCTTCATCTAATAAATGAGGAAACTGTGGTTCCTAAAGTTTAAGTAATTTTTTGAGGGGGTGTTACTTTATTTTAATGATAATTGTTATTTTTCCTTTTTATTAATATGTGTTTGCCATACAGAATAATTCCATTCATCCTGGGGAATTGGGGCATCTCTATATTGCATCTTACTTGGAAAGGTTACATAATTTTTCCAGGTCACACAGCCAGTCAGTTGCAGTCAATCCTTGAACCCAGGTCTGTGTGATTCCAGGGTTGGTGGAGTTAGCATTATGCAAACTATGAGGGACCAGGAGCCACCACTCGTGGGTGCCAGAACAAGTGTAGAACTGGAAATGTAATACCTTGTTGAGAGAAGAGGGAGATGGCGTCGGTTGGGGAAAGAAGGAATGTTCCCCTTCAAAGCATGTGACTGCAGGGTGGCTGGGGACTGGGACAAGAAACCAATTGCTGAAATGCCAGTTTGCTCCCCTGAGTCTTTGCTTCATCTTTTTATCTGAGAATCAGGCCAAGTTTAAAAGAGGATATGAAAGTCTACAGTGCACCCAGCTGGGTAAAATGGCAACAGAGCCTTGCCCGCATCCTGGCAGACACACTCCCCATTCTGAAGCTGGAATGATCTCTACATTGAATGCCAGCTGGACTTTATGGAAATTTGACCAGGGTGACCCTGGAGGTGTGCTGTCCACTTTGAGCTGGAATTCTAAGACCAGAGCATTGCTTTTCTGATGGAAGAGCAAGGAGGATTAATGTACTTTGAGTGATACTTATAGCCTCTACTAAATTCAGCTCTTTGCTAATTTCTATTTTACTGACAGCACAAATATAATTTGAAACAGAGAGAATTTTTGAAATACCTAAGAGAACAAACTCTACAAGCACTTTCAAGAACTTTATAAAAACTAGTGACTTATGAATAATAGGAGCGGGGGTGAGGTGAAAGAAACCCTAAATTGGAATTCATGCAACTAGGGCTTAGGTATCAATGCAGCCTCTTCCTGTCCATCTGTCTGTCCATCCTTCCATCCTTCTTGTGTTGCTTCCTTCCTTCTTTTCCTCCTTTCTTTCTCTGTCTCTGTCTATCTGTCTCTCTCTCTCTTTCTCTCTCTCTCCCCTTGTCTCTATCTTTCTTAAGTTGAGCAAGATAGTTTTCCTTCAAGGACCTTTCTTTGATCATCTATAAAAATAATGAAGCCAGTACAGCTGGTGTCCAATCTCTGCTCAGATAAAATTTGTGACTGTGACTTTATAGGTTAATCAGAGACTGCCATTCATATTTCCAGTTAGACCTGATGATATGTGTAGTATAAACAATGGTTGAATATTCTGAGGATGCTCAGGCTGCAGAAGAGAGTTCTGGGAAGAACTCTTTGGCGCACAGTAACTGACCTCAAGTATTCAAGGACCATCTAAAGGAAAATGAGGTACCAGTTCTTAGTGACTACCAGAAGACAGCATAACCTTACAGGAAGGCAAATGCCAGCTCAGGTAAAAAAAATAAAATAAAAATAAAAAAGACTTTAGTAACAATGAAATAGGTTTTCCGTCACAATAGTAAGCAGTATTTTGGAAGATTCTAAAAGAAGCCAAGTCATTAAGAAGCAAAGAATCCTGCACTGAGCAGGAAACTGGATTAGGTTCCTTCCAGATCTATGATCCCATATTCATGAAAGTAACAGGCTTGAATGTCCTTAAAAAGTACCCAAACTGCTCCCTGTTTCCAGCTGGTGTTCTCTCCTATTCCTCTGGATTTCAGTGGTTTCACTGCATTCCTAAATGGGAACCTCCCAGGAAATCCAGGATCTGAACAGCCCTTGGCCATGGGGGAACATCCAGAAATAGAGCAATAAGGTTAAGCAGTTTTCCAAACTATTAGACCTTTCATCAGCTGCTCTTCCCATGCCTTTTACAAATGACCTACTAACTCCCAAAGAGAGAATAAGGCAAGCTGCAGAGTCCTCTCTGCAAAGGCTATTACATCCTTTTCCACCCTTGGAATCATTGCACTTCCTGTGGTCTTTCCCTTGTCACCCTTGCACAGCGGGAAGGAAGGGAGGCAGGTCCTCAGCCAGCGTGTACCACTTCAATGTCCTTTGGCCTAAAAACCTGGAGGCCCAGGGTCCATGGTAGCCCCGTTGCTAACAGTGCCAGTGGGAGGCCTGCAAAGGCTACCTGCTTTCCCTAGGCATTTTGTCATCTCTGAAGAGAAGTACTTCGGTTTATGTGAGTTCCTATGTTTCCTTCCTTTCTCCAAACTTCCATAAGAGTTCAGGAAGTTTTCATTGCTGCACAGCTGGCTGTATTACCTTTATTTTAAAGACACATTTTTTTCCTCCTTAAAAGGGTAATAGATACTTATCATAGAGTATTCAAAAGTACAAAAGGAGCTAAATCACACATCACGTGACCACATGGAGATAACCATTGCTGAGTTTGATGTCTAAACTTCTGATCTTTGCTCTAAATGTACTCGTGCAAAAGTATATAAATCTATTTCTAAATAAAAATGGAGCTAGATTATTTGAGCTTTTTGGAATCCACCATTAGCACTTTCACAATGCCTCCTCAAATGTGGTCATACGTCAAAGGATCCAGATATCATGGTTTCTATTGATCCTGTGGCCTGGCGACTTAGAGGATTTAGTGGCTCCCAAATGTTTAGGTACAAATAAGTTTCCACTCCCCGACAGTCAGAGGCGATCAGCACTGTAGCAGATTCCCCTAGTTTTTCCCAGTGTGGATGTCCGTAGACCATAAATATAGATATAAGCTTGTAGTTAGACACCCCCCCTCCTGGCTAGTACATGAGAAGAATCTTTCTATACCTATTTTGCTGAACGCACTGTTCTTGCACCAGCACCCTGTCTAATTTGCTTTCAGAGCAGGGGAAACTAACCACTGGACTTCCAGGACAGGGCTGTTTCTGCATCATTGAATGCCTCCAACCCTGCCTGGTCAGTGGCATTAAGTAGTCACAGAGTGACCAACCTCTTCCACTTGTGAAGCACAGCAGTGGGCTTCTATTCCAGTAGAACCTCTTGTGATCCTGGTAATGGCTTCTAGCTGCAGAGTGCCATCCAGGGTCAAGCAGTGCACTTGGCAAGTCTGGTTGTATGCACTTGTATGTACTTGTGGCAGCCCTGTGCATGAACGGTACTGTTACATTTGCTTTCATTTTATAAATATGGAACCTGAGACTTGCAGAGGCTGAGTTGTCCAGCATCACACAACTCATGCAGTGAAACCAGAGGCCTTACTTTGCCACTAAAATACTATTGTCTTTCCCCTGATGAGAACCAAGGGAGAGAAGGAAGGAGACAATCCGGAGAGGACATTTCAGGTCATTTCTGATTCTCCAGGGATTCTTATTAAAAGGTACAGATTAATTTCTGAACTTTAGAATGAAGGGCCAAACCAGTGCCATCCAGGTAGATTGCGACAAGGTATAAAGCAGTAAACTCTCCTGCACTGTGGGTGCGCCTCGCTGCTATTCACCACCACTCAGGTTTGAGCGGGGAGCCCTGCCAAGTAGGAGAACAGAGGAAGGTGCCTGGTAGAGGGGCGTTGGTTTTCTCTGAGTCCACTTATCACGTTCGATCCCAGAAACTCCTGACATCAGAAATCAGGAGCCCCTCTGATTTCTCAGCCCGGGCCTGTGCCAGCATCGACGTCTCTCATCAGAGAGGATTAGGGCAGGCCAGGCCATGGCAGAACTGCAAGTGCTCAGTGCCCTGGAGGTGAACCAGATTCCCAGCAGCTGGGGTCACCTAGTAATGCTGTGAGGGACCAAGAGAGGACAGTGTCTCCTGTCTGGTTTTTTATTCATTTGCTTGTTTGTTGATGTGTTCCAGTGCTATGAGAGAAGCACTGGAGTTTCTATATGTGCTTTTAACCAAGAAGAGAAAACAGTTTTGAAGTCACAGGCAACATCCATGACACAGCAAAAATGGAATCTTAGGGAATTCTTTCTTGCTGTTTAACCTGATGCCTGTGACCAAAAGCCACCTCTGCCTTCCTCTGGGAATTTTCTTCATTGCGCCAGTTCTCTCTGTTGTTTTCTCTCTACCTAGTGTTTCTCTTAATCAAAAGCTCTGTAGATAGTTATAAATATTACAGACCACCCTCACCATCTGGTGGTGGGATTTAGGTTTGGTTGGGCCTTTCTGTTTTACTTTTTGTAATGTGGTTCCTGCGATCTGTGTTACAGCACTAGATTCACTCCGCTCTCCTGCAGACTTTGTTTCTTGTTTCTCTTCCCACAACGTCACTCTGTAAATCCCAAGGTTCGCCTCTGGAGTGGAGGGTCAGCCTAGAACACACGAGGTGTCGTCTCGGGCATGTCTCTCTGCAGAATGATGGAGCAGTTAGTGGCATCCGTTTAGGCATGAATTTCTCAACATTGTTTGATTTTATTGCAGTGGGCCCCAAAGCTTACAGATCACAAAAATGATCCAAAGGGACCTCCTGGGAAAGTGCCTTTCTCACCCCACACCCTTGAGATGCCAATCTAATAGAAAATTAGTTAGGAGCCAGAAAATCACATTTTTGCCTCAACTTCCTGGAAGATTATGAAGCAGGGGTCCCATAGACCCCTCTCCTTCCCACTCCAGAGCACCAAATGTAAGCAAAATGTACCCTGATCCTATATGCATTTGAAAAAACAATCATTCGGTCAAATAAACAGAGTCCTAATTTCCCTGTGTTATTTAGTAGAACAATAGATAGAAATAATTTATAAGTAATAAAATTTGATCATAAGCAAGGAAGATGATAATAAAGTATCTCAAGCAAATAAGCACTTCAGTGAAAATGTGTTCTGTCACAGCATGGCATCCAATCCACTGCAACCACCACAGAAAGCACTGTGGCCCTGTGTTCCAGCCTTCTGCATGTAGGTGAGGAGGCAGCAGCTAGAAGAAGAAAGCAAATTGGCCCCAGTGGCAGCTCCCCCCTAGTCCAGGGCTCCCTCCTCACAGCAGCCTGCTTTGGGCTAGGTTGAATTATGCCAAGGTCTGTATGAATCAATTTGCCAAGTGGACATAAACCCTCCCACTTAGAAAGCTGATGGGGACCCTCCCACCTGCAGAAAACAGCATGACTCACACACACACCCACAGATGCACCCAGCCAAACAAACACACACAGAGTCTCACACTCATGCCATTCTGGTTTCTATATTGTTAATACCCTTTGAAGGTCGTATTGAAATTTGACTGCCTTTGTGCTGGTGGTGGGAGGTGGGCCTTGTAAGCCGCTGTGAATTATGCTGCTAAGCAGCACTAATGCTTGTCTTGAGGGAGTGGTTAATTTTCATGAAAGCATGTTGCTATAAAGTCAGGCAGCCCCTCTGGTTCTTGTTTTGCTGTTTTTTGTCTGTTTTTCTTGCTGCACCCACCTGATTGTGCTCTTTTTCATCATGAGTGGAAGCACCATGAGGCCCTCAGCAGATACAGTCAACCAATCTTGGACTTGCCAGTCTCCCAAGCCATAAGTCAAATAAACCTCTTTTCTTCATAACTGACCAGTCTCCAGTGTTCTATGATAATAACAGAAAATACCCTAAGATGGATGTCCATGACTATAAGAGAACAGATATAAACACTTCACGTAGATGTTTGTGCACATCTAGGTTCTTTTGAATGTGTACGTACGTGTAGGACACAGACATGTGCAGACCCAAACATCCTTCCTTAGATACGAAAGCATGTGGGCATTCTTAGGCATGCTTGTGTATGCTCCACCTGAGCAAGCATGCCGTGTCATGTTATCACAGCCACACTTCTACCTGAGGACTCACAGGCTCCCGTGCTGACCCTGTCCTCATGTGAATGCACCCTTGGTTCAGTATGTGTGCACAGATTTCTTATGCATCAGGAAATATCAGAAACTGAAGATCAATAGGTGAATGAAAAGAGTGTACCGTTACCCTAAGTTTTCTCATAATGGAAAAGATAATTTTTTAAAAAAGCTATACAACTGGGGTAGGAGCTTTGAAAGAGATATTGGATGCTTTGAGGAAAACTGACTAATTTGGAGAAGTCAACAAAAGTTCTCCCAGAAAAGTGAAGTTTCAACAGAGAGCTGAAGGGTGACTAACTTACTCCTAGAAAAATAAAACAGTAAGAAATTTGCCAATTCCATGTAGGGATAAAAGCATGTGCAAATGTCTGCATAAGAAGGGTTTAAGCAAAACGTCAGTGGCACTGATGTGCCAGGAGGAAGGACACATTGGAGTACAACAGGCAGGCAGGGTATTTGACATACAGGACCTTTTATGCTACATTAAACATTTGGGTCTTTGCCCTAAGCACATTCAATGTATTTGCAGTGAAGATCAGATTTGTATTTTGAGAGAATACCTTTGGAGATATACTCATTCAAACAAAAGCATCTCACAGAGACAGCTGTACACATACAGCTTCCATAGGTACATTTGTGCATGCTTGTTAAAATCATATCAGTATTTATCCTCAAACTCTGCCTCCACATTCCTGTGCATAGTACGTATAATCTAGTGAGTTTTGGGAGGCGGCAAATACCCTCCTCACCAAGTACCAGCAGACCTATCCCAGTCCTCAGGGCCAGAACTAGGGAAAAGGTTGGTGTGAGGGGAGCTCTCCGCCGTCCCTCTGGACTTCGCTGCTTGGCCTCCTGCATGTGCCTGCAGCTCTGCTCCTCCTCTTCTTGGCTCAGAGCATCCAGTGACAAGGTGGAGTCTCTTCCAGAACATGATCATTGACTATTCTTGGCCTGGCAAGGAGAGGAGGATAGGCAGGTTGGGCTGCATAAAGCTTGCCTTGTGCCCTCCCAGAGTTGCAAGCAGAGCCTCTGGCAGTCACAGCCTGGAGTCATCTTTGCACTGACTAGCGTCTTCAACACTAAGAAGTAAACATAAGGGGCAATGGAGGAAATCAGAAGTCTTCAGGTCCTCCTTGGGACTGAAAATAATGCATCCCTTAAATGACTTCTACCTGTGATGTGACACTGAGGAAGGAATACACAAAACCAAGTAGGAAATCCTGCTCAATGCAGGGTGACTATCTGTGTTCCCTATTGCCTTGACTCAGTAAACACATGTATACACATCCTTGTACATTAGCGAGGTTTTTTTTTTCCAGTAGGTGTAGTATCTCGCAGCAAAGGAAGCGACAAGTAATTTAGCAACCACACCATCCTGCATTACTTTCTTTTCAACAAGATGGAACTATACTTGCATACATTTATCTCCCATTTACCAGCAACACCTCCAAGAGCCTTGGACAGAGCTACTAACAGTCTCCAAGGGGATCAGTAGTAACTCCATGTAGAATTAAAGGCTCACTTACAGCCTTTATGTCCTCACATCTTAAAGATGTTCCCAAGAAAAAATTTTTGATCTCCTACCCACTGATATTTTATGTTTTTCAAGGGAGCTTGAAGCATGTTTTTTTCCATAGCTAAGAGAAAGTCCATAATGTTTTCATTTTACTCCAGGTTGCATAAGGGCGCATGTTTCTTTCCCTCAGTCTCATCTAGGTGGTCTTCTACGCAGTCCTAGCAGTCTACCAGACCAAGCTGCTGAAGTCCAGGGGGTATTTTCAGAAACAGCCCCTCAGGTTGACCCAGCAGCTGACAGTTTTCAAAGAGCTTACACATCTGCCATTTGGTCTAATCATCACAAGAACACTAAGGTCACCATGGTTGTCCCGGTTCTACAGATCTGAAGACTGAGGGTAAAAGACTTGCTTAAGGACAGTGAGTTAATAGAGGACAGGGCTGGATCATGATTGTAGGTCTTCATGCTCAGACTCAGGAAGCAACATGGGTTTGACTGTACCTGCTACATTTCCAAGACCCAGGGTGCTGCTTGTGTGCTTCTCTGCTTTCTGCTGCCCTTTGTTTTATAAAGTCATGTTTAGCACTACCCAGCACTGGAACCACAGGTGCCAAGCAGCAGATAAGCAATGGCATACTCCAGGGACAGTGCGGGTGCTTTCAGTGTTGACAAGCCACAGCTTGGATGAGCTTCTGCTAGGGGTGTGCAGCGGTGAGCTAGATCAACTGTGCTTAGGACAAAAGCTACAAGCACTTCATACCCAGTTTCTAGGTGCCTCCTGCCAACATAAGACTGTGGAATCCTGCACCCTGCTTCCCTGTCTGCACTGTGGCTCTTCAGATTCTTCTGAGGCCATCCTTCTTCACTTTGCCCAGTTCCTCTTGAAGCAGGATGCTTCATGTGGGAAGACCCAGTGTTATGTGCCCCAGCCCCACGCCCATTGGAGATGGCCCAGACTGATTTAAGGGCCAAGCTCCACAGCTCAGTAAAAACTGCAGGCTCCGGGAAGTAATTCAAGTTCTTGAAAACAGTATGTGTTGGTTGAAATGTTTTATTTTAGTCATAGCAATTAGATGTTCTTGTTTTGCACAACATCTTCCAACAGAATAGCCTTCAGCACAGGTGAGCAGCATGTACAGTAAAGTCTGAGAATGTCTGGGGTGGATGACAAATCCCAACCCTGAAGACAAGGGCTGGCAGTCTCTCCCCCATGGGGGTCAATTTATCTGGCATATCGAGCTTCCCAAGCAACTTTGTCAGCAAGTCATTCATTTAAAAAAAAATGAACACTTTTTAAACCACAACATATAAGGGTACAGCAGTTACCAAGACAGACACAGCTGCTCCCTGCCTTTGAATTTCTTTCATCTAAAAGAAGAGACAATGGAAAGGAAGTTATAAATAGTGCTTGGATTAATTTCCTAATAGGAACATTCAAGAAAACGTAAATATGCATGGGGTGAGAGATGAAAGACGGGCTGCTGGTTTTGCCAACAGACTCAGAAAGCTCTGATATCTGTCAGGCTCAGGCTGGCCTCTAATCACTCATTTTTTAAAAAGTAATTCTCTTTCCTTTAAAAATGTCTCTGGGAAAAACACAGTTAAGGTGGCTCCACAGTTTTCGAGGTCTTGGTCTTGACCTGCCTCTGAAAGATCCTGACCAACTCTGAGGTTCTTCATCTCCAAGGGAAGGTGGCATTGGGAATTCTTCTAAGATAGCCAGATTTAGCAAATAAAAATACAGAACACCAAGTTATATTTTAATTTCAGGTAACCAACAAAAAATTTTTAAATGATTATGTCCAAAATATTGCATAGGCTATACCTATACCAAGTATTTTCATTTTTATGTCAATTTCTGTCTTCTGTTTTAATCTGACAGTCCTAATAGAGAAAAAGGGCAAACAGGTGAAAAAAATCTTAGCATTAATATCCCAAATACTGCAGGATGTTTACCTCTTAATTCAGAAACAATAATAAGAATTTAGATTCATGTAGGAAAGCATTTTGAAAACATTTCTAATAGTGCATATGGAAAATAAAAGTACACTGGGAAAAAACGGAAGGAAGGAATGGAGGGAGGAAGAGTGAGAAAGAAAGGAGAAGGAAAAAATAAAGGTTTGAACTCAAAAGTCTGGGAAACTGTACATCCACTGTGTCTCTTTTGAAATTCATCCTCCGCGGTGACACTGGAGATGTTCTGAGAATTCTTACAGGAAGTATACCTGCTGACCTAGTTAACCCGGCTGGTCTGCAAAATGCTATTTATGGAGTTTGGTGTGTTTGTTTTGCTATGTTTGTTTTGTAAGGACACCTGGTAACATCAGCAAACTTACTACTCTGATCAGTATACATTAGGGAAGACTGGCAGAAAAAAATGAAAGTTCTCTTCGAATACCCAGTGGGCTGCTGGCTAGGGAGGAAGTGGATTCAGTCTTTGTAAACCAAAGGGTGGATCAGCACCCAAGGCACAGACACATTCAGAAGGCAACTTTTGGCTTAAGAACTAGAAGTTGATTTTTGGCTTACCATGAAGTCTGTATCTCTCTAACAATTAGAATAGACTGGACCGTAATGAACTCCCAGTTCTTAGAGACATTAAAGCAGAAACAGAATGCTGCCAGGGACCCTGGGGAAATTCTTGTTCTGTGTAGGAAGTTCTCCAGGTCGACTGAACAAGCACATTCGCATAAAAAGCGGAGGGACTTTTGCCAGCAAACTTTCTTTGAGATTATGCCATATTCTACATCTTTGCTGAACCCGAAGTCCATCCTATATCTAGAGCCTTAACATTTTGCCCTCCCATGTGTAAGCAAGCACGATGTGTCTTACAAACCCCTCAGAGATCAGCTCTCTAACGCGAATCATGTTGGCTCTGCTCTGGACCTGTTTATAGTCCAGTTCCAATTCCACGAGTCACCACCCTGAGCCCCCTGGAGGGGCTTATACACTTCAGGGGTACCCCAAGCTCACAGCCCTACTTGCCAGCCCAGAGGAGGATGGGTCCAGAGAAACCCAGATTGTGAGAGCGTAATGGAACCCAGCAGAAGATCAAATCCAAACTCTTCTAGAACCTGTGACCTGCAGAAAAGTTTCTTAGCCTCTCTGAGCTTTAGTTCTCCTTTTTGAAAAAAACAAGGGAAAAACAATACCTGTACCTTACTATTAGGAAAATCAAGAGATTAAAACTACAAAAAGGACCAAGGAAAATTCCAGTACATAATGGACATTCAGTAAATGTTTATATAATGAGTGATTCAGTTTATTACTACCATGGTTGTAGTAAACTTTCAAGGCAGTTAAAATTTTTCAGAAATTCACTAATCAGTGTGCCAAGATTTCAGGTCCTGGCCAAACCAGAATGTTGAAAATTATCTAGACTTCTATTATCTTCCTTTTGAGAATATATAATTGAGATCAGAACCTAGTACACACATATTCAAGAAGTCAGTTTACTTTCCTGGAGTGGAGAAATTGCCCCTAAGCCGGGAGCAGTAATCCTGCAGCCTCATCCATGGATTCCAGTCTTCCTTCATGAAATAGAAAGGTTGGACAAGGATACTTGTGGGTTCCATGAGCTGTGCTCTGAATCAGACCAGAAAAGCAGATATTAAAATAATGCTATTGGTGATTGCTGCATAGTAAAGGGAAGACTTCACAAGCCCAAAGCAAAGTGTGTCTGTGTGTGTCCCCGTGTGTGCATGTGTGTGTGTGCATGTGTGTGTGTGTGTGTGTGTGTGAAGGCAATAAGAACAAGATGCTCTGAAATCACTTTAGTTGAACCCCACTCTTATCCTTGTCTGTATGGTAAATAGTTCAGCCCTAGATAGTTATGAGGAAGTGAAATGACCATAAGCTCCGAACAGGGAGAGCTGATTCCAGCACCACCCTTATTCTGTTGGCAATTTTCGTCTGTTTTCCCCAAATGCAAAAATAACCCCCACCAATCTCCAACCTACATCCTCTTTGTTTTTATGTAAGGATCCTGGTTCCAGGACCTCCAAGTGCTGTGACTCTTGGGGAAATGTGTCCAGTCTATTTTCACTCAGATGTATATGCTCTCCACAGGATTATCACCTGGCAGGCTCAAGTTTTGCTTATTTCTCTTGTTCTGCTCTGGTTTCATAATACAAGCTCAGCAGCCTATTTTAGCCCTTTTCGGATCATGGCAGTGTCAAAATTAAGGTACCAGAGCATTTGTCGTGTTTTCTGCAAAGCAGATTTGTTGCTCCTCCCTGCTCCCTGTGTTCCATTCCATTTTGGTGTAAGCAAAAACCCTCCCTTTCCCTACATGGCTCCTTAAGTGGTGGAATCTGGTTTTCACATTAGCTAAGAGGAGGCCCTGAAGTCAGAAATCCTTGGCACATGAGTCACTTTGTCTCTTTGTGCCTCATTTCCCCCAACTATAAATAGATGGAGTCTTGCACTTTCTGTCTCCCAGTGTTTGAGGGCCTGCCGTGGAGGTGGTTCTGGGCAAGCCTGTAATTCCAACGCTCTAGAGACTTAAACAGGAGGACCACAAGTTCGAGTCCAAACTGGGCAACTTGGAAGACATGTCTCTAAATTTAAACCACGAGTAAAATAAAAGTGGAAGGATATAGTTCAGTGTGAAGGCCTTGGATTCGAACTTCAGTACCAGAAAAAGAAGAATCCTTCCCCACAGACACACAGCTCTGCTTTTGCCTGAGCTCTCTCTCTGAAAGATCATGGCACAGAAGGGTTTTCTAATAAATCAGTGTGTCTCTCTGTCTCTTTCCCTGGCTCTCTCCAGAACTCCTTTAGTACTGCTTGAGTGAAATTTCCAAAATGTAAATCAGCCTTTGCTCAAAGAACCCTCAGTGACTTCCTACTACATTCAGGGCAAAATCCTCAGCAAGCAAGTTCATAGAAAAGCCCGGAGAAAACTCACTCAGGAATTAACACATCCAAACACACTCATCCTGAGCGCAGCCAACACAGGCCAACACACGCCAGTGTGTGGCATACCGACCTACCAGGATTCTTAGGATGACGCACAGTAGTGTGCTGAGAATTAAAAGAAGAGTAAGGTTTGGGGCTGTTTGAGAAGCACTGACACAAAAGGCAACAAGTACACAAAAAGCTATGCCATTACTTTTAAGTACTGGAAGTACCTTGGAAATCACTAACCCATGTTATATTTGGAGAAAATCAGAACTGGCAAATTACAGAGAAAAATATGGTTTTTCTAATAGATCTCCCTACTTCCTTTCTGCCTCCACGTCCAGAAGCTTCTCCCACTTTGTGGCAGGAGTCATCTCTCTGAGGGGCAGTGACTTGCCACTCTCCTTGTGAAATCATTCTGTGCCCCACTGTGTGTAGAGACTCAGGTACTGGGAGTGATGTCCTCCATTCCCCACAGCCAGGGGACCCTCTCCTCCCTGACCTTCAGGAAACATTTGTGCAAGGCAAAAATACAGCCCTGCTCACTCCCTCCCATGACCTAGCTGGCTGACTTCACAGGAGGCACCACGGATAGATGAATCCCCGGGCTTGCAGGATATTTGCTATTCTGGCTTATCATCTGTCTACTGATCAGAGCGTAAACTGCAGGAGAGCCAGACTTGGTTCTATCTCCGGTGTCTAGAGCTCGATGGACTCACAGATGACATGTAGGAAATATTTGCTGAGTTCTAGCCAAGGCTAAGCAACTGAGTGACTTAGTAACACCCTCTCTCAAAACTGAAAATAAGAAGGGCTGGGATATAGCTCAGTATGAAGACTATGGGTTCAATCCCCATTACTGAAGAAGAGGAGGAGGAGAAAGAAGAGGAGGATGACGGAAAAGGAGAGGGGGAAAGAGGGAGAACAAAGGAACAGGAGGGAGGGTAGGGAGAAGGGAGAAAAGGAGGGACAAATATTTGCTGAATGACTCAGCACGTATTGAACACCTATTTACACATACTGAGGGGAATTTGAAAACGCACACTGATACAAAGAAGAGAATAAAGATCTCCCATGCTTCTTTTTCTGAATATTTCTTCTTTAACATTTTAGAGTATTCTTCCCACCCTCACCCTCACGTCTTTAAATTATGTTAATTATGGATTGTATCCTGTTTTTCCCTCCTATCTTGTATTTTGTTGCAGCAAAGTTTTTTAGAGCTCTGTACAATACTTGGGAAGAATAGATCAAAATTTAGCACGTGCCTGTTGTTGGACACTGATAACTTAAATTTTTCCCCTAACTGATTTATCCTCTGTGCAGACCATTTGATAGGGCTTGACTTTTAAGGTACAGTGACTGCTCCTAGCTGTGCATATGTAGATGGGTAAGAGACAGCGCTACCTTCCAGGAAATGTTAATGGGCCCATCTTCAACTCTGAAAGCTTTCTGTGGCCCCCTTCAGTGGCAAGTGACTTATTGGATGAGTTAGTTATTATGTCAAAGAGTTGTGATTAGTTAGGGGTTGTGTTTCTCCCTGATGAAAAGATAAACCTACAAATGCTTTCACAAGTGAATGGAGCCGAAGGGGTGCAGAGGCAGGTCCCGGAAGAAGACCCTAATTCTCCTGTTGAAGTTAACTGAGAGACAGAAAAATTTAAAGAGTTTCTAACTATGCACAGATTTATAATGATACCTTAATGAGTGAAAATGAATATGAAGACAACCAGCTAACTTTAAAAAATAAACCGAGACCACGAGAGGGTTAGGAACCAGCAATGTTAGCTCTAGCACCCAGGGGAGGTGACACTGTGCTCCACAGGTCACACCAGAGTAACTTCCATGAAGATGCACTGCGACTTCACTGCAGAATGAACCTCAGGCTATAGACAATCATGTGAGAAGACAGATATTTGAGCAAAATCCATTAAGGAAATATTGTAGTTGGTTGTTTCATTATTAAGCTTGAGTATTTGGATACACCCTACTGTGACTGCCAAACTTTTCAGAAGATGCATACTTATCAGTCAGACTCTGCTAGCAAACCCCTGATAAGTGTGTATGTAGTATCCAGCACCAATTTACACCACTAGAATAAGATATATTGTAAAGCATACCGCAAAATAAGCATTTTACAGGACTAAAAGAGAAGGAATGCAAACAGTTGTACTATTTTTTTACCCTTTATTTTAATTAGCAGTAATAGCACCTTGGATACACCTCATTGGTTACGTGCTGTCACTGGACAAAGCTTACCCTTTATTTTAGTAAACTGTCTCCTGTGCTCCTTCGGGGGCCTGTAACACATTCTAGAAACCACTGCTCAAGATCAGCATTTTCCACACAGGAAAAGAAAGTCAGGACTCCTCCAAGGGTCATGAAATCGGCTCCCATGTAGCAGCTACCCAATTGCAAATGAGTTACAGTAAAACAGACAGGATGTGATGGGCAGATCGCAGGCCCACTGTGCAGGACAACACTCTTTTCAGTGATTTATACGGATGGAATATGCTGGGGCTGAGTGGTGCACTGTGAAGGGTAAATACATGTAAGTTAGCAGCTTGATGGTCATGAGAGCCATTCACGTGTCACTCCCACAACTGCTAACCTCACTACCCATCTTCACACTGACTGATTGTTCAGAGCATCACTATCTTTCTAATGTAAAATGAAACAGTAATGAGATTACTCCTCTGACCTGAAACTTTCAGGGGTTCCCACAGCTTGCATGATGGGCTCTGACTCCTCCGTTTTGTGTCTTAGCTCCACCAAGCAGGGTCCTAACTCACCCTCTTTATCCAACCTTCTCCCAGTTTCCTGCTGCTGGTTCCCTAATTTGACCCTTCCCTCCCCTCCCAGCCCCCACTGTGAAGCAAAGTAAACTCCCAGATCTCACCTACTCTTCCCATTTTCAGAGCCAGCCATCCTTTCCCTTTTCTTCTTTCTGCAGCTCTGCCTTTTTCTTGATGCTCCAGGATCTTTCCATTCTTAGAATTTTCTCTATGCACTAAAAATAATAATAATAATAATAATTTTTTTGTAAAACAGATAGCTAAGTGAGCAAGGTCTGAAAATGAACAATAAGGAAAAAAAGAGGCTCAGAATCATCCCTTTTGCTCCTCAAATCCTCTTCTGGGCATCCCCCACACATTGGGTGCACACAGACACCCTGTTTCCATGCCAGGACTCTAGATCTGGCTCTGGGTTTTAAAGGTCATGATCCACCCATGATTTTACTATAAGTCAGTCTATGACTAGTGAGAAAAACTGCAAGTCTTAGAGGTCAGTTTATCTAATGCCTCTGTTTCACGGGGGTTAAAAATAACACTGCAAAACTGAAACTACCAGGTTCTGCACTGAACCGATTAAACCATCATCTCACTTAACCCACACATCCCTGTGACGAGGTATAACTAGGCAGATGAACTCAAACTGCAGGCTGGGGGTTTAGCTCAGTGGCATAAGCACCTGCCTTGCAAGCATGCGGTCACCGGTACAAAAAAAAAAAAAAAAATCCTCAGAAATCAAACTGCAAGGGGAGGTTAACTGATTCGCCCAAGTTCGTGCAGCCTGCAGCAGCGGGATTTTGACAGCCCAAGCCCAAGGCTGCAGCTTAACCACCAGGGGAACTGCAGAGCCCGGCTGCAGGCAGCCAGGCCCCATCAGCCAAGCAACTCATTAGCTCATTCCTGTCTTTTTTGCTTTTGCTGCCAGCCTTCCTCTTTCTGTCTCTTTCTTCCCCTTCCCTCCCTTCCTCCGTCCCTCCTTTTCTCCTTCAGTATTAGTTACTCAGGAACTCCATTTCAGAAAGATCTCACAGAGCTAGGAGGAAGCTACGAGATGACCAGCTTGGACCTCTCATTGCTGAAGATGAGGAAATGGAGGTCCAGACCGGAAGGGCGTGGCCTTGGGGCCCTGGCGCTGGCCGCAGGTCTGAGGTGAGAACCCACTTCCTCCTCCTCCTCCTCCTCCTCCTCCTCCTCCTCCTCCTCCTCCTCCTCCTCC